>CAUYUJ010021151.1:85000-143833 GCA_963575745.1 Prorocentrum cordatum
GATGATGATGATGGTGATGATGATGATGGTGGTGGTGGTGGTGGTGACGGTGATGGCGATGATAATGATGATATGCTGATGATGATGATGATGATGATGATGATGATGATGATGATGATGATGATGATGGGTGAAGATGATGGTTATGAGGATGATGATGGTGATGGTGACGATGTTGATGATGACGACGATGATGATGATGATGATGGTGGTGGTGATGGTGATGGTGGTGGTGGTGGTGATGGTGATGATGATGGTGATGGTGATGGCTAGGATGATGCTGATGATAATGTTCATCATGATGATGCTGATGGTGATGCTGATGCTGATGGTGGTGTTGCTGATGACGTTGATGATGATGAGGATGATGATGACGATGACTCTGATGACGCTAATGACGCTGATGACGCTGATACTCATACTGATACGTATGCTGGTGCTGATGGTACTGGTGGTGGTGATGACGATGCTGACGCTGATAATGATGGTGATACTGATGTTGATGATGGCGATGATAAGGATGATTATGATGCTGATGATGATGATGATGATGATGATGATGATGATGCTGATGGTGATGATGATGAGGATGGTGGTGGTGGTGGTTATGCTGAGGCTGAGGCTGATGCTGATGCAGATGGTGTTGCTGATGCTGATGCTGGTGCTGGTGCTGGTGCTGATGCTGATGGTAATGATGATGCTGCTGCTGATGTGGAGGAGGAGGAGGGGGAGGAGGCGCAGGAGCAGGATCAAGAGAAGGAGGAAGAGGAGGAAGGAGGACAGAAAAGAAGGCCGTCACCCAGTGCCCTTTTCGTGTTCACAATGTGAGGAGTTCTCAAGGAATTCGTGTGGGCCGTGAGGCAGTCTTGCGAACCCCTTGCGGCTTCATTCTGCCGTGCTGGGATCCTCTTAGGCCGTCTTGGGGCTCTCTTGGGCAGTCTTGGGGACCTCTTCGCCATATGGTGGGTGCCTTGGGGGCCGTTTTGGCGACGTCTTGGGCAGTCGAATGGCCTTCGAAGGCCGCCTTGGGTCCCACGGGAGGCCCTTGTGGGCCGTCTTGTGGCCATCTTGGATGCGTCTTGGGCCCTCGTGGGGTCCTCTTGGGCCATCTTTAAGCCCTAGTGGAGGCCTCTCTTAGGATCATCGTGGAGGCTTCTTTGGCCGTCTTGAGCCGGCGGAAGGCCATAATGGCGATACTGCGAAAACCTTCCAAATACCAACAGGACATCACTGCGTTTGGCTTCTTCGGGCCCTGTTGGAGGTCCTCGGGGGGCCTTTTGGGCCTTCTTGGAGGCATATTAGCCGTCTTGAGGCCATATTCGACCGCCTTGAGGTCATCTTGGCTTGTCCTTGGGCCATATTGGGCCGTGTGGGTTGCCTTGGGCCGTCTTCGAAGCTCGGGAGGCGGACGCATCGTTGTTCAGTCTAGGGATCGTGGCCTCGGGAGCGTGGATCCACTATTTGTTTACGATGGATCGTGGCCTGGGTAGCAGGGGTGATGCATGCGGTTGTCCAGTTGAAGAAAGAGGGGGGATCAGAGTATGTTCGCCAGGGTGGGCCCCCAACTGCGTGTTCTAGCATTCTCGGTGATGCAATCGATGTAGTACACGCTGTGTGGTGCAGTCTGCGCGGTACAAGCTATGTGGGGTAAGCATTGTGGTGCAATCTATGTGGCGTGAACTATGTGGTGGACGGAATGTGGTGCAATATGTGTGGTAGACGCTGAGGTACTGATCTGTGCGGTATGAGGTAGGTGGTGTAAGATATTTGAGGCCATCAATGCGGTGCGATCTAGGGGGTTCGAGCTACGTAGTGCAGTGTGTGTGGTGTAATTCATGTGATGCGATCTATGTGGTGTAGGCGATGTGATGCACCCTAAGTGGTGCAACGTGTGCAGTATAATAAGCTATGTGGTGCGAGCTACAGTGGTGTGACCTTTGCAGTACAACATGTGTGGTGTGGTCTATGTGGTGCAAGTAGTGTAGTGTAATCTACGTAGAGCGATATCTGTGACGTCAGCTACGGGGTGTAAGGGATGTGGTGCAATAGTTGCGGTGCAAGCTATATGCAGTATAGCTGGTGGTGCGCTATGTGGGGTAATCGATCTTCGGCTGCACATGTGGTGCAAGATGTGCCAGATGCATGGCGCAGGCTACGTGGTGGAAGCTATGTGTTGGAAGCTATTTGGTTGGATGCCTTGCCGCGACGGATGGCGGCAACGGGCGGCCACAAGCCAACTGGACTGGCGCACAGTCCCGGCTGCGAGACCCGCAGCATCAAAATCATGACCCAAATGGTGCGGCGGCGACAGGCGGCGACGGGCGGCCACAGGCCAGCCAGACCAGCGCACAGGCCCAGCTCCTCATGAGGGAAGCAAGAACTCCTAAGTGCAAGCACTGCTTGGTGAACAAAAGCCCTACCGAGCAGCACCTGCCACTCTTACGCGCCCACAACGTGCAGGCACGGTGGCGGAGTACGGGAAACGCCTCCGGCGTGGACCGTTTGTTTTTTGTTTGTTCTATATTTATATAGATATAGCAGGTGGATGTTTCTCGAACTATGGGCTGCGGGCCTCTCAAGAGAGCACGGTGGGGGATTACCAGAAGCGTCTTCGAAAAAGGATGAGCGATTTGGACGTTTTGGTTGAATCTGCATCGTATCAAAATATTTACTTACATACCGTGCCTGGGCCCATCTGATGAAGTCGTTGCAGATCCTTCTTTTCAAGCGTTGCGCCTGAGATTCAGGGAAATCAGTTGTTCGCAACATCGTCTCTTACACAAGCAAGCGTTTCGTTTGAGACATCCCCCAAAGTTGGGCACGCTGAATTTATCCCAGCCCTGCCTGTGTTGGGATTTCGTTTCGAATAGAGCACGGTGGTCTCAACCTCCTCTCCTGCCTCTATGTCCCTCCCTGCCTCCCTCCTCCTGCCGTCTGCCCCCTCCTGCGCTGCTCCCTGGGAGGGTGCCAGCTGCGCAGCCATGGCCACTTCCGTGGGCTCCTGGGAGGTTCATAGGAGTCGGGGGCCACGCGCACCCGGACGAGACCTCGCTGCTCCGTGGGTGCAACCGTCGCCCATTTTCGTGGGCCGCTTGGAGGTCCAGCGGGGTCGGGGGGGCACGCGCATTCAGCCGAGAATTCGCTGCTCCCTGGGTGGCTGCGAACTGCGCAACTGTCGCCACGTTCGTGGGTCTTGGGATGTCTAGCAGACATGGGGGCCACGCGCACCCAACCGACGCCTCGCTGCTCCCTGGGCGGCTACGAACTGCGCAACCGTCTCCAGTTTCGCGGGTCCTGGGAGGTCCAGCGGAGTCGAAGGGCACGCGCACCAAGACTGGACCACGCTGCTCCTTGGGTAGTTGTGAACGCACAGTTGTCACCATTTTCGCGGCATCGTGGGAGGTCCAGCGGAGTCGGGGGCCACGCGCACCCAGACGGAACCTCTGTGCTCGTTGGTCGGTCTGGCGGTTATGTTGTCGCCGTCGCCGCCCCGTCGCCGCCTCGCGTATATTTTTGTTTGAAAAAATACAATAGGATGCCCCCCCCCCGTGTTAACCGTCTACCTTGGCATGTGCAATGTGCATGCGATGTTGCCCCATCGTTCATTCGAGATATGAATTCACACCACCCCGGCCAAACCATTGCCGACTCCCCCATCGCCCTGTCCAAAAAGTGCACGCGCGCATTCGTTTGTCGTGAACCGTCGGTTTCCAAGAACCGCTTGCACAATACATGAGACGGAGTGCGTACGCGCGCGTCGTCGCGCACGCATGCCAGCATGTTTTAGAACCACATGTGTCGCAGGATTGTTAAATTCGATGTCCCCGAAAACATAGAAGCACGATGTGCGGCAACACGTTGTTTCAAAACGCACTGCCTGCTTTTGTGAGTTCGCAAGAGAACCATCGGTGTCTAAACATGTCCATCGAACGCGACCAAACGAGCCCCTCGCGCGCGCGTGTCGACATCACTCGATCGCCAATGCGCGCGTTCTGGGGGCACGGTCTCGCGGGCCAGGGGCCACGCTGCATTTGTCTATCGCAACGCCGCTCCTTCTCATGTGACGCCATGCGGGCTACTCGCGCCCGACGGCCGCGCGCGCGTCGAAATTCCCCCGAAACCTTCGTCGCCGACACGTGGACAACATTATCGTCATCGGCGCGATCTGCATCGGCGCCGCCATTGGCCTTGCCGTTGTCGTCGGCATCCTCGCCCCCTGGCATCGCCATTATCATCGTCGCGGCCGTCGTCGTCGACGTCGCCGCGATGCCGCGCCCGCCCGAGCCACCGACTCGCACTACAGCGCCCGCGAGTCAGCGCGGCCTGCGAGACGCACTGGGAGATGCCCAGCGGTCAGCGCCGCCGCGGCAGTGTCGGTCGCGCCAGAACAGCCAGCCGCCCCGCGAGCGAGCTTGCGCGCGCTGCCGCTGCCGCAGCGACGCGCCAGCCAGCGCCGAGCAGTCATCGCCACCGCCGCCGGATGGGTCTTGCAATCCAAGTCGCGGGCCGTCGGCGTGGATGACTGCGCGAGCAGTGGAGATTGCGGCCTCGAGCGGGCGACCTCTCCTTCCTACAGTAGTAATAGAATCTACCGCCCTCCCCTCTGGGCGCAACGGGCTTTTTTTTGCGCCTTGCAGTTCGCGCGTGATTCTGCCCGATCGCCCATCCGATATGGACCCAGACCATCCCGGCCAAACGGGCAACCCCCCCCTGCCCTCTGCGCGAAATCTCAAAACTCCTTGCGATTAGCGGGGGGGTGCAACCGCGGCGACGACGCGCGCGTGCCGACAGCCAACAAACATCTTTGGTTTCGAAAGGAATCCAAAATTGAGCGCGGTTTCGAAACGAGGCCCCGACAAAGCTTGCGCTTGGGCCCATGTGGACCCCAGTGGAAAGCTATTGCTTGTTAACAGCATTTCCTTAACATGCTGCCGACCGGGCTTCTCGCGCGCGCTGTCGCAATAATCGCGCGCGGCAAATGGGGCGAAGTGCGCGCGCGCTGTCGCGCGCGCGCGCCGGGGCCCCTCCAAAACCTAAGGCGTCGCAAGACTTAGAAATCGAGCGCGCTGATAATGCTGATCACATGGTTGCGCAACATCAGCCCCCAGCGAAAAGAGCTTGCGCTCGCGGTCTTGCGGGCCCTTGAGAACCCGATAGGTTGCGCGGCGCGTTCATTTAATTCTCCCAGGCGGGCCTCTTCGCGCAGCGCGTCGATATCAGTCGAACGCCCTCGCGCGCCGCGCGCGTGCCTGGGGGGGAGGGGCGCGGCCCGCGTCAGGTAATGCCGCGCGGGCCACTCGCGCATCTGCCTCGCGCGCATGTCGAATTCCTTCTAAAGCCTTCATCACGGACGCGAGGGCGCCGTCGTCGTCGGCGGCGCAATCAGCATTTGCGCCGTCATTGGCCTTGCCGTCGTCATCGCCATCATGTCATCGTCGCCACCTGCGTCGCCGCAGACATCGTCGCTTCCACCGATGTCGACGCTGCCGCGATACAGCGCCCGGCCCAGTCGCCGATTCGCACGGGGGCGCCCGCCGGGAAGGCGGCCAGCGCCGCCGCGGTCGCGCCGGTCGCGCCAAATTAGCTGTCTGCTTCGCGCGCGAGCGCTCGCGGCCCAGCGCGGCCGCAGAGACGAACCAGCCGTCGCCCCGCTGTCGTAGCAATCGCCGCCGCTTGGGCTCTGCAAACCAAGTTGCGGGCGGGCGGGCGGGGTGGTTGCGCGAGCAGTGGATTTGACAGCTCATTGCGAACATCTTATGCATGTCCTTTCAAAGAATATTAGGACCCCCCCATCCCCCCCTCCTTCGGATTCAACCGCCCCCCCTTTCGCGTTGCAATTTGCAAATGATTCTGCCCCATCGCCCATCCTATAAATGAAATCGCACAACCCCAGGAAGGCTGTCATCGACCCCCCTCCCATTCGCCCATTGCAAAACAAAAAAACATGCGCGCGCACTCGTGAATCGCGCGTCGGGCGTTTCCAAGAACCCTTTGCAACGATCGGGACGAAGTGCACGCGCGCCCGTCGTCGCGTGCGCGCGGCGAAATCCTTGAGGATTCATAAGTTTCGTGAAGATGTCAATCGGGTGCCCCGAAAACGTATTAAAGCATGTTGTTTCACAAAAAAAGCTTGCGCTCGCGCTCGTGCAGATTCTTACGGAAACCATAAGTTGTGTTTCGGCATTTCCGTAACTTGCGACCACGCGGGGCTCGCGCGCGCGTGTCGAAACCGTTCGAACGCCAGTGCGCGCTTGCCGCAATCGCCCATCCATTGCACCGAAAAAAGGCGACGCGCGCGCATCGTCGCGTTCGTGCCGATTTTTTATTTTATAAAAAGACGCCGATTGCGCGCGGGTTTCAAGGTCGAGTGACCCCGAAAAATATAAACATGCATGGTTTTGTACGGTTTTTTTTCGCAATAACAAATGCGCGCGCCCATGCGAAATCTAACGGCAATTATGGGCTGTCAGCGCTGACATGAACTTCTACCAAATGGGCCTCTCGCGCCGCATGTGGAACTCACCCGAACGCCTCTGCGCGCGCGCCGGGGGGGGGGGCGCGACTCCCGTCAAATTATTGGCGCGGGCAGCTCGCGCGCGTCAGCCGGGCGGGCGCGTCGAACTCCATCAAAAACCAGCATCGCCGACGCGGGGGAATCGTCATTGTTATCGGCGGGCGTGATCAACATCGGCGCAGCCTTTGGCCTTGCCGCCGTCGTCGCCACCATCGCCGCCGCTATCGCTACTGTCGCCATCGCGCCCCCCGTTGTCGGCGTCGCCATAATACCGCGCCCGCCCAATTCACCGACTCGCACTGAAGGGCCCGCTGGGATGTGCCCAGCGGTCAGCGCCACCGCGGCCGCGTCTGTCGCGCCGCGCAGCTGGCCGCTGCGCGCGAGCATGCGCGGGCTAGCGCGGCCGCAGAGATATCAGTCCACGCCGAGCGCCCATCGCAATCGCCGCGGCATGGGTCGCGCTTGCCAAGTTGCGAGCGGGCGGGCGGGGTGATTGCGCCAGCAGTGGATTTGGCAACTCATTGCGAGCATGGGTGCGAATGCACAACACACCTTGTCATTTTCAATGTTTTCGGATCCCCCCGCCTCCCGGATTGATTTGACTGCCCCATTTTTCGCATCGCGGTTTGCGTGTGATTCTGCCCCGTCGCCCATCCAAGTATGAAATCCCACCATCCCAGTTATGTCCCACGATGCCTCCTAGAGCTGGGGGGCCTAGAAAATTAAAGCGCCCGCCTTAAAGAGTCTAGAAAGAGTCCATGTGTCGCTTCGGAGGTCCCTAGAAAAAATGATCTAAAAATAATTCACAGCCTCGGCAATGACACCGTGAAGCCGAATTTCATCATTGACGCCCCGTAAGTCTGACACGCCCGCTCCCAAATTACAATATCAGCGTCTCGATTTTGGAAACGTGGCATTGAAAGGAGAGTTGAGAGACCCCTTAGGCCCCGCTTCAAGTTACTGGCGCACCCCCAAAGAACACCAATGGGTAGGTAGGGTTAGATCAAACAGAACACGTGTGACACAATCTGATGTTACTTTAAATGCGCACTGTCCTAGCACGGGGGTCTACGCAACACTAACAACAACAATAAACCCAATACCGCGCGCCTTCCATTCCCTTGTCAGAGGGGGGCGGTAGATTACATTCATGCTTCTCATAATTTCTATGTGCCGTCAATTGACATTCTCATTTGTTCCACATTTTATCTTTGTTCCATTCATTGCACCCCCTCCTCCTCCTTCGTGTTCTTCTTTTATGATGGGTAGGTCCCGTCACGTCTCATATGCTTGCGCTGATCACTCCCACCTGCCATCCGTCCTCACACTCCTCCCATCCGTTCGCGATGAGCCATTTTGGCGTCAGGGTTTCGGGCGGGCCGTCGGCCCCGTCGATGTCCTCCGACAGCGGCTGTGAGGACAGCCGAGCGGAGGACGCGGCCGCTTGGGCCGAGGAGCTCGCCGCCGTGCTCGGCGGCGACGACGGCGGCGACCCCTCCGCAGACCAGGGCGCCGCGCCGTCAGGGGGGCCGTCGCCTTTGCGGGCGCTCGCCGCGGACGTTGCGGAGCTCGGGCAGCTGGGCCTCGCCGAGCCACGGCGCGTGGCGAAGCGTCGCCGCCTGAGCGCTGCGGCGCGGGAGGCCTTGGCGTCGGTTGCGCTTCCCGAGGCGGCTGCGCCTGCTGAGCCCGACGTCCGCCGAGGCGCCGCGAGGGCTCGGGAGGCCAAGGCGGCCGAGGCAGATCCTGTGCGAGAGGATGCCGCGCTGGCCATCCAGCTTCGGAGGGAGTCGAAGCAGGTCCCAGCCGACGTGGTCGAGATCGCTCGGCTCCCGACGCAGAGTCGACCCCGCTCGTGGCCTTTGACGCAGCCTATTCAGGAAATGCTTGCTCGATCTTCGCGCTTGGACACGGGTTTGCACGCCGACTCAGTTGTCGTCAAGGTTGCCAATCATTTTTTTGATCGTGGGAGCGGCATTGTGTTGACAAAGCAGGCATTCAGCAATATTTTAGGCGTGGACGCTCGTAGGATTGGCCCTTCAGTTATCACATTGGCTGAGATTCTCCTGTACGCCGATCGGCTGGCTCGATCAACTCTCGAGACGCGATTGGCACTGCTCGTTGATAAAGATCGCCTTTTGGATATGATCGAGTTTGACAGGCAGGATGAGACCCCAATGGCAGTTACTCGGCATGCTTGGCACACCGCTCAGAATTCAGCACAACAGACAGCGCTGGCTGTCGCGTCGCGAAGCCATTTGTTCTTGTCCCACCTGGAGAGGGCTCTCAGTTGTATTTCTCGGGCGCGTCGGACCATGTCGAAGATCCTACAGGCCGAATCGTGTTACGCATGCCGTTTCGTGGGGAGTGCTGGCTCGCCAATCACGATCGTTGGCCACTGCGTGAACCCGCTCCAGCTGGTTGACCGCACAACTGGCGAGTGTTTGAGGACGGCCTGGCGACATCGTGCATCCATAAAGTCAGAAGGGTACTTGAAGTTTCAAATGCACACAAGGAGCACGTGTGCTGACGGCGCTGGCAGTAACGATCGTTGCGAACGAGCCCTTCTTTCAGATTTCGGCGACGACTGGCAGCGGTTACACTTTAAGTGCGACATCCACGCTGCTGTAAACAACTGCCACGACTCCATGTTTGTGTGCGACGATTTCATGAAGTCTCAGAGGCGATGGGCATCGAGCATCAATTTCGGCACTGGTCTCACGATGTATGGCGAAGCTTTGGAGGAGCTTGTGTTCGAGCGCATTGACCTGCGATACGGTGAGCCTCCAGACGAGTTCAGAGCTTACCGCAACTACGTCACGTGCATCTGCATGCAGAATGTTCCGAACCAGGTCGAGATGCTCCTTGCAAGCAGGACCCTGCCAAATGGCAATTGGCGCAACCATCAGAAGGTCGAGGTGTACGTTCCGTTGGGTACCAGGGCCGACCCGCGAGCGATTGCATCAGCAGTTGCATGGAGTTTGAAACGGGTTTTTGCTGGCACGTTGTTCACCAAGCACGTCAAGTCTAAATGGAAGGGCATCGCCAAGGCGTTGTCCCAGTTCGTGTTGCCATTTGCCTGTTGCGGCCTCGGGGCCCCAGCGTATCGGCGTTTTGCTGAGCGGGCTCGGGCCATCAACGACCGTATCATCGGGAAGGGTGGCGGCGCTGCTGCAGCTGGCGGCGGCGTTGATCCTGCGCTGGCCATCGAGGACGGCGGCGGCGGCGGGGAGGGCGGCGGCTCGGCGCTCGGCGGCTGCGCCCCTGGAGGCTTTCAGGGCGGTGGCGGCGATTCAGCGAGCATGGCCGAGCAGGAGCGATCGTTCAGAGCTGAAAACAACAAAGACATTGCTATTGGCTTGGCTTTATCGCAGTCGAAACCTACCAGTAGAACGCTGATCATTATACAAGTCGCCCTGGCCCACGAGATGTACTTAGACCAGCTTCTCGACCAGGGTTCCGTGGATTGGGAGACGGCCCAGCGCGCGTCGCAGGCCCGCGCTCTTCTGTCCCCATCGGCGCAGGGCCGCCCCAGAGCCGCGAGGAGCTTCGAGTTGCTCGAGGCCGTCAAGGACGGGGCCGCTGCATCTTTCTTGACCGACCTCCATACGATGATGCGCTCCGCTACTCATTGGGACGTATTGGTCGGTGACGCCGACAAGACTTTGGAGTACAGGGCGTTCACTTTTAAGCTGCTATCTGCGAGCCTGTGTACTTCAGAAAGGACGGCGTGTTTGCGGCATAAGGTCGAACCAGCTGCAACGTTCCGATGTTTGTTCAGTGATGCAGACGCTGAGGCCGTGAAGAGCAAGCCGCCGTGCTTGCGCGACCCATGGGGCAAGAGGTTCGTAGAGAAGTTCGCCGATGAGCCAGGAGGGTTGCGATGCGAACAGGCGCAGGCGGCTTTGCGATTCCAGTGCAGGGTCGCCAGGCGCCACATGGCGAAGATTGAATGCTGGCACGCGTCGCTGCGGAGGCGCCTACTCATGCGAGGAGTTCAATGTACTGGACAGGCTTTCGCCGAGGTCAACGCCGAAGCTGTTTGCGATCGCGTGCATGCCCGCGTTGCCCACCATGATGTAGTTGCGACGCTGGGCAAGATGTCTGCCGTCGGCATGTGCGACGGGTCCGCCGAGCCCGACGGTGACGGCAGTGCACTGAGAGATCGCGGGTATTCTGGCCCTTGGCATGCTTACGTTCGCCACCGCACTTTCGGGACAACAGGGAGATGCGACTTGTCGCAGCTGGCCGTCGACTACAACGCGCTCGATCGGGACGAGAAGCAGTTTTACATTGACATGGCGAAGGGCGCCAAGAACCAGTTGACGAAATTGCGGCCAGGCGAGGGTGCATTTGGCTTCAGGTCGAGGGACCTCCTGCGCCAGCAGCGCGTAGCTTCACGTGCAGCGGCGCCCGATGCTGTTCGGCCTTGCCAGGGCGGTGCAGATCAAGAACCTATGTCTCGGCGGCGGGCTGCGTACGGGGCAGTGTCGGCAGTTGCGCGCCGCTCGGCCAACCGCAGTTTACACGAGCTGGTGATGGCTGCGAAGGCGGAGCAGCGGCGCTTGATGCAACTTTCGGGCAGAACTCGTGCTGCCGACAGGCAGGCATTGCGGGAGTGGGCAAGCACCAAGGGCTTCGCTTTGTTGGAGGAGGTCGTTTCCCAGAATCCAGTGTTGCAGCCTTTCAAGGAGTTCTTGTACCCCGTACCCGATGTAGATGACATCGTTTTCGAGCTGATCCCACAGGCGAAGAGCGCTGTGAAGGTTGCTGTGGCTTCGGAGCTTTTGGCGCCTACGTCCAACCTTGGGCGCGCCATGCAGGCGGACTTCGACGCCATGTCCACGCCCATCCTGCACGAGCTGTCGGAGCCGATCTTGGCCGACGAGAAGAAGAAGAAGGGTGGCCCTCCACCTTGCCACGAGGTTGGCATCTGCTTGTGCTGCGATGAGGGCGAGCTCATTTGGAAAATGAGGAATCGGTACCTTGCAAAGCTGAAGGCCTTTTGCAAGAACGACCCCATGAAGAACATGCTTCGACATCAAGATCTCGTCGTCTACTTCTACGGTCATCGGCAACATGTGTTATCGGAGATGGACGGTGGTTGGGGCGACGAGCTCGCCGAACTCCTTGGCGACGAAGAGGCGGGAGATGTCCGCCAGGAGTTGTGGCTCCACGTCGGCGCGCACTCCATGAGCCCGTACCGCTCGAGCTTCCTGTCCCTGTGCATCGACGAGGATTCTGACAGGGCCCAGGTCGTGGACCGCGAGATCATGCTTAAGGACATTGGATTTGATCCAAAGGGGCTGCTTCTCCTCTTCGTCCTTCCTGCTTCCTCCTCCTCCAATCACGGCTCTCACCCACTTCCGCCCCGTCGACGCGTCGTTCTCGGGGGTTTCGCCACGCTTCCTAACTGCTCCTCTCTTCGTCGCCCCGCCCCGTGCGCCAGGCTCGTGGCGTGCAGCCGTCAGCTAGCATCAACGCTACCCCTGGGCCTGGGGCCACCTCGGCATTTGCATCTCCATATGGGTCCGAGTCCCTGCCGCGGGATCACTCCCGTTTGTCATTCGGCCCCCCAGTTGCGGGATATACTTAAGTTGGAGTGGGGTGGTGGCGTCCTGGGGGATATTTGGGGCGCCTTGGCTTTCGTACTGGCTCACCTGGGCCATGAAGCGCTATGCTGATCGAAACTGGGCTTCCAAGTGCTCCCTGAGGGTGTGTGTGTGTGCGTGTGCTCCATCGACCTTCGAGTGCAATGGGGTTGGTACCTTGGGGCGCTGTGAGGTCCTCTCTGGGATGCCGTGGGGCATGTTGGTGCCATCTGCCGAACCGCATGTGGAAAGGAGTTGTTGTACCAACCCTACCAAACCTGTTCTTATCGCGCCGTTGCGCTCGCAGGAACTTCCCTTGAGGGCTGGCATTCGGGTCGGCAGTCCGTTTGACGTTAACTATGGTAGCCCCCCCCCCCTGACATTACAGTGTTTTGGTATGTCAAACCCGCCGCCCCGCGAGGCAACGGATACCGTGTGGTTCGATTACTATTTGTTCAAAGAGATGGACCCGTCCATGGAGTGGTCTATGCAATTGTACGCCATCGTTGATGATCCGATCCACATCGGTACTTTTATCCCTGGTCAGGTGTCAGTTCGAGAGATCAACGGGTGCTCAGACCTCACGGTGTTCTGGGTGCCTCCACCTGTCGCGCGCCGAGGTGGTGGACGTCGGAGGGCAGAGTGCGAGCCGATCGAGTTCGATGAGGCTTACCACGCCTTGGACGACGCCGAGGAGGACCCCGATGACGAGCCCGACGTGGACCTGGAGGGGCCCGACGGCGACGACGTCCAGGACATTCGGATACACGCACCTGAACTCCATGGGGCAACCCACATGTTCTTTTCGGGCGCCATTGTTTTGGGCGCACCAGGGCCTTTGTAAGGCACATCTTCTCGTCCATCAGGGGTGTCCTGTTTTGTGCAGGCGAGAGATGCGGGTTTGGGGGTGCCGTTCCCAGTAACATTGCATGGTGTTCTCGTGCAGATAAGTGGTTCATTGTTGATTCACAGTCGAGAAAAGTTCGGGGGGTCGACCAGTGGGGGCCCGAGGGCCCGTAGGGGGGAGGGGCAGATGTCATGCGCACGCGTGCGAAGCATGTGCTACAGGATGGGTGGGTGCTTGGGAAGGCCTGCGATGCCGCAGCGAGACATGCGTGATATGGGTACATTGCACGGGCACGGGCGCATGCACTTACGCAACACGCATCGCGCATGCGCGTTGGCCATGCGCGCGTGTGGGGGGCTTTCCGAACGATCGCGCGCCGATCGGTGCGACCCGTAGGCACCCGACGGGCCCTTCGAGGGCTCGCCTTTTCCCAGGTTCGCTAAAATCTTCGTTGGCCGAATGCTGACCACCCATGTCCGTTAGAATGCGTGCCACACGTTTCTGGTCTTACGAGGGTGTCGATGTTGGTGACGCGTCCGGCAGCGACTTGGGCCTGGTCGACGACGAGGGGTTGGGCGAGCCGCTCGCGGAGGGCGGCCTTGTCGGCGACGTGGAGGTTGACGATGGCCCCCCCGAGCCTCCTGGGGTCGTCAAGGTGAGTCTTCCAGGTGGCGCCATCAGGTACTATCCTCCGACAGAGACCCAGAAGGCCCGATTCGAAGCCACATGCAGCCGTGACCATTATATCAAGGGCAAGGAACGCCCGTGCAGGATCACGCGATATTTTATCGATCCATAATGCTTCGCTCAAGCATGAATGGACCTTCTGTGGGGAGTAGGTCTTGCGGTGTGCGGTGTGACTGGGGATGGGATCGCGACAGGGCGCAGTACCATGTGCATGTGATTGTGCTGTGTTGCCTATAGGGGCCAACTCATGTTGTCTTGTGCCGCCTGTAGGATTTCCCGAAACGGCCCTCATGGTCGCGCGCCTGTCGCCTCCCCATGCCCACATTTAGTTGTGCCGCCCCAGATCTCCTAGCCTAGAGGGCCCCAGGGGGGCCGCACTCGCCCTGTCCCGTAACATGTGTTGTTCGTTTGTGCAGGGGTGGGGAACGCGCGCGCGAAGCAACGCACACCCCATGTAGGAGGGCGAGGAGGATGAGGAGGAGGATGAGGATGAGGAGGAGGAGGGTCACGTTAGAATGGGGAGGGGGACTGCGAGGAGAGGGGGCGGAGGAGCATAATGAGGAGGACGAAGTAGAGGAGGGCGAGGAGGGGGAGGAGGAGGAGGAGAGGGAGCTCGAAACGGATCATATAATAAAACGCGTTTGCAATAACGGCAAGCGTTGGAAACAGTGGTTGGAGGAAAACAGCTCCCAGGGTGACGAATTGAAACTGATTTTCTGTTGGCCGCTCAAGCGACCTAAATGGGGACTCCCCTGCTGCTCCTGGTCCTATTCCCCCTCTTCCTCTTCCTCCACATCATCATCATAGTCCTCCCTTTCTTTCTCACCATTGTCATCAATCTTATTATCCTCCCCCTCCTCTTCCTCATCTTCCTCATATTCCTCCTTCTCCTCGTCCTCCTGATCATCCCCCATGCTCATGATCTCCTCGCCATCGCGCTCTTCCTCCTGTTCCACGCCACCCCCGCCTCCGCCAGCGCATCCTCCTCTTATTCCTCAGCATGATCATCCTCCTCTCATTTCTCATCTTTCTCCTCCTCCTTCTGCTCTTCCGTCTCCTTGTCGTCCTCGTCATCCCCCCTTCCTCCTCCTTCTCCTCCTCCTCCACCTCCTCCACCTCCTCCTCCTCACCACCGCCGCCATCCTCCTCCTCCTCCTCCTCCTCCTCCTCCTCCTCCTCCTCCCCCCCCGATCCTCCTCATCGCCCTCCCCTTCAGCCTAGTCCTTGTGCTCCTCCAGCATTGTCATTACCACCGTCCTCATCGTTGCCAGCCTCCGCCACCCCTTCCTCGTCTGCCCTTTCCTACCAGGTCCCTTCCCCTTCCTTCTCCCCCTCCGCCTGCTCCTCCTGCTCCTCCTTCTACTCACCATCATCGTCACCATCCTTCTCCTCCTCCCCTCTCCTTCTTCTCCTCCCCCTCGTCCTGCCACTGCTCCACATCCGCATCCGCCTCTTCATCTTCCTCAACATAGTCCCTCTCCCCCTCATCATCCTCCCCCCTCCTCTCATGCTCCGCCCCCCCCCCACCCCTCCGTCTCCTACACCCCTCCCCTTTACCATCCTCATCCTTATCTTCCTCATCGCCCTCTCCCAACTACCCTTGCTTCACCTCCCCTCCGTTCTCTCCTCCTTCTCGGGGCCCTCGGGGCCCTCCTTGGCGACGGTATATAATGCCCCATAGGCACCTCTCGGGAGATCCATGGTGGCCGTCGGTTTGCTGGCGGCAAGAGCGGCCGCCAACTGGCCAGCGCCCGTCGCTCAAACAATCGCCGTGAGAGGGCCCAAGTGTGCACCAGTATGAACGCAAATGGTCAGGCCCCAGGATGCACGCAGGATTGTTCACAGCCTGGATGAGAGCCCCGATGGGGCTGGCGGACCGACCTGGCTCTGTGAAGGGCCGACCCAGCGGCTTGTTGGGCGCGTGGCTCGACTGCGAGTGCGCCGCCAAGGACGAGCACCAGCGCGTTTTTTTCCTCGCGGGCATCAGCCGCGAGAGACGGTGCGCAGCCAGGGATGCCATCAGAAGGCGGCCACATGGCGTTTTGTTGCTCAGCAAAGAGCGCCCTTGCCGCCCTGGCGAGGCCGAGGAGCCTGCGTGCGAGAGCCACCAAGTTTAGCATCAGAGAAAACAACACCTCGGGATCCAACCTTTTTTATGGCCCTGAAGGTCTCGTCGCGCCGTGTCAGTTGGGGTTTGGTCGATATCTGACGAGCGTGGTCTACCCCCGCGGTGTTAGGGGTTGGGTCCTTCGTTTGGGTTAGGGGTGAGTTGTTGGGTCGTCTATTGTCTGGCGTCGGAGTAGACAGGAGTGTGGAGGCAGCCGACGCGCCCTGCGTCAGGTTGTTTTATTCTCCACAGAAATGACACCGAGCGTGTCAATTTGGAGGCGTCGTCCCCTGGAACGACACGCGGGGTCTCACGATCCTCGATACATTCGCCATTTCGGATTCATAAATCCTCGAAATTGACACGCGGCGTGTCGCGCCGCCGTCGTCTGTGGACCCCAGAGACACGCAGGGGGTCTCCCTCGGGGGGGTCTGGGGCTCCCGAGACAAGCGCGCCGTCGCCCGCGGCGTCGGCGCTTGCTAACCAGGTCCTTGGAGGCACCGCGGGGAGGCGAGAGGGCGCTGGGGGTGGAGGAGGGGCCGCGGGCCGGAGGGGCAGGGAGGGGGGGCGGGGAGCTGGGGGGGTGGATGGCGCGAGGATGCGGAGGAGGTCGGGGGCGGGGGTAGGAGTGAGGGGAGGCCGAGGGCGATAGGCGACGAGGGCGAAGGTCACCCCCTGGGACCGATGCCCCACAGGCACTCCTGGGTTCTGGCTCTGGGCCTCTTGCTGTTTAGCGAAGGTTTCCCTTAGGAAATTCCGAAACCCTGGCCCCGTGGAGGGCCCTGCCATTCTGGCGCATTCTCGGCCATGGTCCGAAGCTTTCGTCGACCCCTCATCCCTGCTCGGGGGTGGGGTGTGGGGGTGAGGGGGGCTTGGAACTTGGAACCCTTCGGCGTAGCAGCATGCCCTGCCCCAAAGTTGTTTCCCTCCCTGAGCCGCCTCGGAAGTGTTCATGCCGCCTCCCCCTCGGATTGGACCCCGCTGGAAGCCCGAGCCGCATTTGTGACCCTGAGCTGCGGGTAGATTGAACGCGAATCGTCCGTCGCGTGTGAGGCTCCAGGGGCCCGAAGTTGCTTTTTCTCAGTGGCATCTGTGCCATTCCAAGCGCGCCCGCCCGATCTCGTTGCCGACGATGGGCGGCGGCGGTCGTGGCCGCGGCGGCGGTCGCGGGATCGCTCGGAAGGGCAACGGCGGCAACGGCGGCAGCCCCAGGAAGTCCGCTGCGCCAGCCCCCAGCCCCAGGAAGCAGCAACGTTCGCAGGCGCCCGCGGTTGCCGCTGCTCCTGGCTGCTGTGCGTGGAGCAGGGCGAAGTTCACCGAGGACCAACGGCCCCATTGTCTGCTTGCATAGCTTGTTTTCTCTTTCGTGCAGTCGTCCTACGCCTGCGCGAAGCATACCCCACCGCTCCTAACGTGCACTTGGTGTTGGTTCTTCGTTTTGCCTGGGGAGGGGTCCGCCGCTGTTCTTTGCCCATCTGAACATCGCCACCCCTTCTTCCCGTCATCGGGGCCCGCGTCTCTGCCACCTACACGCATGCATCAACATGAGTATCGTCATTGCCACCATTGCCCTGACAATCGCCACCACCACAACCGATAGGTTAAAATGCATACCACTTGCCTCACATTCACACACATTAGAAACAAGTTCATGCACGCACGCACCACGCACAACTCGCACGCCTCACTGCACCGTTTGGATGGTCAGTGTGTCGCCCCATGGCGTTCATTTGCTCGACGACGAAACCAGTCCTCTCTGGTTGGGCCCTTCGCATGGACTCGGGTGCACCCTATGTGTTTGCTCCTCGTCCTCCCCCTGGCTCGCTCCACCCGCCATATGTAACCTTGCTCCGCCACCGCCCCCGTCGTGAAGAGGGGGTAGGGGTGACGACGTTGCCGTGGGATGTTGATGCGTTTACCCTTTTGGCCCTGTGGATGGCGACGCCCTCTGCACAGCTATGATACATGCTGGGAAGATCTCAGAGCACACGGTGCGCAAGTGGCCAACGCACTAATAACCTCTCGAGGGGTGCTTGCATCGGGCTCTGCGCCGACAGCCGCCCGCCCCGTTCGGACGCGGCGAAGCGAGGAGGAGCAGGGGGGATGTGCGTGATGCAAGTGGTGGGAAGGGTATGTGGTCGATGAGCGGAGGAGGACGGGTAGAGCATTTCGGGCAAGGCAAGCGACCTACCTAACTCAAATTGAAACGAGCTGCCGAAACCACTACCCACGACAGCTTCAATCGGAGTCGCCCAAGAAAACATCGCCACCTGGCGGGACTGAGTCCGAGCCCTCATCGTCGAAACCACCTGGGCGATACTGGAAGTACGCGAACGGGTTCACACGGCCCGTGCGGGGCCAGTAAGTGGGGCCTTGCTCCCAGGGCGCGGTTGACCAAGAGGTATCTTGGAGCTTGAGCGGGAGCACGACCTCAGACACGCCCTCATTGACATTGGTGTCGTCGCGAACGGCGTCGGGCATCTTCAAGGGGACAGTGGAGAAGTGGTTCGGCTCGCTGTCGGGCAACGGGATGGCACGGTTGAACGTCGGCTTCACGCGGTGGGTGATACCGACGTCGATCGTATCGATCTCGGTGTCGACAAAATAGTGCTCGGGATAGTATGTGGTGCTGGAATCGCTGTCGGACTTAACCGAGTCGGCGTCGTCCTCCCCGTCGTCTGCCAGGGCGTCGCCGCTCACTGGCGCGGCCGCCTCGATCCCGACCGTCGGGTTTAGCCAAATGTGCTTCTCGAGCTCGCACAGGCGATCCTTCAGGTTGCGGTGTTCCTGCTCGACGGCATCCAAACGATTCTGGGTCTCTTCCAGGATGTCGAGGGTCTCGAGGGAGCGGGGAAGGGCTGAGGGTTTCGAGAGGGCGATCGCAGCAAAACCTAGCAGCAATGGGAGGAGCGGCGGAGGAGGAGGAGGAAGCAGAGGAGGAGGGGATGAGGAAGGGGGGAGGCTTGAGACGGAGCACATACCAAAACATGTTTGCAACTACGGCCACCGCTGGAAACAGTCGTTGGAGGAAAACCGAAGCCAGGGCGACGAATTGACACTGACTTTCTGCTGGCCTCTCAAGCGGCCTAAATGGAGGGGGGGGGTGGAAGGATGCCTCGGCCAGAACTTCTTCGATGATCTTCTGCTTCTTTGGCGCCATGTCGCCGTCGGCGGATGTCTCTGAACGGGCACGGGTGCGAGTGTCCGCGGGCTCGGGATTCGCCATCGTCCGATCGGCTAGGGCTGGCGCTGCGAGGCTGGCATGGTTGCGCAGAGTGGGCGACATGGAGCCCTCGGTCGTAAATTAAAACCGAACCGACGCTGGCGTCGGAATTTGAATAAGCTAGAGCCAAAACGGTCATTCAGATGACGGGCAAGGGGGCCCTCAAGGGCCGCAGATGCGATCCCCCCCCCCGACACTACCATCCTATTTGGTGCAATGCCCCCCCCCCCCCCCCCCTTGGACAACGCCTGGGAAACTGAAGCGGCATGGGCCCGTTGAGACTCCGAGCGCCTCTGGGGGCCCCAGCGCGAAGGGTGCGCGAGACAGAGGCAGCTAGGATGAGGGGGAGGTGAAGGCATGCCGAGGCCATTAGATGCGAACGGTGAATACATTGCCAGCGCAACGCAATTTCAGCCACAAGCCGCCTTTCGCATGCAACGCCACCAATGTTTTCTTGATGCAGTGGGCTCGGGGCCAACTCGTATGCCATGCGCGTTGTGTTTGCACATTGGTTGCAACATCTTCGGGGGTCTGTTTGGAGGCGTCAAGATCACGGTGCCCCTTCTCCATGTTCACCCCCCCATTTCACCCTCCACGAGGTTCTAACCCCCTGTCCTCTTCACTTCCTCACACCTCCTTGCCCAGTCTCGTACCGCCTTCCCTTCGCCCACCCTCCTCCTCCTCCTCATCCTCCCCCTCGTGCCGATGGGCCCCCACCTTGCGCCCGCGCGTCGCGTCTGTGCGGGAGCTATTCGGGTTGAGGCCCAGGGCGCGTTTCCAAGTGGCGTGTTTTTTCGCCTCAGGCCTCCCAGGGATCCGTGAGCGGCATCGGTGCGGACCGATGCCGGCCTGCAGTTCTGCCGTCCCTTGCGGGGTCCATGGGGTCGTCTCAGCAGCTGGCGTCCAAAAATGTGTCCGCGGGCGTTCTGTTTCGCACGTCGCGTCGGTGGCCCTTCAACCCATCACTGTCGTTCGGGCCTCCGAAGGGGCCGCTTTCAGGAGGGCCTCCGTCAGCGGTTCCGCAGGGCGGCGGGGTGAGAGTTAGGGCGGGCAGCGTTTCATTTCATTCCCACCCCTCCTGCCCCCGAGGAGGGCCCGCAGGTGACCATCGCGGGTCGCGAGGGCCGCCCCGTGCCTGTCAAGCGCAGCATCGCCGAGCTGTACATACGCGTCTTCTCGCACATGCCGATCGACGAGGTCATCGAGCGCAAGAGCAGCAAGGCTGCCGAGAACGCCTACTTCAAGGCGCAGGTGCATGCGGCGGAGGTGTCTTGGGCGAAGCGTGATCAGCGCACCGCGCTCGACACGGTCGGCTTGATGGGCGGCGGCGACAACGTCTCGGTGGGTTACGGCAGCGTCGTCAAGGTGAAGCGCAAGGTTGCCATCTTGAACAAGGCGGATTTCAAGTACTTCCACGGCGGCAACGAGCCCTTGCAGCGCGTGGTGCGCCACCATCCGAGCATGTCGATCCCAGTTCGAGGCGGCGTCGCGGGGGAGACGGAAAAGGTGTGGCTGTTCGAGAACTTCCCTGGGGCGCGCCGCACCATGAGCTTCTGCACCTTCCACAGGGTCACCGCTGGGTCGACGCCCGTGCGCCCAGACGACGTCTTCTACGACGGCCAGGTCGTCGATTTTTACCAGAAGGGCCTCAGCACGCAGAAGTCTGAGTTCGACGCAGATCTTGTGGCGAAGGACCTGCCGTGCATCAACGCCACGAGGGGGAAGTTCAACTTGGTGCCGCTCAAGCTTCACGAAGCGGGCGAGGCGGCCGACGAGGTGCCGCAGGGTGCTGCACCTGGATCGCCTAGCGCGGCGGCAGCGGGCAGCGCCGTCGGGGAGGATGAGGCCGATGCAGATGGCGCGGCCAGCGGCTTGGGCGACGCCACTCTCAGCGGCGTGATCCAGTTGCCCTCGGCTTTCGGCAGATCGCGCTCGGATGTCGGCATGCCCCCTACCAAGAGGAGCAGGCGTGGGAAGAAGAGCCCCGCCGCGGATCTTGATGCCTCGCCCTTCGCAGCTGACGACGACATCGGCCTCGACGACTCAGCGTCGCAGGTGGCTGCATCTACTATGGTTGGCGCGGCCAGTGGTATCGGAGGAACTGTTGACAGCAAGCAGGGCCCCTACAAGCACATCAAGAATCTAGATTGCGAGATGGAGATGGTGAAAGGGAACTTGGGCAATGCGCTGCACCACGCCAACAAATGGGTACGCGAGCACGGCAGTGAGCTGAAGTGGTCCCAGGGAGCCGCTGACCTCAAGGCCCACATCAAGAAGTTCGAGATGGCTCACATTGTATCCGTTGCCCACCAGGATACCTACCAGGACGATGAAGTTGCCAAAGCCGTTCTTTTTCTGGTTCAGACCGACGGGGCTTTACCCGACGCCGTGAACTTGAAGCTGTGCATGCGAGAGTCCAGGCGGAAGATGAAGCAGATCAGCGACGGCGATGCATTTGTAGCGTTCTTTGCTTCGACGTTGCCATACAATCCTAGCCACACCGATTCGTTTATCAGTTCTTCGCCTACACTGAGCGCTCTGAAGCTGGAGCCAGAGATCAAGATCGGCACGTTCTTGGGTTGCTTTATCAACGACTGGCTTTGTCCCTGCATTGAGGCAGGCAAGAGCGCTCAGGATCTGCTCACCACGGCCGTCGACATCATTGGTAACAAGGTCTCGGAGATCGTCGCCTCCAGCGACATGCCCGAAGAGTATTTGGGGTTCTTTTGCTCGCTTTCGGAAATCACCCTCGCGCTGAGCACGCTCCTCCACGGTCTCGACGCGGCCACCCTGGACGATTTCGCCTCGAGGGTCAAGCACCACGTCACCATCTTGTCCGACGCGAAGGCTAAAGACCCCATGGCGCAGCGCATCGCCCGCTCGATCCTTGCGACGCCGATCTACGTGGACCTGCTTGCCGGCTTGAGGAAGACCTCGCAAGGCTTAACTACCATGAACCAGGAAGTCGAGCATGCGAATGTGGTTTTGACGACCAAGATGCCAGATATTTGTGGTGAGAGCGAGGAGTGGCGATTAACTTGCCATACCAGCGCTGTTCTTGCGAAGAACTTGTTGGGTTTGCTGGATGTGCTCGGTCGCACCTACGGGGACGAGTTGAAGGAGAGTGCTTTGGACAGGGCGCGCGTTATAGTCATGGGCATGCGTGAGCGCGCTGCCAAAGGGCTTGTATCTTTGACGGAGTCGAAGTCTTTCGCTGAGATGATCTCCTACCAGAGGATCGCGTTGCACAGCGAGGCTTTCTTGGTCGAGGCGGAGAGCGACGCGGCCGACATGCTCGTCAAGATCACCGCGGACGGGGAGGTGGCAAACTTCAAGGTCGAGCTGACGAAGGCTGCCAATGCAGAGATCCTGTCGCAGGACATCCTCAAGTCCGAGAAGGTCAGGGGCACGAATGTCAACGACGACCACGTGAATTCTGAATTGATGAAGGTCGTGCGCAGATGCATCCAGATCGCGCTGGACACCAACTCGGATTGTCAGGAGCTGAAGTCGGCGTCGCTGAACGCGCTTGCAGGTGCCTTGGAGCTCCTGCCGCCGTGCACCTACCACCGCGGTGTTCTCGGCGCCCTGAGGCAGCGGCATGAGCTGGTGGCCTTGGAGACAGCATTCAGGAAGAAGCATTGCACGGAAGGTGGTGTGAACTTGGATGCAGCGCACACGGACGATACGTTGGTTACCATGAAGGGTTCGACCAAAGTGCTGTTCGAGAAGGTCTCGATCATGAACTTTCCTGACGACGAGGAGACTGCTCACATCAAAAAGATCGCGACGGATTGCGGCAACGGGGTGCAGGAGCTGATCCACCAGGTCGCGTCCCACGGGCTTGAGGTGAAGTTGCTCGCGTACCAGGACAAGACGCTGAAGGGGCTCAGGAGCGAGCAGGGTGGCCTCAAGAACGGTGCCAACTGGATCGACGGGCTGCCGAATGGCATGGACGAGAAGTGGGACAAGACCCGCGCGGTCGGCAAGGCCACCTTGCTGGCGGACGGCATCGCCGTCGGCCTCCGCAAGAAGGTCGACGCCGCCTTGCAGGACCGCCTTGGGTTTCCACGCACTCGTTGTTCTGGGGAGGGGTGGGTCGGAGGTGGTTGGGTGTGCGAGGAGCCGATGGTGGGAGGAGGGGATGGGGTCGCACGGCCCCGCCCCCGCCTCACCATCGGCTACCGCGTCCCCAGGCACCCCCATATGCACTTGGTGCCGCTCCTCCGACGCGCCCTCGTTGCCCCATCGGCCCCCCGTCCAGTTTCGGCTCGTTCTTGCGATCCCCCTGCCTCGCAGGAGGAAGCCGCCATTCGCAAGTGGGCGAAGACGTTCGAGCTTCCGATCGACGAGAACATCTTCCAG
The DNA here is from genome assembly GCA_963575745.1 of Prorocentrum cordatum. Lineage (NCBI taxonomy): Eukaryota > Dinophyceae > Prorocentrales > Prorocentraceae > Prorocentrum > Prorocentrum cordatum. Next base: position 108,332 of record CAUYUJ010021151.1, read on the forward strand.
TGTGGCTCGGACGCGATGGGCAGGTGCATCAAAGCGTGGGGTGCGTCGCTCATGATCAAGGCCATCGCCGATGGCGTTGACAAGGTGAGTTTGAGGAAGGCCGCGATGGCGGTGCAGACGGAGCTCGGCAAGCACCAGCTGACGCTGGAGTCCTTGCAGCCGAGCTCGCTGGCCAAGAAGGCCGTGGATGCGATGCACTTCAAGTGAGGCATCAGCTTCGAGGCTGCTGGGCGCCTCGCGCCTGGCCCGACCAGGGCGGGGACTTGCAGAGGAGGGTGAGGAGGAGGGGAAGGGGGAGGAGAAGGGAGGAGGAGGAGGGAAGGGGGGAAGCAGGAGGAGGAGGAGAAGGAGGAGGAGGGAGGAAGGAGGAGAGTGAGTGAGGAGGGGGCGGAGGAGGAAGAGGAGGAGGAGGAGGAGGAGAAGGAAGACATCTTTCGTGGCGAATACTTCGTTTTTTTGGCCTCGAGGGCCTTCGAGGGCCCTGTCCGACGCCACTGGGCGCCGACGGCCCCAGTTGCAGGCCGCTGGCCGCGTGGCGGCAGAGGCCGCATGGCGGATCTGGCACCGCAATGGCAGATCCTGGCAGGGCGGCAGAGGCCTCCACCTCCTCATCCTTCTCCTCCTCCTTCTCTTTGTCCAGCCTCGATGTCGTCAGCTCGTTTGTGTTGCTCCTCCCCGCCCGTCTCCTTCTATATTACTCTGCCCTGCCTCCCCGCCCCATTCGCCCTAGGTCCCCCACTGCCGCCTCCGCCCTCGCCCCCCCCCATATCCCTCCCCACCTGCCTCGAAAAGTGCACTCGAAACAACCCTGAACGCTCGATCCCCCTTTGCCGTGTTGTCAAGCTGCCACGCGTCAAAGGGATGTCAACGGGGTGGGTCGGCGGCGTCCGACGCTAGTCCAGTTCAGGCCGAATGTTATTTCATTGGTTCCCGAATGCATCTCCGAGCTCGCGCGGGGTCTTCGGGCCTTCAGAAATTGGCGTTTGATATCCCCCCCCCTCTTCCGCCCCGCCCGCTCCCTTTCCAGCTCCGTCCCGCCCTGGGCGCGGCCCCTCGGCCAACCACCTGCGTTTTCGAGGGTGGCCGCCTTCTCCCGCTGCACCAGGGCTCGGCTGTGGGAGAGAAACATTCGGGCTTGATGTCAACGCTCGGTCTTGCGTTCGTGGTTTGGGGGGGGGGGTCTTCCAGGCCATTCGCGTTTTTCAAAACTCCAGTTGGCCCCCTCCTGAAACGGCCTTCGGGCCTTCCTGGGACCCCCGTGTGTTTCTCTCGGTCGCAGCGAAGAAGGACGTGGGTGGGGGGCTAGCAGATGGAGACGAAGGGGGAGAGGATCATATATGATTTTTCGGCTCAACGTAACGACCGTCGCTATCTGATGGTGGCTTCTACGTTGTTTCTGGACAGGAGGTGCGCCCGATATGGGTGCGGTACGATTTTTAGGAATTGCTGATGTCGGTTTCGGTTGTTGCCGCCGTGGTTTCGACATGGGCCAACACCATGTTAAACTGTTTCGGGGACGCGTGTCGGGATTTGGTTTCGACTGTTTGCGTGTCTCTCGGGGCTTCCCTTTTAAGTTTTGTTCCTGGCCCAGTCTCAGGGGGCGCCGCGGAGTATAACATCCCAGGCAGGCTGGCAACACTTCCACCTCATCTTTTTGCAAAAAAAGAAAAACAAAACGCGCCTTTTCTTATCAAAACTCATCAGTTACCAAGAACCTCTTGCAAACACATATGACGAATTGCACGCGCTCGCGTCGTCGCGCGCACAGGCCGAACTCTAGTAAAATATTGCAGGTTTCGTCCGGATGTCGAAGTTGAGTGTCGCGAACTCATATAACAATCATTGGGTTTCGCAACGAGGATGCTCAAAAAAACTTATGCTCGCGCTCGTCCAAGTTTTTATATGTATAATAAACATAGGTTTTCCAACACGTTAATCCAATGCTACCAAAAGGGCCTGTCGCGCGCGCGTGTCGAAATCGTTCGAACGCCCCTGCGCGCGTGCTGTCGCAAGAATATAGTGCAACAGAAATGGGGCGAAGTGCACGCGCGGCGCGTCGCGCGCGCCTCGTCCGCGCGCTCCGATTTTTTAAAAAGCAACAGTTCCGTAAGGATTTAAATCGAGTGTTCCGAAAATAAAATGTTTCAAACACATGGGTTTGCAACACCAGTTCTCCAAAAAAGTCCTGCGCGCTTTTGCGAATTCTTGAGAAAACCATAGGTTGTTTACATTGTCGTGAAATTCTGCCAAACGAGCCTCTCGCGCCGCATGCCGAACCCATTCGGACGCCTTTGCGCGCGTGCTGGGGGGGGGACGGGCGCGATCCGTGTCAAAGAATACCACGCGGGCCACTCGCGCGCACCGGCCGCGCGTGCATGTCGAACTCGTTCCAAATTTCACATCGCCGACGCGAGGACATCGTCATTATTATCGGCGCGCGTGATCAACATCGGCGCCGTCATTGGTTTTGCCGTCGTCATCGCCACCATCGTCACCATCATCGCTACCCCTCATCATCGTGCCTACCGTTGTCGGCGTCGCCATGATACCGCGCCCGCCCGAGTCACCGACTCGCATCGAAGGGCCCGCTGGGATGTGCCCAGCGGTCAGCGCCACCGCGGCCGCGTCGGCTGCGCCGCGCAAGCTGGCCGCTGCGCGCGCGAGCATGTGTGGGCCAGCGCGGCCGCAGAGATGCACCAGCCAACGCCACGCACTCGTCGCAAACGCCGTCGCGTGAGTGCTGCAAACCATTTTGCGGGTGGGTTGGTGGGATGCTTGCGCGAGCAGTGGAGTTAACAAGTCACTGCGAGCATGGATGAATTGCACCACGTAAGTTGCACCACATGAATTGCACCGCGTAAGTTGCTCCACGTCAATCAACTGCACAACATATATATATATATATATATATATATATATACACATACATATATATATATGTATATATATATGTGTGTATATGTATGCATAGATATGTATACATGTGTGTGCGTGTGTGTTTGTGCACACATCTGCACCTGCATAGGTTCTGGTTGTACTCAAGGGACACATGTTCCAGGCCCAGAACTGGCACAACCCTTGTTCATGGGGGGGCGCACCCTGTACGCCAGACGCCCGGCTATTACCGCCCCGTGCGCTGGTAGGGCGCCTTCCCAGTGAGCGTGGATTTGCGGATGTGTACGCACAGGCAGTGTCTAACTGCCAACCTGAAGGGGAGTCGACCCGCAAATGGACACACATGTGCGTTCCAAGATCGCTACATACGCGTCATACGTGCACGCACGTTCATTTGGCAACGTGCACAAGCATGCATGTGTGTATGTATATGCGAAAGCAAGCTCATACGCATGAGCATGCATTTGTATAAGAAAATGCGCACATAATCGATGTGCGCTTCTTCGTTGGCAGGTGATTCCAACTATGTGTATGGATGCGTATGTGCACACGACTACACAGACACATGCACAAACGCATTCGTGTGTGTGTGGCGTGTATGTGCGCATTCATGCATGCTTGCATGTATCCCTTCATCTACGTACCCGTCCCGGGCGCACACAGGTATTATCGTATGTGTACGTCTATGTGCGAGGCAGGTGCCTGAAAACATTACATGCTATGATATGTTGCGCCGCCTGGATCCCGCGTTTGCATCGGCCCGCGGCTCACAGGAGATGGTGGACGCCCTGGCCACCTCCAGGAGCGCCCCCGCGAGCGGTCCTCACGGGCACCTCTGGGTGTCACCGGGTCAGCATCCAACTGCACAACTCGTCTTTGAGCTCCAGTCTTGATCACTTTAGATGGCAAGAGGTGAAATACATTCCGCTCAGGCTTTGATTCCAACGCCGATCGGCCCAGGTCTGAGTCGCTTCGCCCAGAACTCTGGACCCGGTCGCAATTTCGGAGGGATCGTGGGCGAGGGGCCTCGTGGATCCCAGCGTTGCTGCGGCCCGCAAGGGCGCGACGGCGCTGCAGAGGCCGACGGGGCTGCGGGAGCGCGCATGCCGCGCGCCCCTGCGACGCCAGACGCTGCCGCCCGGGGCGGGCCCGCCGCAGGCGAGTCGCGCTGCGAAGCAGTCAAGGCCGGCCCGTGGTCCCCACCCCAAGGGGTCGCCCCTGCGCGCCCGCGCGCATGGCCGAAGCGGCACCCCATCTCGATCAACGGCCCCTCGTCGGCGTCGCCCAAACATGGGTCTGCGGTGCGCGCCGACCCAACAGGGGAGACGCGCTCGCTCAGAGCTCTTGCAGTCTCGGCGGCGGGCGCCTTCGGGCCACACCGCCGGGGTAGCGATGTCCTGTCAGATTGTCGTACTTGTTTGAGCTGGTCGGGCGCACGCTTCCAAGGAGGACAGATAGCACAGGTGGCGCCTTCTGCTTCCCGTACGGGCGGCCCGACGGGGGGGGGGAGGCAGCGCGGCGGCGGGGCACGGAGGACGCGAGCCGCGTCTGCCTGCCTCGCCCGGCGAGCCCGCCTGCACCCGCAGCAGGGGTGCTGGCTCAGGGGCCGCTCTGGCTTCGGAAGGGGCAAGGGGAGGCATCCCAAAGCTGGCTGTCCTGCCCGACCCAGGCGCAACGATGGGAGGGGGGGGGTCGGGCCGGGCGAAAGTGGGGGATTGGGAAAGGGGGGGTTACGAAATTTGCTGCATGCAGCTGGTTTCGGCCTCACCGAGGGGCCCATTCCTCGATACATAGCCGCCTCCGGCGCCGGGAGGCGCCAGGAAAATCAGCTACGTGAGCTGATTCTCAAACCCCCCCTTTGCTATCCCCCCCTTTCGCCCGACCCGAGGGGGTTCGCGTGTGGCCTCCCAGAAAACAGCGCCATGCGCGCGAACTCTCGGCGCTCCGCGCGGATTTTTGTCGGGGATCCGCGCCTGGGCCCCCCCCCCCCTGGCGGCGCTCCGGGGCCGCCCCTGGCGCGCTCCGCGCGCCAGGGAGGGGGGTCCATGCCGCAGATGCAAGAAATCCGCGCGGAGCGCCAAAGGTTTATGTTTATGGCGTTTCTTCTTCTTCTTCTTCTTCTATTTCGTGCGGGAGGGCGGCACGAGGAGCGGCAGACCAGGCAGGCCCGGGATTTGGACGCATCGCTCTCAGGGCGTGCCCGGAAGGCTCTCGGAGCGTGCCTGGGGCGTTCTGCAACGGCCGTGTGGCGCCCGACGCATCCATCCAGACACTCGGGGGCCCCCGAGCGGGGTGGTGACCACACCGTGTGGTGAGTCGGTGGGGATTCGGGGTCACCGCACGGTTGGGGGACTCGAGCCCCTCTTCGAGGATGTCTCGGGCAACTTGGGCATCCGAGGTCCCAAAACCGTGCGTTGACGGGCCGTGCGGTGAGGTCTTTGGGGATCTCGAGGTCACCGCACGAATTGTCACCGCACCGTTTCGGGACTCCAGAGACACGCCGGGTCTCACAGATTCCCGATTTGCCCTCGTCTGGATTCCTCCTCAGCCTGCTTCCACCTCGGCGGCGCAGGAGTCCCGCTGTCCTGCTCCAGTCCGAGCCCGGGTGGTGTCGAGTGTACCCGTGGGGGGGGGGGGGGGCGCCGTGTGTGATGGGCCTGTTTTCCACCACCGCCATAAGTTGGGGGGAAGGAGGGGATGATGATGAGATGATGATGATGATGATGATGATGATGATGATGATGATGATGATGATGATGATGATGATGATGATGATATGAGATGATGATGAGGATGAGGATGAGGATGAGGAGGAAGGAGGAGGAGGAGGAGAGGAGGAGGAGGAGGAGAACCCCCTCAACCTCCAACGTATGGTGGTGGTGGTGGTGGTGGTGGTGGTGGTGGCGGTGGTGGAGGTGGTCGTGGTGGTGGTGGTGGTGGTGGTGGTGGTGGTGGTGGTGGTGGTGGTGGTGGTGGTGGTGGTGGTGGTAGTGGTGGTGGAAAGCAGGCCCATAGGTGTGGCCTCGCCCTCGAGGGGCTGGTGGCGGTGGGGCTCTCAGTGGGCGGGTCCCGCCCAGGACCCTGGAGCTGACCGTGGACAACGAGGGGCGGGCCAACATACGGCGGAAGAATCTGGAGTAGCCGAGCTGCCTGGCGGCTCGACGCCGTCCGTCCTCCTCACCCTGCTCCTTGGGCCCGCACCGCGGGAGGAAGAGGAGGAGGAGGAGGAGGAGGAGGAGGAGGAGGAGGAGGAACAGGAGGAGTTGGAGGAGGAGGAGGAGGAGGAGGAAGAGGACGACGACGACCCCAAGGAGGACGAGGAGGAGGAGGAGGAGGAGGAGGAGGAGGACACAGAACCGACGAGCTCTAGGGACAGAGAGCATCCCCGCAAGTGCGAGGACGAGAAGGGGGAGCAGGAGGAGGGCTCTTTGCGCACGCGTGCGCGACCCACTTGGCCGCTACCCAAGGCAAAGGTATCAGCCGAGTCTGGCGGCTTGTGAGCCCCAGAAGAAGTGTCTACGTACATGAACGACTGCATCTGCATAATCGAGCTCCATCTACGACTGAGCGGTCTCATCGCATGATTATGATGTATAACCGCAGAGCCAATTTTGTAACGTTTGTCGCTCTCGGCACTCTCGAGGTGCCTCAGAGCCGTGGGAAGGCCAGCACACCTGTTCATTGGACGGGTCCCGAGGTCAAAAGACACCAATAAACGTTTCCTGCATCGGAGAACTCCCTCCTCGAGCTCGTCCCACTCGTGCCTGTCGGGCGGGGGCCTGGCTCGAGGCAGGCGCCGCTCCCCGTGCCCTCTCTTGAAGAGCAGCCTCGGGACAAGGGGCAGAGAGGCCCCGAACGTGCGTGCCCAGGCGATCGGGATCGCCCCTTGCGCGTTTGCTCTGCCAGATCGGCAGCGCCAGGGCGGCGATGGATCAGCAGGGAAAAAGACAATCACAGACACAATTCATCGCTGATTCCACTGAACAGATGCGAAACTATGGGAAGTGGGAAGGAAGACGAAAAGTCAAAGAATATGTAAAAACATAGGGGAATCCTGCTACCCTCGTCAAAATTAACCTCAACAGTTGCTGGCACGTCGTTTCGATTTCGGGGCGCTCCTCAATGTCGACACGCCGCCCCTTCAATGTCGGGGCGAGGGCAAAGATTGTCTGACCGAAGTTGACTCGAAAGTTTGACATCGACCGACATTGGAGGGGCGGCGCATGCGAGTACCCCGCACTCATCGATACTCGGCCCCAGATCTTCCGACAAGCAGCTCAACCACGTCAGACATGTTTGAGGTTAGTTTTGACGAGGGTTGTGGGATTTCTGTGTATTTCTTTGTGTGCACGAGAACGAGAACCAGCACGAGGGACGAGGAGGAGGAGTAGTAGTAGTAGGAGGAGGAGGAGTAGGAGGAGGAGGAGGAGAAGAAGAAGGAGGAGGCGAAGGAGGAGGAGGAGGAGGAGGCGAAAGAACCGACGGGGGGCAGTGGGGGGGAAGACGAAAAGTCAAAACATCTGTAAGAATATGGGGGAATCCTTGGGTTCCTGTGTATTTCTTTTGTGTGTCCCTGGGCCCCTTCAGTGCAGACGTTCCTGGCCCGCGCGCGCGGCCTCCGCTGCCCGGGCCGGCACCGCGCGTGCCGAGCCGCGCTGCCGGTGCCAGCGGGTCGCGTCGAGCTCGCGGCGGGCCCCGCCCAGCAGGGGCCGCTGGGGCCCGAGCCACCCCCAGAGGCTCGGCCTCGCTGGCTCACGCGGTCTTCGGGCGGGCCCTCCCTCCTCGCACGAGGTCGCTGGGGGGGAGGAGGAAACGGAGGAGGAGGAGGAGGAGGAGGAGGAGGAGGGGGAGGAGGAGGAGGAGGAGGAGGAGGAGGAAGACGTGGAGGAGGAGGAGAGGAGGGAGGAGGACGACGACGTGCACGAGAACGAGAACCAGCACGAGGGACGAGGGGAAGGAGGAGAGGAGGAGGGGAGGAGGAGAAGGAGGAAGAGGAGGAGGAGGAGGAGGCGAAAGAACCGACGGGGCCCAGCCGGCGCGCGGGCACAACCCCCGGCGGGCAGGGGTCGGCGGACCTGCGCCTCCGCCGGAGTATAGCCCTCGCCAGCGGGGGCGATGCCTCGTCCGCGACCCACGCGGCCGGATGTCCTCTCTTTGCCTCTGCGTTCCCACTCTCCAGCACGCGAGGCGTTCCAGGGAGGCCTCGCCTCCTCCTCCTCCTCCTCCTCCTCCTCCTCCTCCTGCTCTCCTCCTCCTCCTCCTCCTCTTCCCTTCTCTCCTCCTCCTCCTCCCCCTCCTCCTCCCCCTCCCCCTCCTCCTCCTCGTCTGCGACCCACGCGGCCGGATGTCCTCTCTTTGCCTCTGCGTGCCCACTTAGGGGACCAAAAAGTGACATAAACATAAAAACTCGGAGGTCCGCGCGGATTTCTCGGATCGGCGCTGGGGCCCCCCGGCGGCGCCTCCGGCGCCGCCCCTGGCGCGCTCCGCGCGCCAGGGAGGGGGGGTCCAGCGCCGATCCCAGAAATCCGCGCGGACCTCCCAGTTTTTATGTTTATGACACTTTTTGTTCCCCTACCACTCTCCAGCACACGAGGCGTTCCAGGGAGGCCTCGCCTCCTCCTCCTCCTCCTCCTCCTCCTCCCCCCCTCCTCCTCCTCCTCCTTCCTCCTCCCCCTCCTCCTCCTCCTCCTCCTCCTCCCCCTCCTCCTCCTCCTCCTCCTCCTCCTCCTCCTCGCCTTCGTGGAATCGGGGGAGGTGGCACCTCGGCTTTCTCGGCGGAATGCCGCGGAAGGTCTGCGGACGCGGGCGGAAGTAACACGCGGGGGCGGCTCCGCTGGGGGTGGCCAGAGGAAGTAAGAGATATGCCCCCCCCAAGAGATTACATTTTTTTGATGCCTCCGCATGCTCATTCCAAGCATCGCTTCGCATCACGTGGGCGTGGCGTCGGCGCCACACCGATATATGTATGTATATTCACATATATATATATATACATATATACATATCTATATGTATGTGTGTGCGTCGCCCCGCCAAAGGGCGACGCGCACACTGAGCAATCTTCTATCAGAAGCTCCGGGATGGGCTCTTTCTGGCCGTACCGCTCGGGAAACGACATGTTACAATACCGTTGTATTGTGTGACTGGGTCGGACGCACGACTCCGAGGAGGGCACATTCGCACAGGGCTAGGACGAGGGTAGGTCCGTTCCAGAGCGTTCTGCTCTGAGAAGGCCGCGGCGCCCGAGACCCTCCAGGGCCGCCGGATCTCGGAGATTCCCGATTGATCCACCCCCAAGTGTATCCTCGTCCGGCTTTTTTTTAAAGTCGGGCGCGTCCCTCTACAGGAGGAACATTCCAAACGAGTCAAACAATAGTACGAGGTTGATTTGTTGAAGATTTTGTATCATGTTTGAAACTTGTTGGACGATTTACTATTTTTTAGATTTCGTCCAAAATCCCTTCTGTGCGAGGACGTGCCCAACTTGATCCTGGCTTCGTCTCACACAGCAGTACCAGTCTGTCCTTCTGCGCCCCGAGGCGAGTCGTTCTTGAAAAAGCCCTGGGGCCCTTCTCCGGCAGATGGACAATGCATTCGAACCCCTACGCTTTCGAGGGAGGTTCGAAACCACCCCAACGTCCCCGACACCAATGTTGACCTCAGTAAAGGCGGTGCTCTTTTGGGTTCGAACATCTCTGTCCACTCACGCCCCCCCCCGTCGTCGCGCCATCAATCTGAATGTCGGGGGGTCTGGGAGGCATCTTGGGCCACGGGGTTCGAATACAGAGTCCATGTACGGTCCCCCATCTTGTTTTGCAGGTGGGGTAAGGAGGAGGGAGAGGAGAAGGCCGTACAGATGCCACAAACGTCAGCATTACAATCAGCATCGCCCTCATCGGCGGCATCATCTTCACCATCATCATCATCATCATCATCATCATCATCATCATCATCATCATCATCATCATCATCATCATCAAGATCATCATCATCATCATCATCATCATCATCATCATCATCATCATCATCATCACCCACAACCCTCCAGGAGGAATGAGGAACAGGAGGGCCACAGGGTTCGGGTATAATGTCCATGTACGGTCCCGCAGGGGTCCTCCCCAACCAGCTGCCGCGAGCGCGAGGGGGCGGCTCGAGGAGGTCGCGGCAGAGGCTTTTTTGTGTGCCGCTCCGGCGCCCAGCCGGAGCCCTTGGGGCCTCGGGGTCGTTCCACGAATGGGTCAGGGCGAAGAAGTCGGAGGTTGATAGACCTCCTACCCTGACACGTCGATGAGCGAATTGGCCGTTTTCGCTTCGCGAGAGGGCGTCGCGGCCGTCATTTTCGCGGTTCCAGGTCCGTCGGTTTTGGTCGTAGGCCGCTTTCACTGAAGGGTGGTTTACTGAAGGGAGGCTTGTCCACCGCCGACCTTGGGGCCTCGGGGTCGTCCCACGAATGTCGCAGGCCTAGAGGTTGACACAAACACAAGTATCGGCGGTGTGCCTCCACCGAGGGAAGAGGATCCCGATCGCGCGCGGCGACCTGGTCGAAGAGAGACGCTTGAACTACGTCGTGAAGAGTTCGGTGAAGACGGACAGGGCGGAGTGGCTGGAACGCCTCCTGGCGACGGGCGACTGGGACCAGGTGCGACGATTGCGCAAAGCGGCTGGGCGTAAGCACGGCAAGCTCCGCGACCGTTGCGGCGACCTGGTTGATTCCGAGGCCCGCGTTGACACGATGGCCGATCTCTTGACGAGTGTGCGGTGGGCAGATCGGGAAGCCGCGCCGATTTTGACGACTTCCCTTGACCCCGACTTGCCGGTGAACCTGGGGCAGATCGAGGACTTGGGAGGTGACCGAGGCAGTCAAACGCATGAAGCAGAGCAAGGCATGTGGCAGCGACGGCATCCCTAACGATCTCTGGAAAGCGGCCTGCGCCCGCGACACACCGGCGAGAGCTTGGGCCTTAGCGTTGTGCCAGAGCTGGGACCAGGGCGCCGTGCCAGAATCTTGGCGCAGTTCTTTGGTGATAGCATATGGCACGCTCTGCGGCAACTACAGGCCTGTGAGTCTTCTCCTAGCCGGGCACGAGCTGTTCGCGACCCTCCTCCTCCGCCGCTTGAAGGACGCCGGTGCCGAGGGCCGCGTCTGGGGCATTCCTTTTGGTTTTAAATCTCGCCACGGCACCGCGGACGCCATTTTCCTCGCCAGGCGCTGGCTGGAGAAGGCGAGTGCGAGCGCGGAGGGCCAGCTCGTGTTTCTCGCTTTGGACTGGACCAGGCGCTTGATAGCGTCATGCCAGCGCGTCCGCTGGAAGCATTGCAGCATTTCAGAGTCCCAGAGAAAATGCTGAGAATAATTCGAGCCATCTACACGGGCAGGATGTTCTCGGTGCGCGAGGCCGGCGTGACGTCCGGGAGCAAAGAGCAACGCTCGGGAATATGTCAAGGTTGCCCGCTCTCTCCTTTGCTTTTTGCCATGGTTATGACCGTGCTGCTGCTCGACGCCATGGACATGTTGGGTGACCGTATTGGTGACACAGAAGAGCTAGTATATGTCGGTGACACCCTTATCCTGGCCTCGAGCGTTGAGCGTTCGCAGACGTACATGACGGCTATCGCTGCCGCTGGCGCGAATTACGGCTTCAAGTTCAACTGGGGCAGCCTCGACTTGCTGTCAATCCGGTGCTGGGTGCACGTATTCCTCCTCCTCCCCCTCCGCCTGGTGTATTCGGGGAGTGTATTAACGGCCGCTGGATCTATTGCTTCCGATCTGAGCAGGCGCCTCGGTTGCGCCAGGTCCGAGTTCGACATCCTGGCACGAGTCTGGTCCCACTCAACCCTCACTGCAGAGCGGAAAATTCACATCTTCGAGGCGCGCGTGCAAACACAGCTGTTGTACGGCTTGCACACGGCGTCGCTTCGGAAGCACGAATTTGCCAACATCGACAGCTGCCATGCGCGTTGTTTGAGAAAGATTTTTGGGGGTACCGTATCCACACATCAGCCGCATTTCGACCGCAGTAGTTCTGGACAAGGCCCGCCGGCCACCCTTGAGTCGCATTTTGTGGCATCGCCAGTTATGGTTTTTCGCGCAGATCGCCGGGCAGCCAGACGAGCATCCGTTGCGGGGAGTGGTCTTCCAGCAGTACTTGTCGACCCTTCGTGCGCCGGGTGGCAGACGACTCCAGGGCAGGACGAAGCAGTCTTGGTCATCTGAGTTGCATAAACATGCGAAGATAATTTGTGATAGTAGTGCGCGTGACGTTCGACAGCCCGCGGCAATCCCAGCAGACGAGTGGCAAACCGTCGTGCGGCGGTACCGCCCATAGCGTTGCATCACCGCCCATATGCTTGCCACCAGGCTTGCAGTCATTCGTTCTTCCAAAATCCGCCTGTACGAGGACATGCCCGACCTAACACAAACATGGATTTGTGGCGCCTATCCCCGGGAAGGGGTCCAGATATTTGGGGCCTCGCGCATGAGAAAGCACGGCGTTAGAGGTTTGTGGAAGAACGGGTCGGAAGTGTCGAAGAGGGAAAACGACATAAACATAAACTTGTGGCGCTCCGCGCGGATTTCTGAGGGCCCCGCGGCGGCGCTTCCGGCGCCGCCCCTGGCGTGTCCGCGCGTCAGGGAGCGGGGCCCAGCGCAGATCCAAGAGATCCGCAAGGAGCGCCAACAAAAGTTGTTTTTTTTCTATCGGGACGAAAACAGGGGGGCTGCGATCTGTGAAACTGTCGCCACTTTCGAGGCCTGCTGGGGGGCCCAGCACAGTGGGTACCCACGGCGGATTCAAATACGACCTCGCCATCCCTGGGGGGCTGCGATCTTTGAAACTGTCGCCACTTTCTTACCTCGCTCGTCGCTGCGTTTCGAGGGCTGCTGGGGGCTGCGATCTGTGAAACGGTCGCCACTTTCGAGGGCTGCTGAGGGGCCCAGCACAGTGGGTACTCACCGCAGACTCAAATGGGACCTCGCCATCCCTGGGGGGCTGCGATCTGTGAAAGTGTCGCCACTTTCGAGGGTTGCTGGGGGGCCCAGCACAGTGGGTTCCCACGGCGGATTCAAATACGACCTCGCCATCCTTGGGGGGCTGTGATCTGTGAAATTGTCGCCACTTTCGAGGGCTGCTGAGGGGCCCAGCACAGTGGGTACTCACCGCAGACTCAAATGGGACCTCGCCATCCCTGGGGGGCTGCGATATGTGAAACTGTCGCCCCTTTTGAGGGCTGCTGAGGGGCCCAGCACAGTGGGTACTCACCGCAGACTCAAATGGGACCTCGCCATCCCTGGGGGGCTGCGATCTGTGAAAGCGTCGCCACTTTCGAGGGTTGCTGAGGGGCCCAGCATTGTGGGTACTCACCGCAGACTCACATGGGACCTCGCCATCCCTGGGGGGCTGAGATCTGTGAAACTGTCGCCACTTTCGAGGGCTGCTGAGGGGCACAGCGCAGTGGGTTTCCCGCACGTTTTTTTCCTGCTCTTCGTCCCCGACTCCCCATGTCAAACAACGGATCCTGTAATTTGATTGTCCGTGCAAGTTTCGGCCAACTCCTCGTTTCCCATGATACAATTGGGTCGGGTACGTCACAGGGTAATTTTTTTTTCTATCGGGACGAAAACAGTATCCCCAGGAATGGGTCCCGAGATTTGGGGCTTGGCGCATGGAACAACACGACATTGGAGGTTTGCGGAAGAAGGGGTCGGGAGTAGAAGGAGCAGGGGGAGGAGGAGGGGAGATGAAAGAGAGGGAGAGAAAGGAGGAGAGAGGAGAAAGGCTACGTGTGTGTGTGTGTGTGTGTGCGTGTGTGTGTGTGTGTGTGTGTGTGTGTGTGTTCGTGCCTGTTCTAGGTGAAGGCTTCAAGGTGTGTTCTGAAAGGCTCCGGGGTGAGACGGGGAGGGGGAGGTGGTCGACAAGAACGAGGAGAGGGGAACAGGAGAGATGAGGAGGGAGGGAGAGAGCAGGAGGGGGACAAGATGGAGGATGAGGGAGAGGTTGTTGTTGTGGAGCGACCTAAAGTCAAGGAAAACGATTAACAAAAACCCCCCGTCAGAATCAGAGGACCCCTCATCCTCGTCCTCCTGGTGGGGCCTACCCGCGGCCTGCCCGAGCTCTCTGACCTCTTGCAGGTCATCGTCGGCCAGCCCGAAAGCGCTGAGGACCTCCTCCTTCGAGGCGTACCCCAACCTCGCACGGGCAGTGGGCCTCCCTGCGGGCGCGGCGGCAGCAGGAGCACAACGGACAGCCAGCAAATCCCGCTCAGCCTGAGAGAGGCCGCGAGCGGACGAAAGGGTCAGAAGCTTCGACGAGGCTCGACCGTGCGGGTGTTTCCCATCGCGAATTCGCTTCAGCTGATGCTTTACTTGTGGGGACCTCGGCCTATGCAAGCAGCCGTCCAACAGAAGCACACCAGGGCGGAAATCCTCACAATAAGCACCGCATTTGACACAATACACAAACGGCATTCCTGATTTTTGAATCGAGTCGATCTCGCATCTCATCAGGGCATGCCCGTTCAAGTAAAACGCGCTGGTGGCAAACTCTTCCCAATCGAGCCCGTCCGACCCCCCAAAGTCCACCCCCTCCCCGCCCACAGATTCTTCAATCACAGGATCAGGCTGAGGCGGCAACTCGTGAGAGTCAGGTGCGCACTTTTCCGAAGCTTCGAGGCCAACCGTGTCAGGACGCTTTTCCGACTGGCCTTGCAAGTGCACCTCTAAAATTGCAGCCCTTTTTGCAGACTCTTTCACAAGACACTTGAGACCTCTGTACAAGTCCACGTCCTGCTGGCTAAGTTGGTGCTTTGCCGCACCCATCTTCGCATAAGAGTCTACCGAACCATTGGCTCGCTTCTCCCACAGGGTCGTTTTGCCACTGTGGACATCAGACATCGAGCAGTGAGCTGCCGTCTTAAACGCCGTGAAATCCCCTGGAGAGAAACTGGACCAGAAGGGAGCCCACAGGTGGGCCCTGGGCCCTCCAGCAGAGGCCCCCGCCCCTTGGCCACCCCAGAGGACGTCCAGAGTTCCCTGGCAGTCACAATATAAACCGATCGGTGCCATCGCACACTGATTCAGCATGTACACAGCAAAGTCTTCCCCATCCTTGGCCGTTTGGCGTGGCCCATGGGAGAAGGGGACGGGTCCGTAACAAGCCGAGATGACGTTGCCCAGAGGATCGGCCTGGACTAAGGCCCAACCAGCCCTCGAAAGCCCAGGAATCCCCGGCCAAAAAGCGGACCCATCCGAAAAAATTAAACCGCTGAGGCGGCCTGACTCGGGCCTGTTAATCCAGAGCACGGTCTGTTCAGGCTCCTGGGCAGGAGAGAGCGCCAACGGCGACGGAAAGATCGCGCGCGCGAATCTCTCAGCCAGCTCCTCCCCTCCTTCAAGCACACGGGCCGCCCGTCTGGCTAGCTGCGGCTAGACCATGTCCCTCCTGAGCTCAGCGTGGGCCGAGCAACGATATTGCCTGTGAAACAAGCTCCCCGCCTCCTCCTGACACAGCCTACACTTGCAGCAACTGTGATACCCATGCCTGTGCACTCGTGCTTGAGGCCAGTGCACATTGCTCATAAGGCTCCTGAGTGACTTCTGATGCTGGGGCTTCCAAGAGGAGGAGGAGGATCGAAGGAGAGGCTTCACGGCATCCCAGAACAGAGGGTACCCTTGGAGCTCATCGCCTACCTGCATCAGCGCCTGCCTGTCCGACGCTCTGACGGCCGCAGCTCGGCCCTGCAACCGAAACTCCACAGGCGCAATCTGAGACAGATTCCAGACCTGCCCGAGGTCAGTTTCGACCGTTCGAAAATCACGAAAAGTCCAGCCCACACGAGCGAGACTGAGCATTGCCACATCCGCAGGCGTCGCAGCTCCTTGCCACGGGTGCCGTTTCGAATTTGCTCGAGCTATGGCCGCGTCGGCCGTCGCATTCAAAATCGAGACCTTGGGAAAACTGTCCCAGACAGCGGTGGCCCATTGAAAGGCCACATGGCCAGCATAGGCCACAAAAGGGTCGACGATTTCTCCCAAGCGAAAAGAGTGCAACCGAATTCCCAGGGAGGCCCCTTTGGGATGACGTCCTACAGCGTGGGCCGCCGAGAGCCTCAGGCCATGCATGGCCGTCGGCGTAATCCCCAAGACATTGCTGCCCCAGAGGGCCGACGCCGTGGCCCCCATTCTCTGTGCAAGAGCCACATCAGCCCCAGCCTCCCTCAGAAGTCGAAGTCGCTTCGAGCGCGAACCAGCATCGATGAACCTCGCTCGCTGCACTCCAACACGTCGTCGTGAGCCCGTCGTCGCATCCGCGCCAAGGTTACGCGCGTGCTCGACCCGAGATGTACCAGGCAGACACCAAGAACCAGCAACGTGAGCCTGAACCTCTCGCGTGCACATGTACTTCGTTTTCTTGATGTTCACAGGCAAGTGGAGCTCCTCAAAGCACGAGAAGAGCAGACCGACGGCACTCGATAGCACCTGAGCTACCTGAACTGGCCGACAACACGCCTGAAGTGCAACATCATCTACAACATTGCGGATAAATAAATTCGGCCTACCTTGCTGTGTGAGAAGGAGCGGACGGAGCAGCAATAACTTAGCCAGAGTCGTTGCTCCTGAGCATCCTGCCACCACAGCTGCATTCGCCAAGTAGGCCGACGAAACGGCACCTCCATACATCAGAGCTTTATATCCAGCATAGATCGTGCAGCACCCCCTGAGGACCTTGATGGGGGCCCCATACTGGAGCCCAGCAGCTCTGAGATCAAGATGCCTAATGTGCTCGTAGAAGCGGCTCAAGTCGACCAAGACGGACCCGCTCTGAAACCCAACCCCCTTGCAGAAACCTCCCAAGAGATTGTGGACCCAGCCAGCTCTCTCACAGGTGTTGTGTGGCCCAGCGCCCCGATAGAAGGCCTCCGCATGCTTCTTCTCCCATGCCTGACAGCGTGGCTGGCGAAGCCCCGACCACAGGCGCAGCACCAAGCAGAGGAGGCCGATGGGGCGCACGCCGCCGTCGGGCTTGTCTAAGAATACCATGTTGGTCAAGAAGGCGAGAAGATCCTGTGGTCTGTCCTCAAACCTGTGCAGAATATCTAAAAGCCTTAGCTGGTGTTCCTCCGTGAGGCTCAGGACCCATCTTGGGTGAAGACCGTCCCACCCCAAGCCTGCGCCAGGAGCATACTTCCGACAATCTTGCAGGAGCCGATCCAGGGCAACAGGTTCCAATTGGGCTTCGTCAACTGGGACAGACCACTGGGATGGGTGATCATCCTGCCTACCAGCCACACACCACAGCGGCGCCCACTCGTCTAGGAGAGCCGAGAGTGCTCCAGCACCTACTTGAGGGACGCCCTCGGCGTCGAGAAGCGAAGTGATGTCGGATGCCTTCTGCTTAGCAAACTTATGAGCTGCCTTCCCTCCTCCTTTTACACTCTCAACCGCCCAGGTCCTCCACTCCTTCAGCAATAACTTCGGGTCCTCCCGTCTCCGGCTGTCCACCTCCTCGTCCATCTGATGCAAGACATCGTGGACGGGCTCATCGCCCGCGGTGACAACATCTGCGAAAGTGCTCAAACAACTGGGCGAGAGCTCGGCATCAGCAGTGAACGGGCCCATGTCGGCGACCATGGCCTTCAGGTCCCTGGACCACTGATCGATGAGCATTCGGCCCCTGCGGCCGACTTCGCCTACTCGAGTCTGACAGGTGCGCCTGCAAAGTGCAACATGAGAAATCCAAGCCGTCGTCGACCGAGAAAATCTGCGCCTCTGGTCCTTTTCCCAAGCCGGAGCCAAGGAGACAACTTTTGATTTCGGCCCTGCAGCCCTGCCCACAAAGGCCCTGGAGTACTGAGGGTCTATCCCGTGGATCTGGATCAGGCGCCGCTCCGAGAACTCAAACCACTCCTTTACCATGAGGTTAAGATCCGCTGGGGCACCCACATCCCAAGACCAATTGTACTCAACTGGGGCCTGCATGGGACCTATGAGCTCCATTGGGAAGGCTTTGAAGCGCACTTGCTGGTTGATCGTCGACACATGGCTCAGATCCTTAAGCTTTAAGACGGCAGGCGCGCGCGGGTAGAGCGGAGCCTGGTCCATGACCGAGATCTCCTCAACACGCGTGGCCAACACCTCCGCAGCCACAAAGAAATCGAGGATCCTACTATCATCGGCAGCTTGGACTGACCCCGCTGCTTCACCCAAGATGACCCAGTCGTCCAAGGTGCCCTGCGAGTCCTTCTGAGGTACCAGTTGAGCCTCCTGGGGGTTCGAAGTCCTGCAAGTTGGGGTCGCTGGAGCCACCATAACCCCTCGAACCTTCTGTAACCACCCAGAGCCCAGAAGCGCCTCAGGCTCAAAGTTGAAGTCCCCCTGGAGCACCCAGGGCCTCTCTTGGGCCATGATGTAGGCCCCGACCGTCTGCAAGAGGTCCAGATTGGGTCCTGAGGGCTCCTTGCCCGTCACAAAGTACACACTGATGACGACTAGGCCCTTTGGGAACCCCACATTGACGATCCTGGCCGCCACCCTGCTAGAGCAATCCTCAAATATCGTGGTCGCTGTTGGCGTCGAGCCTAACGATGTGCAAACTCCGACTGCCACACCTGAGCTGCTCTGCTGCAACGATGGCCCCGTACTATGAGCCATTCCAAAGGAGAAGTGATACCCGCGCCTGCGCCCCCAGTTCATCGCGGAGACCTGCTTGGCGTCACTCTTAATGCGCGTCTCTTGGATGCAGCAGACCTGAGGGAGCGGAAGGGCAACGCCAGCCTTGGACTCGTCAGCGATCCACTCCATCACCGATTCAAACGTGTTCCAGGCATTGACATTCATGCCTGCGATGACGAGCCTGCCAACCGCCGCTGACTGAGGTTGCAGCCGCGCCTCCTTGACAGCAAAGCTCTTCGCCACAGCCGGCTTGGGCTCGGGCCCGTCGATGGCCACGACTGTGGCGTTGCCCTCGTCATGCACATCGAACACCTTCACGAATTCACCTGGGGCAGCAGCCTGCGCGAAATTACGAAAAAAAAGGCCCCTGCAACATCGCACCAGCCCCGTCAGCGCTCTCAGGAACAGGCGCGAGGCGGCATTCAGCAGAGCCCCGAGCCACACCAGGGTCACGTTCGTCCGCAAAAAGATTACGAGCGGAGGCCGCTACGTGCAGCCCTCCGTCGGGTCCTGACCGACAACTTGTCGAGATCGCGCCCAGCTCAACATGGGGAGGAGGGTGAGCGGCTTCCGAGCCGCCAGGCGACGAGGGCTTCCCCCGAAGGTCGGTACCCTCTGGCTCTCCTACAGCCTGGCCCAGGGGCACTGCGCTGTGCGTGCCAGCGGCTCCTGCCGAAGGTCGGTGCCCACTAGCGCCCCGATGGCCTGCTGCCAGAGCTGAGCAGTGCGTACCTTCGGGGGGCGCGGTACCCGATGTAGCCGCAGTAGCCGTCAGCGTCGACGCGCATGCCACCAACGAAGACGAACTGGCCTCGCAGCTTGGAGCTGCCCCCAACCCCGAAGAGCGGGCCAGTTGGGGCGGTAGCCTTTGTGCCGTACATGTCCCCAACCCCGAGGAGCGGGCCAGTTGGGGCATATACCTCTGCGCTGCACTTGCCCCCAACCCCGAGGAGCGGGCCAGTTGGGGCTGCATCGAAGATGCCGAAGCCACCGTGCTCGAACTGGAAGCCATCGATGATGCGGGCAAGGGAGTGTGACGATGAGGGGCTGAATCCCTCCCCCCCTTGCCCAATCGACGCGAAGGTGAGCTCCTCGCCGAGGCGGAACTGAGCTCGGGCCACTCCTTCACGTCCAACTCAATCAATGTCCCGTCACGCTGGCGAAACTGCATCGAGTCGAACAGGAGGTCGTCCCGCAAGACTGGCACAGCGAAGCCCGTGGCCTGCTCCCAGTCGTAGTCTATTAGGTTGCACCGCAGGAAGGCATCCAAGCTGGACTGCTCCTCGACGCCGCTGCTAGGAGGAGGGCCCTCCGAGCCAGCGTCCAAATCAGGAGCACGACTGACGAGCACGCTTGACCCCAATGGCCTCCGCAGCCTCGAGGTACTTGCGCTTGGCGGCGTCCAGCTGCTCCTGACTTCCTCCTTTTGGCCTCCTTGAGCTCCTGGGCGGCCTTGTCAAAGGCTGCCTTGCGGTCGTCGAAGCCTTCTCCTCCCAGCAAGTCCATGTCGATGTCATCGCCGTCGCCTGCAGCGGCGGCAATGTGCTCGCCGCTGCCTGCCCCGCCTGGAGCAACACCAGGAGGGGCACCTGCAGCAGCAGGCCCGCTGGCCGCAGCCCTCTTGGTCTGAGCCTCGGCTTGCAGGCGCTGGAGTGTGGCCAGGTCAGCTTGTCCTTCATCAGACTGGGCGACGGCCTCGTCCAGGGTGGCAGTAACTGCTCTGAGCGGATCCCCGTCGGCTTGGACGCGGAACAGCGCCTGCTCCGCCTGACCCAGGTCCTCTTTGAGCTTGTCGACGCTCTTGTCCAGCTCAGCGATCTCGGCCTGGAGCTCCTCCTGTTGCTTGCGCAACGCCGCAGCACGCACCTCCGCCTTGGAGAGCGTAGCGCGGAGGTTCTCGACCTTCCAGTGCGCCGCCCTGGACGTGGGCTGCTTGACTGCCGTAGCCTGCTTCTTTGCCAGTTCTGCTTCCTCAACCTTCGCCGTGTCGACGCCCTCGTCCTTGAGGAACTGCAGCACCTCAGCGAACGAGAGCTTGGCGGACGAGCCGCCCGTCGTGCCCTGCTGCTGCGGGGAGGTGCTGGAATGCCATGGCGGCCGAGCTGGGGGCGGCTTGCCAGCCAGCTGTGCGACCTCAGCCCTGAGCTCCTGGATGAGGCGCAACTGCTCCTTGTTGCTTAGCCCCATCGGCGGCGGACTTTGAGCCCAGGCACCTCGAGGCCCTCGAACCGAACTTGACGGAGACTTGAGTGCCGCCGACGCCTTGCGAGCTGCCTGAACGACTCTCGCTGGGGCATCCTTGCCGCACCCTCTGCACATGATCCTCGGCGCCCAGTTGTCAGGGCACCCGCAGCTGCAACTCCACAACGGAGCCTTGGCTCCAGGCAGGACATTGGGCGGGTTTGGCACCATCCGCCGTGGCTGGATCTTGCAGCGGGAGGCGCCGTGCGCTTGTGAAGATGGCCCGGAGTAGAAGGAGCAGGGGGAGGAGGAGGGGAGATGAAAGAGAGGGAGAGAAAGGAGGAGGGAGGAGAAAGGCTACGTGTGTGTGTGTGTGTGTGTGTGTGTGTGTGTGTGTGTGTGTGTGTGTGTGTGTGTGTGTGTGTGTGTGTGTGTTCGTGCCTGTTCCAGGTGAAGGCTTCAAGGTGTGTTCTGAAAGGCTCCGGGGTGAGACGGGGAGGGGGAGGTGGTCGACAAGAGCGAGGAGAGGGGAACAGGAGAGATGAGGAGGGAGGGAGAGAGCAGGAGGGGGACAAGATGGAGCATGAGGGAGAGGTTGTTGTTGTGGAGCGACCTAAAGTCAAGGAAAACGATTAACAAAAACCCCCCGTCAGAATCAGAGGGCCCCTCATCCTCGTCCTCCAGGTGGGGCCTACCCGCGGCCTGCCCGAGCTCTCTGACCTCTTGCAGGTCATCGTCGGCCAGCCCGAAAGCGCTGAGGACCTCCTCCTTCGAGGCGTACCCCAACCTCGCACGGGCAGTGGGCCTCCCTGCGGGCGCGGCGGCAGCAGGAGCACAACGGACAGCCAGCAAATCCCGCTCAGCCTGAGAGAGGCCGCGAGCGGACGACAGGGTCAGAAGCTTCGACGAGGCTCGACCGTGCGGGTGTTTCCCATCGCGAATTCGCTTCAGCTGATGCTTTACTTGTGGGGACCTCGGCCTATGCAAGCAGCCGTCCAACAGAAGCACACCAGGGCGGAAATCCTCACAATAAGCACCGCATTTGACACAATACACAAACGGCATTCCTGATTTTTGAATCGAGTCGATCTCGCATCTCATCAGGGCATGCCCGTTCAAGTAAAACGCGCTGGTGGCAAACTCTTCCCAATCGAGCCCGTCCGACCCCCCAAAGTCCACCCCCTCCCCGCCCACAGATTCTTCAATCACAGGATCAGGCTGAGGCGGCAACTCGTGAGAGTCAGGTGCGCACTTTTCCGAAGCTTCGAGGCCAACCGTGTCAGGACGCTTTTCCGACTGGCCTTGCAAGTGCACCTCTAAAATTGCAGCCTTTTTTGCAGACTCTTTCACAAGACACTTGAGACCTCTGTACAAGTCCACGTCCTGCTGGCTAAGTTGGTGCTTTGCCGCACCCATCTTCGCATAAGAGTCTACCGAACCATTGGCTCGCTTCTCCCACAGGGTCGTCTTGCCACTGTGGACATCAGACATCGAGCAGTGAGCTGCCGTCTTAAACGCCGTGAAATCCCCTGGAGAGAAACTGGACCAGAAGGGAGCCCACAGGTGGGCCCTGGGCCCTCCAGCAGAGGCCCCCGCCCCTTGGCCACCCCAGAGGACGTCCAGAGTTCCCTGGCAGTCACAATATAAATCAATCGGTGCCATCGCACACTGATTCAGCATGTACACAGCAAAGTCTTCCCCATCCTTGGCCGTTTGGCGTGGCCCATGGGAGAAGGGGACGGGTCCGTAACAAGCCGAGATGACGTTGCCCAGAGGATCGGCCTGGACTAAGGCCCAACCAGCCCTCGAAAGCCCAGGAATCCCCGGCCAAAAAGCGGACCCATCCGAAACAATTAAACCGCTGAGGCGGCCTGACTCAGGCCTGTTAATCCAGAACACGGTCTGTTCAGGCTCCTGGGCAGGAAAGAGCGCCAACGGCGACGGAAAGATCGCGCGCGCGAATCTCTCAGCCAGCTCCCCCCCCCTTCAAGCACACGGGCCGCCCGTCTGGCTAGCTGCGGCGAGACCATGTCCCTCCTGAGCACAGCGTGGGCCGAGCAACGATATTGCCTGTGAAACAAGCTCCCCGCCTCCTCCTGACACAGCCTACACTTGCAGCAACTGTGATACCCATGCCTGTGCACTCTTGCTTGAGGCCAGTGCACATTGCTCATAAGGCTCCTGAGTGACCTCTGATGCTGGGGCTTCCAAGAGGAGGAGGAGGATCGAAGGAGAGGCTTCACGGCATCCCAGAACAGAGGGTACCCTTGGAGCTCATCGCCTACCTGCATCAGCGCCTGCCTGTCCGACGCTCTGACGGCCGCAGCTCGGCCCTGCAACCGAAACTCCACAGGCGCAATCTGAGACAGATTCCAGACCTGCCCGAGGTCAGTTTCGACCGTTCGAAAATCACGAAAAGTCCAGCCCACACGAGCGAGACTGAGCACTGCCACATCCGCAGGCGTCGCAGCTCCTTGCCACGGGTGCCGTTTCGAATTTGCTCGAGCTATGGCCGCGTCGGCCGTCGCATTCAAAATCGAGACCTTGGGAAAACTGCCCCAGACAGCGGTGGCCCATTGAAAGGCCACATGGCCAGCATAGGCCACAAAAGGGTCGACGATTTCTCCCAAACGAAAAGAGTGCAACCGAATTCCCAGGGAGGCCCCTTTGGGATGACGTCCTAAAGCGTGGGCCGCCGAGAGCCTCAGGCCACGCATGGCCGTCGGCGAAATCCCCAAGACACTGCTGCCCCAGAGGGCCGACGCCGTGGCCCCCATTCTCTGTGCAAGAGCCACATCAGCCCCAGCCTCCCTCAGAAGTCGAAGTCGCTTCGAGCGCGAACCTGCATCGATGAACCTCGCTCGCTGCACTCCAACACGTCGTCGTGAGCCCGTCGTCGCATCCGTGCCAAGGTTACGCGCATGCTCGACCCGAGACGTACCAGGCAGACACCAAGAGCCAGCAACGTGAGCCTGAACCTCTCGCGTGCACATGTACTTCGTTTCTTGATGTTCACAGGCAAGTGGAGCTCCTCAAAGCACGAGAAGAGCTGACTGACGGCACTCGATAGCACCTGAGCTACCTGAACTGGCCGACCACACGCCTGAAGTGCAACATCATCTACAACATTGCGGATAAATAAATTCGGCCTACCTTGCTGTGTGAGAAGGAGCGGACGGAGCAGCAATAACTTAGCCAGAGTCGTCGCTCCTGAGCATCCTGCCACCACAGCTGCATTCGCCAAGTAGGCCGACGAAACGGCACCTCCATACATCAGAGCTTTATATCCAGCATAGATCGTGCAGCACCCCCTGAGGACCTTGATGGGGAACCCATACTGGAGCCCAGCAGCTCTGAGATCAAGATGCCTAATGTGCTCGTAGAAGCGGCCCAAGTCGACCAAGACGGACCCGCTCTGAAACCCAACCTCCTTGCAGAAACCTCCCAAGAGATTGTGGACCCAGCCAGCTCTCTCACAAGTGTTGTGTGGCCCCGTGCCCCAATAGAAGGCCTCTGCATGCTTCTTCTCCCATGCCTGACAGTATGGCTGGCGAAGCCGCGACCACAAGCGCAGCGCCAGGCAGATGGGGCGCACGCCGCCGTCGGGCTTGTCTAAGAAGACCATGTTGGTCAAGAAGGCGAGAAGATCCTGTGGTCTGTCCTCAAACCTGTGCAGAATATCTAAAAGCCTTAGCTGGTGTTCCTCCGTGAGGCTCAGGACCCATCTTGGGTGAAAACCGCCCCACCCCAAGCCTGCGCCAGGAGCATACTTCCGACAAACTTTCAGGAGCCGATCCAGGGCAACAGGTTCCAATTGGGCTCCGTCAACTGGGACAGACCACTGGGATGGGTGATCATCCTGCCTACCAGCCACACACCACAGCGGCACCCACTCGTCTAGGAGAGCCGAGAGTGCTCCAGCACCTACTTGAGGGACGCCCTCGGCGTCGAGAAGCGAAGTGACGTCGGATGCCTTCTGCTTAGCAAACTTATGAGCTGCCTTCCCTCCTCCTTTTACACTCTCAACCGCCCAGGTCCTCCACTCCTTCAGCAATAACTTTGGGTCCTCCCGTCTCCTGCTGTCCACCTCCTCGTCCATCTTATGCAAGGCATCGTGGACGGGCTCATCGCCCGCGGTGGCAACATCTGCGAAAGTGCTCAAAAAACTGGGCGAGAGCTCGGCATCAGCAGTGAACGGGCCCATGTCGGCGACCATGGCCTTCAGGTCCCTGGACCACTGATCGAGGAGCATTCGGCCCTTGCGGCCGACTTCACCTACTCGAGTCTGACAGGTGCGCCTGCAAAGTGCAACATAAGAAATCCAAGCCGTCGTCGACCGAGAAAATCTGCGCCTCTGGTCCTTTTCCCAAGCCGAAGCCAAGGAGACAACTTTTGATTTCGGTCCTGCAGCCCTGCCCAGAAAGGCCCTGGAGTACTGAGGGTCTATCCCGTGGATCTGGATCAGGCGCCGCTCCGAGAACTCAAACCACTCCTTTACCATGAGGTTAAGATCCGCTGGGGCACCCACATCCCAAGACCAATTGTACTCAACTGGGGCCTGCATGGGACCTATGAGCTCCATTGGGAAGGCTTTGAAGCGCACTTGCTGGCTGATCGTCGACACATGGCTCAGATCCTTAAGCTTTAAGACGGCAGGCGCGCGCGGGTAGAGCGGAGCCTGGTCCATGACCGAGATCTCCTCAACACGCGTGGCCAACACCTCCGCAGCCACAAAGAAATAGAGGATCCTACTATCATCGGCAGCTTGGACTGACCCCGCTGCTTCACCCAAGATGACCCAGTCGTCCAAGGTGCCCTGCGAGTCCTTCTGAGGTACCAGTTGAGCCTCCTGGGGGTTCGAAGTCCTGCAAGTTGGGGTCGCTGGAGCCACCATAACCCCTCGAACCTTCTGTAACCGCCCAGAGCCCAGAAGCGCCTCAGGCTCAAAGTTGAAGTCCCCCTGGGGCACCCAGGGCCTCTCTTGGGCCATGATGTAGGCCCCGACCGTCTGCAAGAGGTCCAGATTGGGTCCTGAGGGCTCCTTGCCCGTCACAAAGTACACACTGATGACGACTAGGCCCTTTGGGAACCCCACATTGACGATCCTGGCCGCCACCCTGCTAGAGCAATCCTCAAATATCGTGGTCGCTGTTGGCGTCGAGCCTAACGATGTGCAAACTCCGACTGCCACACCTGAGCTGCTCTGCTGCAACGATGGCCCCGTACTATGAGCCATTCCAAAGGAGAAGTGCTACCCGCGCCTACGCCCCCAGTTCATCGCGGAGACCTGCTTGGCGTCACTCTTAATGCGCGTCTCTTGGATGCAGCAGACCTGAGGGAGCGGAAGGGCAACGCCAGCCTTGGACTCGTCAGCGATCCACTCCATCACCGATTCAAACGTGTTCCAGGCATTGACATTCATGCCTGCGATGGCGAGCCTGCCAACCGCCGCTGACTGAGGTTGCAGCCGCGCCTCCTTGACAGCAAAGCTCTTCGCCACAGCCGGCTTGGGCTCGGGCCCGTCGACGGCCACGACTGTGGCGTTGCCCTCGTCATACACATCGAACACCTTCACGAATTCACCTGGGGCAGCAGCCTGCACGAAATTACGAAAAAAAGGCCCCTGCAACATCGCACCAGCCCCGTCAGCGCTCTCAGGAACTGACGCGAGGCGGCATTCAGCAGAGCCCCGAGCCACACCAGGGTCACGTTCGTCCGCAAAAAGATTACGAGCGGAGGCCGCTACGTGCAGCCCTCCGTCGGGTCCTGACCGACAACTTGTCGAGATCGCGCCCAGCTCAACATGGGGAGGAGGGCGAGCGGCTTCCGAGCCGCCAGGCGACGAGGGCTTCCCCCGAAGGTCGGTACCCTCTGGCTCTCCTACAGCCTGGCCCAGGGGCACTGCGCTGTGCGTGCCAACGGCTCCTGCCGAAGGTCGGTACCCGCTAGCGCCCCGATGGCCTGCTGCCAGAGCTGAGCAGTGCGTACCTTCGGGGGGCGTGGTACCCGATGTAGCCGCAGTAGCCGTCAGCGTCGACGCGCATGCCACCAACGAAGACGAACTGGCCTCGCAGCTTGGAGCTGCCCCCAACCCCGAAGAGCGGGCCAGTTGGGGCGGTAGACCTTGCGCCGTACATGTCCCCAACCCCGTGGAGCGGGCCAGTTGGGGCATATGCCTCAGCGCTGCACTTGCCCCCAACCCCGAGGAGCGGGCCAGTTGGGGCTGCGTCGAAGATGCCGAAGCCACCGTGCTCGAACTGGAAGCCATCGATGATGCGGGCAAGGGAGTGTGACGATGAGGGGCCGAATCCCTCCCCCCCTTGCCCAATCGACGCGAAGGTGAGCTCCTCGCCGAGGCGGAACTGAGCTCGGGCCACTCCTTCACGTCCAACTCAATCAATGTCCCGTCAAGCTGGCGAAACTGCATCGAGTCGAACAGGAGGTCGTCCCGCAAGACTGGCACAGCGAAGCCCGTGGCCTGCTCCCAGTCGTAATCGATTATGTTGCACCGCAGGAAGGCATCCAAGCTGGACTGCTCCTCGACGCCGCTGCTAGGGGGAGGACCCTCCGAGCCAGCGTCCAAATCAGGAGCACAACTGACGAGCACGCTTGACCCCAATGGCCTCCGCAGCCTCAAAGTACTTGCGCTTGGCGGCGTCCAGCTGCTCCTGACTTCCTCCTTTGGCCTCCTTGAGCTCCTGGGCGGCCTTGTCAAAGGCTGCCTTGCGCTCGTCGAAGTCTTCTCCTCCCAGCAAGTCCATATCGATGTCATCGCCGTCGCCTGCAGTGGCGGCAATGTGCTCGCCGCTGCCTGCCCCGCCTGAAGCAACACCAGGAGGAGCACCTGCAGCAGCAGGCCCGCTGGCCGCAGCCCTTTTGGTCTGAGCCTCGGCTTGCAGGCGCTGGAGTGTGGCCAGTGCAGTTTGTCCTTCATCAGACTGGGCGACGGCCTCGTCCAGGGTGGCAGTAACTGCTCTGAGCGGATCTCCGTCGGCTTGGACGCGGAACAGCGCCTGCTCCGCCTGGCCCAGGTCCTCTTTGAGCTTGTCGACGCTCTTGTCCAGCTCAGCGATCTCGGCCTGGAGCTCCTCCTGTTGCTTGCGCAACGCCGCAGCACGCACCTCCGCCTTGGAGAGCTTCGCGCGGAGGTTCTCGACCTTCCAGTGCGCCGCCCTGGACGTGGGCTGCTTGACTGCCGTAGCCTGCTTCTTTGCCAGTTCTGCTTCCCCAACCTTCGCCGTGTCGACGCCCTCATCCTTGAGGAACTGCAGCACCTCAGCGAACGAGAGATTGGCGGACGAGCCGCCCGCCGGTTTTTTTTTTTTTTGTTTTTCCCCCCCCCCCCCCGTGCCCTGCTGCTGCGGGGAGGTGCTGGAATGCCATGGCGGCCGAGCTGGGGGCGGCTTGCCAGCCAGCTGTGCGACCTCAGCCCTGAGCTCCTGGATGAGGCGCAACTGCTCCTTGTTGTTTGGCCCCATCGGCGGCGGACTTTGAGCCCAGGCACCTCGAGGCCCTCGAACCGAACTTGACGGAGACTTGAGTGCCGCCGACGCCTTGCGAGCTGCCTGAACGACTCTCGCTGGGGCATCCTTGCCGCACCCTCTGCACATGATCCTCGGCGCCCAGTTGTCAGGGCACCCGCAGCTGCAACTCCACAACGGAGCCTTGGCTCCAGGCAGGACATTGGGCGGGTTTGGCACCATCCGCCGCTGCTGGATCCTGCAGCGGGAGGCGCCGTGCGCTTGTGAAGATGGCCCGTGTTCACGAGCCGCTTCGAAGTACGTGAACACAAGCACGGGCCCCTGAAAGAGCTTGTGCCGAAACGGCTAGGATGAGGGAGAGGAGGAGGAGGAGGAGGAGGAGGAGGAGGAGGTGGAGGAGGAAGGGTCTTCGCATGTTTTGGTTAGTTTGTGTCGCTTGAGTTCTGCTGTTTTGGTTATGTTCATTTCGCTTGAGTCTGCTGATAGCTCGTCATCGTCGTCGTTTTGATCATCATCATCATCATCATCATCATCATCATCAGCAGCATCGTCATCATATTCCTTATCATCCTTATTCGCATCTCCCTGCCCGACCCCTATCCTTCACTCTCGCGAGCCTGCGACTGATATAACAGGTTGTTCTAGTCCGATAATAGTTTGCGTCAATGCGGAGGACGAGAATGAGAAGGAGGAGAAGGATGACCAGAGTCATCCCAGGCTACATCAACGATGTTGTAACACGCCTTCCTTTCCTTGTTTTCCCCCCACAGCTTCACAACACCTGGAAGCTGCGTTCCCTCTTTTATGAGGGCGGTGAAAGACGAGCGCACCATGGACTTGACCATTCATGCGGTAGAGCCGTTTTGATCATAATTTGCTCTCATGTTCGCGGTGGTTCGGAAGGTCAAGGTGTAGGGGCGCAAAGTTCAGGTAAGTACTTCGCCAGACCCTCTTTTGAAAATGAGCCATCCTCCTCCTTGATAGCTGATGCACTTTCTCAGCGTCGGGATGTGAAGCCTGAGGGTGTATCGAACGATACCTG
This sequence comes from Prorocentrum cordatum, assembly GCA_963575745.1. Taxonomy (NCBI): domain Eukaryota; class Dinophyceae; order Prorocentrales; family Prorocentraceae; genus Prorocentrum; species Prorocentrum cordatum. The sequence continues at coordinate 137,598 of CAUYUJ010021151.1, forward strand.
TTCTGTTCACGCGGATCAGGAGCGGGAGGACGCGCGAACATTCTGAGGAGTCACGTTCGCTCAGAAATTATGGTTAGGGGATGCTGGACCCTGGCATGTTTTCTACGACGCGATCATGTCTGGGTCGGCGGCAGCCTGCCCTTCGAAGGTGAGCTCTCAGCAGCCTTGAGTCGCGCCTGTCCCTCTACAGGAGGCATCTTCAAAAATAGTAAAAAAATGTCCGGGGACGATTTTTTGAAGATTTTTTGCTGTGTTGGTGGCATTTTGTGTTTTCCATTTGTCGCCAGACCGAACGGCAGCACCCTCTGGGGCGGCGGGGCGCGCCTTGCGCGTGCGCGCCCGTCCTCCCCCGCGAGCGCTCGAGGTTCTGCCCCGGCGGAGTCCTCTCCCACGAGCCGCTCGTGAACACGAGCCTGGCGGCCCGGAGGAAGCGCAAGGCCGCCGGCGCCGGCGCCGGCCGCGGGGGGGGCCCCCGAGATCTTGGCGGTTCGGCGGCGAGGACGGGGGCGAATATCGGGGAAGCGTAAGACTCGAGGAACTCGGGTTTGCCGACATTTTTTGACGAGCGCGTCCTGGATTTTGACGGTCCAGTTTTCGTGGGATGTCTGCAGCGGGAGCTCGCGTCAAATTTCAGAATGGGTCTCGTCATTTTTATGGTGGCCCCGTCAGGCCAACCCCACGTCTCCCCGAGAATAGCCCATGGGGCGGGCATTATTCGCGTGTTCGCCCGGGAGCCTCGTCGAAGACACGGGGCATCGGCGCACCCCTGGATGCACGCATCTCAGGAGAGGAAGAGACACACAGACACAACTCATCCTCGATCCCCCAGAAAGGATGGGAACATATGGGCAGTGGGGGGGAAGATAGGAACCCAGAAAATATGGGAAAATATGGGGAATCTGTTTATTTGTGTGTATTTGTTTGTGTGTCCTGGGGCCCCTCCAGATAGCCCCCTCCCCCCCCCCACAGTCGGGACTGCCCGGCCCCCTGCCAGCAGTTCTCTCTGCTGCTGGCCTGCGCGCTGTCGTCCGTGGTCCTCGCTTCTCTGGGTCGACCTCGCGCCCTTCGGGCTTCGGGAGTGGGCCGTTCGGCCCTCTTCACCCCGAAGGGTGCGTCTTGCGCTTCGCACGACGTTCTCCCTGCGGTGTCTGCTCCTCCTCCTCCTCCTCCTCGCTCTTCAACCTCGCTCCTCCTCTTCCTCCTGTTTCTCGTCCTCCTCCTGTTGACGTTGATATGACATGAAGCGCAGAGCTTTTGCGTCAGTGAAGCCATGAGAAAACGCATCGCCGACCCAGGCGAAGAAACAAACACATTGGGCTGGAATGGCCAGCGCTGCGGACAACAAACTGCGAACAAGATAAGCTGCAGAAAGAGGCCCTTGGGAGCGCAGAGTAAGCACTCCTCCTCTTCTTCCTCCTCCTCCTCCTCCTCCTCGCTGCTCCTCCTCCTCCTCCTTCTCCTCGCTCCTGCTCCTCCTCCTCCTCCTCGCTCCTCCTCCTCCTCCTCCTCCTCCTCCTCCTCCTTCTCATCCTCCTCCTTCCTGCTTCTCCTCCTCCCTTGCCCTCCTCCTCCCCTCTTCCTTCTCCTCTTCCTCCTCCTCCTCCTTCCTCTCCTCCTCCTCTCCTCTTCCTCCTCTCCTCTCTGCTGCGTGCTCCTCCTGCCTCCTCCTCCTCCTCCTCCTCCTCTCTGGCCCTCTCTGCTCCTCTCATTCTCCTCCTCCTCCTCCTCCTCCCTCCTCCTCCTCCTCTCTTCCTCCCTCCTCCTCTCTTATCCTCTCTGCTCCTTTCTGCTCCTCTCTGCTCCTCCTCCTCCTCCTCTCTGCTCCTCTCTGACTCCTCTCTGCTTCGCTCTGCTCCGCGCTGCTCCTGCTCTCCTCTCCTACCTTCTCCTCCTCCCCTGTTCTCCTCCTCCTCTTCCTCTCCTCTCTCCCTCCTCCTCCTCCTCCTCTCTGCTCTTCCTCCTCATCCTGCTTCTCCTCTCTGCTCCTCCTTTTCCTCCTCCTCCTCCTACTCCTCCTCCTCCTCCTCCTCATCATCATTATCATCATCATCATCATCATCATCATCATCATCATCATCATCATCAGCATCATCATCATCATCATCATCATCATCATCATCATCATCATCATCGTCGTTCTCCACCTTTTTGACGTTGATCAGACATGAAAGCGCAGCGCTGGTTGCGTTAGTGAAGCAATGAGAGTAGCAATTCGTCGACTTCTGCGTAGGAGCAAACCGATTAGGCTGGATCCGCGACCGCTGTGGGAATTAAATGCAGACAGGGGCCCTCCAGAGCGCAGCGTGAGAGCTCCTCCTCCTCTTCTTCTTCCTCCTCCCCCTCCTTACTCCTCCTCGCTCCTCATCGCTCCTCATCGCTTTTCATTTCATCCTTCTCATCCTTCTCCTCCTCCTGGACTCCTCCTCCCTGCTTCTCTTTCTTCTCCTTCCTCCTCCTTCCTTATCCTCCCCCTTCTCCTCGCTCCTCCTCGCTCCTCCTCGCTCCTCGCTCCTTCTCCTCGTCCTTCTCCTCCCCTCCTGCTCCTCCTTCTCCTTCTTCTTCTTCTCCTTCGTATGGTTCTTCTTCTTATTGTTATCCTCCTCCTCCTACTCCATCTTTTTCTTATTATTATCCTTTTCCTCCTCCTCCTCCTCCTCCTCCTCTTCCCGATCCTCCTCTCCGCTCCTCCTCATCGCTCCTCCTCCTCGTCCTCCTCCTCCTCCTCCTCGTCCTCCTCCTCCTGCTCCTCCGCCTTCTCGTCGTCCTCCTCACTCCTCCTCCTCCTCCTCCTCTCCTCCTCCTCCTCCTCCTCCTCCTCCTCCTCCTCCCTCTCCCCCTCCTCGTCCTCCTCCTTTTTCTCGGTCCTCCTCCTCCTCCTCCTCGCTCCTCGCCCTCACCCTCGCCCTCGCTCTTCCTCCTCCTGCTCCTTCTCCTCCTCCTCCTCCTCCCCTCTTCATCCCTCCTTCTCCTTCTCCTCCTCATCCGCCTCCGCCTCCTCCTCTTCATCCCCCTCCTCGCTCCTCCTCGGGATCCAATTTGCTGCCGATTCTCTGAGGTCCAGGGGTTGGCACCGTAGTCGGACCCAGAAACGGCAGGTCTTATGTTGCACTGTTTTCGAGAAAAGTGTCTCTTGGAAATGGAAGCGTCATCCTTATCATCATCATCCTCATCATCATCAGCATCAGCATCAGCATCAGCATCAGCATCAGTATCATCATCATCATCATCATCAGCATCATCATCATCACATCATCATCATCATCATCATCATCATCATCATCATCATCATCATCATCATCATCATCATCATCATCATCATCATCATCATCATCATCATCATCATCATCATCATCATCATCATGACATCATCTTATCATCATCCTCATCGACTGGAAACTGCAAAAAGAAGGCTCCGCGATTGGAACTGGAACCATAACCCCCAACAAAAACGGCGACGGAGCCGGCAAAATAATGGCGAAGGAGTTGGCAAAAAAGCGGTTAACTGGAACATGTCAAAAGTCGGTTTTGTCGTTTACAGGGCCCATTAAGGATGGCACCGACGCCAACGTCAGTGGTGTGCCTCCACCGAGGGCAGACGATCCCGGTCTCGCTCGCAGGATCCATGTCGATCCTCTCGATCCGGCTCGATTCAAGGCCGATTCTGGCTGGCCAGTTGCGCTTCGATTCTGGCATTCCGACGGTCAAGTGCGGCCCGAGGCTCGCGTGGCGTTTGTATGCGTTTTGGCGCAGCCGGTCCAGCCCGAGTTCGACTTCGTGGCGATCCAGCTAGAGTCGATGAAAATCGGCGTCACCCCAACATACTTATACTACATGTGCGTCGGCCCCCCAGGGGCGACGCGCGCACCGACAGATCTTATAGTATATGCGTCGTGGCGGGTGCTTTCTGGCCACACCGCTCGGGAAACGATCTATGACAAGATGGGTATACGATAGGTTCGTTCCGGACGCGCGCCTCCCGGGAGGACATTACATACAGTACAGTCCGGTCCGATTTCCCAGTACAGTCCGGTCCGATTTCCGATTCGGTGTTGACGGGTCCCGCGAGAGGCGTCTCCGCACTCCGTCGTCGTCGTCGTCGTCGTCGTCGTCGTCGTCGTCGTCGTCGTCGTCGTCGTCGTCGTCGTCGTCGTCGTCTGCGTCGTCGTCGGCTTCGCCGTATTAGCGGAGGTATTTGCCGTGAAGGGAGGGGGGTCCTGAAGGAAAGCGGTCCTGGGTCCTGGAGATTTCACGTCTGTTTCGGGCGTCAGCCAGAAGCATTCGGGTTGGATGGCCCGTCCGAGGGAAGACCCCGGGCCCCGGGCCCACGACTTCGCTACGGCCCCTCGCCCATCGAAGACGGCCGTAGGGAGGGATCCTATCATACCTTCACGTCCTTACACCAATGCACCGACCTACCAATCAGTCAATGTCTCATATTCCTCGTGCCCTCCGGTTTCGACCAGCACGTTTTCCAAAAGGCGGAGGTGACCGCACCGTCGGGTGAACCAGAGGTGATTTGGGGTAGGTGTGTGGGCGGTTTAGGAATTCGCATCGTTCTCCAAGGATACCTCGAGCGCCTTAGGCCTCTCCCAGGTCCCAAGACCGTCGGGTGACAGACCGTCTGGTGAGGTCTTTTCGGCACGAGCGAAAACTGCACGGAAGGAATGGGGACAGACCGACAGCAGTTCCTGTCCGTGTCGAGAGAGTGTCGGTGTCTCCGCGAACGTGGTCCATTTGAGACAAGCGGTGGCCTGCCCATCAGCGGCCGCTGTCGGTTTTGGACCCCTCATTCCCCGTACCCACTTGGGGCGTGTTGATTTGCGGCGATCGAGGTGAGCAAATTGTCTGTCACCACACGGGCTCGGGGCCCCGAAGAATACACGGGTCTCGACCGAGAGGCGGAACGGGCGATCGGTGTCACCCACCGGACCCGTCCGTGACCACGTCGGCTCAAGAGGACACCGTGACTAAGGTGGCCAGATGTCTGGCCAGAGGGGGGTGTAGAGTGTCTGTCGAGAGGATGAAGAAGGCCACCTTGCTTCATGCAGGAGCAGGCATCGTTGGATTATGTGGCCTTGCTTTGTATCTGAAGCGAAAAAGGCTGAGCGCGGAAGTTATGATCGAACCTTGCAAGGGCATCATTCTGGGAGGCAGTGGAGCGCTGGTGGCGTACAATATGGAATTCATGCATTATGTCGTTTGCAAGCACAGGGAACGGTTGCAGAATTGCTGTTCTGAGGGCTTCAGCGGAGGTGGCGCATGCGCTGGTTACTCGATTTTTCTTTGGTGACTGAGGCAGTTAGTTGGAGGAGTCGAGGCTTGATGGACTTGCGAAGTGCAGCAGCGTCTGGTGGTGCAGTTGACGCAACAACATACCTTCCGTTCTTCACTGGTGGCAGGCGTATTTCAACAGAGGTCGAAGGTCATTGTGGTGGATTTCTTGATGGCCACTTAGCTTGCGTCAGCGCAGACAGTCAGGAATCGACCAACACGTTGTTCGGGGCAACGTCGTGGACTGGTTTTCCCGTTCTTGCTTTGCTTTCGTCCCCAGGGCCATTGGGAGCCCATCGCGGCTCCGGAGGCGCACCAGGAAAACCGCCGCCCCTGGGGAACTTCCCAGGCCGCCTCCGCTCGGAGAAGTAGAACCGAAAACGCAAATCTTGTTTTGGCCGACCCCTGCAGATAAGACAGTCGTCGTACCCTTATCGAGGGTCGGGAACCAGACGTCTGACGAGATGATTTCGTCAAGACGCGGCCCCAGAGTTCCCGACCCCCTTCTCTGGAAGTAAGTAGCTTTTCCACCCCGGATCCGTTTTTTTCATGGCCCCAGAGCGCGATGAGGGCGCCCAGAGGCCCAAGAACATCGCCTGGTGCGACAAAGACCAGATCGCCTCGGGGCTCAGGAGACTGGGGTCGCTGCAACCGGGGGTCAGCCAGAGCGCCAGATATTGCACGATCCTGCAGAGCCAGGGTTGCACTCACCCGTTTTGGGGCACATGATCCTGCAAGGCCCGATTGACCCGGGCCTGGATTGACTCAGGTCAGTCGATTGGCCCGATCGCGGGAGATTTGGGTCTGCGGGTCGCGGAACAGGCTCGAGGGATTTTCAAGTCCCGTTTCGGCTCGTCTCCAGTCGCCTCGGCGTCCACGAGACGTCTCCGAGGCGGCCCCAGTGGGCCGCTGGAGGAGGAGGAGGAGGAGGAGGAGGAAGAGGAGGAGGAGGAGGAGGAGGAGGA
>CAUYUJ010021152.1:0-45000 GCA_963575745.1 Prorocentrum cordatum
GTAGTAGTAGTAGTAGTAGTAGTAGTAGTAGTGGTAGTAGTCGAAACCAATTTCCCTAGCCAGCTCAACCTGCCAACCCGTCCAACCAGCCAGCCAGCCCACCCAGCCACCCCGCCACCTAGCCAACCCGTCAGCCAACCAGCCCAGCCGCCCACCCCGTCATCCCGCCAACCAGCCGATCCCCTCCGCCTGCTCTCCGTGCCCAACCAGCCACCCTGCCAACCCGCTCTCCCCCGCCGCATGCCCTCCGTCACCGCCGAGAGGGGGGGGGAAGTGTGTCTTACCAGCGAAAACCAGAAAACTAGCCCTCCCGGGGACTGGCGGGACAGCGGGGAGGGGGCAAATCGCACCGTACTATGCAGGATCGGGAATGGCGGGGGGGGGTGCCCGGCACGGTTTTGGGCCTCAAGTGTGTAACTGTCGTCATTTTTCAACGTCCACCGCGCCCTCTTTCTCAATTGGAAGGCTCCCATCCTTGAAACTGTCGCCAATTTTGAAGCCCCGCGCGTGGCTTCTTAGAGAGCCGCCAAGAGGCCCCAGGAGGTCTCAGAAGGCATCAGAAAGCTCCAGGAGGCTTCAGGACGTCCCCGGAGGCCGTGGGAATCCTAAGGAGGCTCCAGGGCGCTCCAGGAGGTCCCAGGATGCCCCGCGAGGTCCCACAAGGCCCCAGGAGGTCCCATCACGCTCCGAACGTATCCTGAACGACCCAAAAGTTCCAGAACGCTGCGGACGCCCCTGGAGGGCTGAGGATACCCTAGGAGAGCCCAGGAGGTTTCAAGAGGCCGCAGGAAGTCCCCAGAGGTCGCTATCCCAGGAGGCCCCCGAGATTACCAGGAGGCTCCATGAGGGCCCATGGTCCATCACGCCCGAGGTAGGGAGGGGGAGGCGGAGGAGGAGGAGGACGTGTAGTAGTAGTAGTAGTAGTAGTAGTAGTAGTAGTCGTAGTAGTTGTTGTAGTAGTAGTAGTAGTAGTAGTAGTAGTAGTAGTAGTAGTAGTAGTAGTAGTAGTAGTAGTAGTCGTAGTAGTAGTAGTAGAAGTAGTAGTAGTAGTATAGTAGTAGTAGTAGTAGTCGTATCGTAGCAGTAGCATAATGTAAGTAGTAATAGTAAGTAGTAGTATAGTAAGTAGTAGTAGTAGTAAGTGTATTAGCCGATGAAAAAGAGAATAGTAAGTACTAGTAGTACTAAGTAGTAGTAAGTAGTGCTAAGTAACAGTAGTAGTCAGTAGTAGTAGAGTAGTAGTAGTGTATTAAGTAGTAGTAGTAAAGTAGTAAACTAAAAAAAAAAAAAAAAGTAGTTAGTAGAGTAAGGAGTAGTATAGTCGTCGTAGTAGTATAGCTAAGTCAATAGTAGTAAGTAAGAGTAGTAATGTAATGATGTTAATAGTACGTAGCCGTCGTAGTAAATAGTAACAGTAGTCGTAGTAGTAGTAGTAGCAGCAGTAGTAGTAGTAGTAGTAGTACTAGTAGTAGTAGTAGTAGTAGTAGTAGTAGTAGTAGTAGTAGTAGTCGTGGTCGTAGTAGTAGTAGTAGTAGTAGTAGTAGTAGTAGTAGTAGTAGTAGTAGTAGTAGTAGTAGTAGTAGTGGTAGTAGTAGTAGTAGCAGTAGTAGTCGTAATACTAATAATAATAATACTAGTAGTAGTAGTAGTAGTAGTAGTAGTAGTAGTAGTAGTAGTAGTAGTAGTAGTAGTAGTAGTAGTAGGAAGTAGTAGTAGTCGAAACCAATTGCCCTAGCCAGCTCAACCTGCCAACCCGTCCAACCAGCCAGCCAGCCCACCCAGCCACCCCGCCACCTAGCCAACCCGTCAGCCAACCAGCCCAGCCGCCCACCCCGTCATCCCGCCAACCAGCCGATCCCCTCCGCCTGCTCTCCGTGCCCAACCAGCCACCCTGCCAACCCGCTCTCCCCCGCCGCTTGCCCTCCGTCACCGCCGAGAGGGGGGGGAAGTGTTTCTTACCAGCGAAAACCAGAAAACTAGCCCTCCCGGGGACCGGCGGGACAGCGGGGAGGGGGCAAATCGCACCGTACTATGCAGGACCGGGAATGGCGGGGGGGGGGCGCCCGGCACGGTTTTGGGCCTCAAGTGTGTAACTGTCGTCATTTTTCAACGTCCACCGCGCCCTCTTTCTCAATGGGAAGGCTCCCATCCTTGAAACTGTCGCCAATTTTGAGGCCCCGCGCGTGGCTTCTTAGAGAGCCGCCAAGAGGCCCCAGGAGGTCTCAGGAGGCATCAGGAAGCTCCAGGAGGCTTCAGGACGTCCCCGGAGGCCGTGGGAATCCTAAGGAGGCTCCAGGACGCTCCAGGAGGTCCCAGGATGCCCCGCGAGGTCCCACAAGGCCCCAGGAGGTCCCATCACGCTCCGGGCGTATCCTGAACGACCCAAAAGTTCCAGAACGCTGCGGACGCCCCTGGAGGGCTGAGGATACCCTAGGAGAGCCCAGGAGGTTTCAAGAGGCCGCAGGAAGTCCCCAGAGGTTTCTATCCCAGGAGGCCCCCAGGATTACCAGGAGGCTCCATGAGGTCCCATGGTCCATCACGCCCGAGGTAGGGAGGAGGAGGCGGAGGAGGAGGAGGACGTGGAGGAGGAGGGGGAGGAGGATGAGGAGGACAAGGAAAAGGAGGAGGAGGACGAGGAGAAGGATGAGGAGGAGGACAAGCATGATGAGGAAAGGATAAGCAGGGTGACAGCGTGACGCCCCAGCAAATACACTTGATCCAATTGGTTTCTACCCCCATAGGGGGGTTACATGGTAGTGGTAGTAGTAGTAGTAGTAGTAGTAGTAGTAGTAGTAGTAGTAGTAGTAGTAGTAGTGGTAGTAGTAGTAGTAGTAGTAGTAGTAGTAGTAGTAGTAGTAGTAGTGGTAGTAGTAGTAGTAGTAGTAGTAGTAGTAGTAGTAGTAGTAGTAGTAGTAGTAGTAGTAGTAGTAGTAGTAATAGTAGTAATAGTAGTAGTAGTAGTAGTAGTAGTAGCAGCAGCAGCAGCAGCAGCAGCAGCAGCAGTTGGAGTAATCCCACCAACCCTCTGGGCGTAGTTGGTCTCAGGCGTTTCCTCTTCCACCCCTCCCTCTTCCCCTTCGGGGTGGGGTTTATCATTGTTCCCTATTCAGGTTCACCCCCTCCCCCAGGCGACTGGGAACCAACCCGAGACCATGCGCCCCCCCCACCATCCCTTGTAACAACCAGTGCAAAAACACTGTGCCTCCAAATATTCGGAGCATGCGCAGCGAATCCGATGCGGCCTCCCCCCACCACCCCTGTCAAAAACATTCTGCGTACACTTGGCGGCGGCGGCGGCTGCGGCGGCTGCGGCGGGGGCAGCGGCTGCGGCGGTGGCGGCGGCGGTGGCGGCCTATACACGAAGGCGGAGCAATAAAGCGGACGGCGGGGCAACGGAGGCGGCAGCAAGCGGCTGCCGAGCGGCAGCGGATGCGCGGCGGCGCATCGGCAGCGGGGGCGGGCGGCGGCGGCGGCGGCGGGCGGCGGCGCGGCGACAGCGCGGCGGCGGCAGACAGCGGCGGCGGCGGCGGGCTGCGCGGCGGCGGCGGCGGCGGGCGGCGGCAGCGGCGGCGGCGCGGCGGCGGATGCGCCCCCAGTAGTTGCCCATCCAAAGACGACTGCTGAATATTCTGCGGCTCGGGCCGGGCTCGGGTGCGACGTATGTGTTAGGAGGGCGGGTGGGAGTGAGCGAGACGTCTTGCGGGCGGGGAGGGGGTCTCCATCCCTCCCCCCACCCCCTCCCCCTAGACCTGGACGGGGCGTTTCGCGAGCGGTCGGGACGTCCACGATGGCCCAAGATGGCTCCAAAAGGGCCTCGGCGAGCCCAAGACGACTTCCAAAATGGATCAAGATAGCGGAAGATCGCTCCAGATGGCTCCCAAGATACTCTAAGAGGCCCCAAGAACGCTCCAAGACGTCTCCAAGAAGCCTCCGAGACCTCCAAGGAAGCCCCGAAGACGCAAAAACATCTGTCCAAAAGGTAAGGAAACCTGTGTGGTTTGCATTCTCGGCTTTCCGCGTCCGATGGCCCTCCGAGGCCTCAAGATGGCCCCAACATGGCCCAAGAGGGCTCCAAGAGAGGCCCAAGAGAGCTCCAAGAAGGCCCCAAGAACGCCCAAGAGCGCTCCAAGAGTGCCCCAAGAGCGCCCTAAGAGGCGATTTGTGGGGCTCCCGAGGGGCGAGGCTAATTCAAGCTCCCCTCATGGTTGATCGCGAAGAGGGCCCCCAAAGGCGCCCAGACTGGCCCAAGAGGCGCCCCAGACGCCTCCAATAGGCTCCAAAGAGACACCACCACGAGCAATACCAGCAGCAGCAACAGCACCAACAGTAGCACCCGTACCATACGCTACCAGAAATCTCCCAATTCACTGCTGTTGACCACGCTGTTTCACTATGTGCGTCTCTTCCTCCCTTCTCCCGTCAGCTGTGGTAGGACTCCTTACGCACGACGAAAGATTGTCCTCTCGAGGTGCAAATGGCGATGAAGAGTTTGCGTGATAACATCGGCACCGCCGAACGGACGGCGTCTGGACGAGCTGCGTGCAGCAACTGGGGGGGAGAGAGATGTATTCATGTTGAGTGGGGCCCGCGCTCGCGGAAAGTTGATGGGAGTGCGCGAAGCAGCACAGGGCCCATCTTGGGAAGTTGATGACCGAAACCCCCTCCCCCGTAGAATCTTAACACGGGCGGGTTCCGGGGTCTGCGGATCCGAGTTATTCCTGTTCCCCGGTGTATTATAATACTTTAACTTTGAAGCGGGGAAGAAATCGGATCCGCCGTAAAAAATGAGACCTCGATCTTATACCTCGGTCCGACTGTGCTTCGAATGCGCTGCCTGAGAGGCCCTACCCCAGGTCCAGCTTTCGCCCCAGATCCATGCCTGATGGCCCCGGGGGCCTGAGAACGGGCCCCAAGGGCCGAGGTGGATCAGAAGCCCTGTGATCGACAAAAAATAAAACATCGTCGGAGATCCGAGAATTCTGCGGTTTAGGCCCCGTGGAACTCCTCATGTTTGTCAAACGGCCCGCCGATGCGCCCGAGAGGGGCGCCTGAGCTGGAAGCCGCGCGGTCGGAAGTCCTGTCTCCCGCGCTGTCCACCTCGATGCCTCGCCTCCTCTCCTCCTCCGATTCTTCCTCCTACGACGACGACGACGCCGACGCCGACGCTGACACCATGGCCGACGACGACCACCACCACCACCACCACAACGACCACGACGACCACAACGACCACGACGACGCCGATGACGACCAGGAAGACCACGTCGACGACGACGACGACGACGACGACGACGACGAGGACGACGACGACGACGACGACGACGACGACGACGACGATGAACAGCAACAACGAAAAACGGCGCGCCCGCGCGCTCGCGCGTAGTCAATTTCGGCCCGCGCTCGCTCCCCTCCGCGAGCGCCCCCGGCGGCGCGAGCGCGGTCGGCCAATCCACGGGCCCTGCTCCTGGCCCTCCTCCTCCTCCTCCTCCTCCTCCTCCTCCTCCTCCTCATCCACCTCCTCCTCCTCCTCCTCCTCCTCCTCCTCCTCTCCCTCTCCCTCTCCCACACTCATCCTCCTGCCTGCGCATACCCCCTACTCTCCTCCCTCCTCCTCCTCCTCCTCCTCCTCCTCCTCTCACCTCCTCCTCCTCCTCCTCCTCCTCCACCTCCTCCTCCTCCTCCTCCTCATCCTCCTCCCCTCATCCTCCTGTGGCCCTCCCCTCCTCCCTCCTCTCCTCCTCTCCTCCCCCCCTTCTCCTCCTCCTCCTCCATCCTCCTCCCCTCCTCCTCCTCCTCGCTCCTCCTCCTTCTTCTCCTCCTGCTGCCCCTCCTCCTCTCCTCCTCACAGAGAGACTCCTCCTCACTCCTCCTCCTCCTCCTCCTCCTCCTCCCCTCCCCCTCCTCCTCCTCCTCCTCCTCTTCCTCCTCCTCCTCCTCCTCCTCCTCCTCCACCTCCTCCTCATCCTCCTCCTCCTCCTCCTCCTCGCTCCTTCCTCCTCCCCTCCTCCTCCTCCTCCTCCTCCCCCTCATCCTCCTGCTGGCCCTCCACCTCCTCCTCCTCCTCCTCCTCCTCCTCCTCCTCCTCGTCCCCCTCTCGTCCCCTACTCTCCCTCCTAGCGGACTGAAGCGACTAGGCCAGAGCGTACATCATCATCATCATCATATCTCATCATCATCTCATCATCTCATCAGCATCATCAATCTCCACATCATCATCATCCATCTCATCATCATCATCATCAGCTCATCATCATCATCAGCATCAATCATCATCATCTCTATCTTTCAATCATCATCATCATCATCACCATCATGCATCATCATCATCACACATCATCTCAGCATCATCATCTCATCTCCGCATATCATCATCATCATCATCATCATCATCATCATCAGTCAGCAGCATCATCATCAGCAACAGCATCAATAATATCATAAACCTAAACATCACATCGTCATCATCATCATCAGCATCATCAGCATCATCATCATCATCATAATCATCATTATCAGCAGCAGCATCAGCATCATCATCATCATCCGCATCATCATCATCATCAGCAGCAGCAGCATCATCATCAGCAGCAGCATCACCATAATAATCATAAACGTAATCAGCATCATCATCATCATCATCAGCATCATCAGCATCATCATCATCATCATCATCATCATTATCAGCAGCAGCATCAGCATCAGCATCATAATCAGCATCGGCATCAGCATCAGCAGCAGCATCATCATCATCAGCATCATCAGCATCATCATCACCATCATCCATGATCCATCCTCCGCCTCCTCCTCCTCAGCCCCATCAGCATCAGCAGCATCATCATCATCATCGTCAGCAGCATCAGCATCAGCATCAGCATCAGCATCATCATCATCATCATCATCAATATCCTCATAAGTTCCAGCATCATCATCAGCAGCATCAGCATCATCATCATCAGCATCATCAGCATCATCATCAGCATCATCAGCAGCAGCAACATCGTCATCGTCAGCACCATCCTCCATCATCCATCCTCCGCTTCCTCCCCCTCGGCCTCCTCCTCCTCCTCCTCCTGCTTCGGATCCTCCCATCCGCCTCCTCCTCCTCCTCCTCCGCCTCCATCTCCTCTTCCTCCTCCTTATCCTCCTCATCATCCTCCTGCTCCGCCTGGTCCTCCATCCTCTTATCCATTCTCCGCTTCCTCCACCTCCGCCTCCTCCTCCTCTTCTTCCTCCTTCTGATCCTTCTCCTCCGCCTCCGCCTCCGCCGCCTCCATCTTCTCGTTCTTCTTCTCCACCTCCTCCTCCTCCTACTCTTTCTCCTGCTCCTCCTCCTCCTTCTCCTTCTCCTCTTTCTTCTCCTCTTTCTTCTGCTCCTCTTCCTCCTCTTGCTCCTCAACCTTCTACTCCGCCTGCCCTTCAATCCTCCATCATCCTCCTCCGCTTCCTCCACCTCCGCCTCCTCCTCCTCCCCCTCCTTCTCATGCTTCTGATCCTCATCCTCCGTCTCCGCCTCCTTCACCTCCATATCCTCTTCCTCCTCCTCCTCCTCCTCCTCCTCCTCCTCCTCCTCCTCTCTTCCTCCTCCTGCTCCTCCTCCTTCTCATGCTCCTCCTGCCCGGCCTGCTCCTCCCCCTCCATATCCATGCTCCGCTTCCTCCACCTCCGCCTCCTCCTCCTCCTCCTCCTCCTCCTCCTCCTCCTCCTCCTCCTCCTCCTCCTCGCTCCTCCTCCTCCTCCTCCTCCTCCTCCTCCCCCCCCTCCTCCTCCTCCTCCTCCTCCTCCTCCTCCTCCTCCTCCTCCTCCTCCTCGCTCCTCATCATCATCATCACATCAGCATCCTCCTCCATCTGATCATCCTCCACTCCGCGCTTCCTCCGCCACATCTCTCTCTCCTCCTCCCGCCTCCTCCTCCTCCTCATCATCATCAGCGCATCAGCATCATCATCAGCACATCATATCATCATCATCAGCATCATCATCATCAGCATCATCATCATCGCAGCATCATTCATCATCATCCTCCTCATCCTCCTCTCCTCCTTCCCCTCCTCCTCCTGCGGCCTTCTCCTCCTCATCCTCCTCTTCCTCCTCCTCCTGCTCCGCATGCTCACCCATCCTCCAGCATCCATCCTCCGCTTCTCCACCTCCGCCTCCTCCTCCTCCACCTCCTCCCCCTCCTCCTCCTCCTCCTGATCATCCTCCTCCGCCTCCTCCTCCGCCGCCATCTTCTCCTCCTCCTCCCTCTCCTCCTCCTCCTCCTCCTCCTCCTCCTCCTCCTCCTCCTCCGCCTCCTCCTCCCTCTCCTCCTCCTCCTTCCTCCTCCTCCTCCTCCTCCTCCTCCTCCTCCTCCTACTCCTCCTCCTCCTCCTCCTCCTCCTCCTCCTCCTCCTCCTCCTCCTCCTCCGTCCTCCTCAGAGGACGAGGCTTCTCTGCCCCAGGGGAGGCTCTCGGCGCTCCCTGCAGAGGCGCATCCTCTGCGCACCGCCCACGGAAGATGCGAGCGAAACGGCCGACCGCCGCGCGCTGCGCCCTCGCGCCGCCGCAGCCCCAGCAGCGCCCGTGGATCCGTCCTGTGAAATGCACAGCGATCTCGGGGGCGGGTCAGTGGGGATTCGGGGCCTCTGCGTCGTTCTCCTCCTCCTCCTCCTCCTCCTCCTCCTCCTCCTCCTCCTCCTCCTCCTCCTCCTCCTCCTCCTCCTCCTCATCCCTCCCCTCTCCTCCTCCTCCTCCTCCTCCTCCTCCTCCTCCTCCTCCTCCTCCTCCTCCTCCTCCTCCTCCTCCTCCTCCTCCTCCTCCTCCTCCACCTCCTCCTCCTCCTCCTCTCCCTCTCCCCTCCTCCTCCCCTCCTCCTCCTCCTCCTCCTCCTCCTCCTCCTCCTCCACCTCCTCCTCCCCTCCTCCTCCTCCTCCTCCTCCTCCTCCTCCTCCTCCTCCTCCTCCCTCCTCCTCCTCTTCCTCTCTTCTTCTCCTCCTCCTCCTCATCCTCCTCCTCCTCCTCCTCCTCCTCCTCCTCCTCCTCCTCCGTTCTCGAAGGCTCGGGTCGTTCTCCGAAGACGTCTCGGGCGACTGGGGCCTCCGAGGTCACAACGCGGTGCGGTGGCGGACCGCGCGGGTGAGGTCTCCTATAGGGGTCCGAGGTCGCCGCGAGGCCCGTCATGCCGCACGGCTTCGGGATCCCCCGACGACCTCCCAGGCCTCCCCAGGGGAGGCCCGCGCAGAGAGCAGAGGGCCAAAAGCACTGGCAGAGGGCCAAAAGCACCGACATTGCTAAATCAGGGCAAGCTCGCGGCGACGACCGCATTTGTTTCAACCAATCAATGTGTCAAAAAAATGCAAAACAAATTTTTCGAGGCCCTGGTTTTGTTTCCTGGCGGGGGCGGGACCCGACACTGCACGAACATCAGTTCCCTGAGCTCCGCGCGCATGTCTTGGATCGGCGCTGGACTCCCCCTCCCGGACGCGCGGAGCGCGCCAAGGGCGGCGCCAGCGGCGCCGCCAGGGGGGGCCCAACGACGATCCAAGAAATCTGCGCGGACCTCCGAGAGAAGTACGGCAGGTTCGCGTCGAGTCGACCCCAGCGATGGTTTCTGTCACCTCGGGAATCGTTCAACCTTGAACGATCGGCCCTTTCCGAGACGTGCGATCCTTCAACATCGACCGATTCTAGGTCGCCGGCGGCGTTCAACCTTGAACGCCCACGCTGGGGTCGCCGCCGGACGACACGACACGAACCTACCGTATGCGCATGTCGATCTCTGTGTTTCGCTTCGAGATATGGTCGAAGGATCGTGCCGCCTCGCCGGTGTGCACCGGCGACGCGGCGCGATCGGGAGGCCGTGCTGCTCCCTCCCGCCGTCGCCGACGCAGCTCCGACTCCGATGCATCGGCCGTGCTGCGCGGGCGTCCGACCCCGTCTGCTCAGGTCGGGTCGGGCGAAAGGGGGGATAGCAAAGGGGTTCAGTTCAGTTCAGTTCAGCCTGCTCGCCGGCTCCCGTAGGAGCGGTCCTCTGAAGGGCAGGCGGCACTCAAAGCGTGAAACTACATGCTCCGCGCCGGCTCACAACAACTCGGCAATCACACTACTCTGCACGAACTGCAACAGTATCCCTCCAGCGAAGATGAGGCCGGCCAGGACGCCGTTTGGGTAGGCATCTGAACCACGGGCTCCACTGGAGCAGTCTGCGACTCCACTTCTGCGGGTCGTCGCGCGACACTGCGTCCCTGAATTTGACTTTTCGGGCCGCCTGCGTCACCTCCCAGCTCTCGTACCCCCACAAAGCGCACTTGTTTTCTACATGCTCTGTGGCCCTCTTGATGTAGTCAACCCAAGACTCAACTTCACCTCGCGCGACTCGAAATATCTTCCGTACCATTTTTCGCCAAGCCGTCCTGAGTCTGTTGCCGAGGCTTGAAGTCATCGTCCAACACTCACTGGCGTAGAGGGCTGTCGGGGTAACCACCGCATTGAACAACTTGAGTCGCGACTGGAGAGGATACGAACGGGAACATAATATGTCTTTGAATTTTGCGAAACACCTCCACGCGGCATTGACTCTGTTCGTAAACTCTGCTTCATGGAAACTGCCCAGGCAGATCTGCCTTCCCAAGTATCGTTCCGCGCCCGCGGGTGGCACCACTTCTACGTCAGCGCCGGCAACTCGCACGTGTGCAGGCAATTGCCCGTAGCTGTTGGTGAGCACCTTTGTCTTCCCCATGTGCACCTTGAGGCCGTATTTTGCAGCTTCTGTCTGAAGATCATGAATCATTTTCGTTACGTCCGTTTTGCTGAGAGCGACGAGCAGCACGTCGTCCGCGAAGCGCAAATTAGTAAGTGGGTCGCCTGGAGTCAACGACCATGCCGTAGTAATGCCCGGCCCTCCGTTTGTTAAGCCCATGCCAACGGTGCTTCAGCTTGCGGAAGCACACCTCCATCACCGCGATGAACAGCAGAGCGCTGATGGGGCCCCCCTGCTTCACACCACGCTGTATATTGAAACATCTCGACTCCTCTCCAGCAATGACCACAGCTGTCTGGCTCCGGTACAGCTTCTGCAGTAAGACTACGTACTCCTCGCTCACGCCAAGGGTGCGCAGCACGCCCCACAGAGCCGGGTGTTCTACCGTATCGAAAGCTTTTTCAAAATCCACCAAGCCAAGCCAAAGATCTTCATTCCATTCTGCGCACCCCTCAACAAGCAAGGTGACAGAAAGCAAATGGTCGGTAGTTGAATAGCCCCTCCGGCACGCCGCCTGGTCCACAGACTGCTCGGCGATAATTGTGGGCTGGAGACGATTGTACAGCATCTTCGCGAAGACTTTGTACATGATTGGTAATATAGCAATTGGACGGTAATTCTTCGTGAGATTCGGGTCACCCTTCTTGAATAAAACTACAAGGCGTGTTTTCCTCCAACTATCCGGCGGTTCTGCCTCCGGCGTGAGGATATCGTTGAACAGGTCCAGCATGAGTGTGCGAAAACGTTGACCACTGCACTTCAGCATCTCAGCCACCACGCCGGATTCATCTGAACACTTGCCAGACTTCATGCCCGACAACGCACTCTCCAGCTCTGCAATGGTGAAATCGTCAACATGTGAATTGTGAAGAGAGCTGCTGTGCTGGTCATGATTCTGCGCGGTATACAACTGTTCGTAAAAGCACGCAAACACTTCTGCGATTTCGGCATTCGAGACGTGCGTTACCCCATCCTCGTCGATGATGCTGGCAATATGCTCTTTCTTCTGAGGACGCCCTGTTTGTGGTAGCCTGGACACGCCCTTGAATTCCTTCAGAATGTGGTCAATCTTCTCTGTCTTCTGGGATTAAATGTTATGCTTGATGAATTCCTTGATTTCTTTGCTCAATGAAGGTCTTGTCTGCTTCTTCTCTGCGGCGCTCAAGTCCTGTCGCCCCCAAAGTTCTCGTCGTTCCCGAATCAGCGGGTCAATGCTTGAATCCGGCATCTTGCGAGCCTTTGTGGGCCCCTGCTTCCCCGGCAGCGCCTGCCGCAGCGCATCGATCATCGATGCTTCCAAAGAGAGAGCTTTCGCATTCGAATCCGGAAAAGCCGCGGTGCAGCAGCCAGGCGTTCCATCCAGAACTGAAGCGTACTTCTCCTTGTCAACATGCGTGTTCCATTTTGGAAAGTAACGCTTCTTCTGCATTGGGACTGCTGGGTGTACAGCGATGCGGAGCAGGAACGCCCTGTGGTCCGAACCTGTGTCCAACCATTCAGCCACGCAACAACGACGGACGTGTTCCCGAAATCGCGTTGGAACCAAGATGTAATCCAGCTGCTTGAAGACGCCTCCATTCGAATACGTCCACAGCTGCTCATAACTGTTGCCCCAGAACGTGTTAGTGAGCGCAAACTTGTTATCAACACACCACTGGAATAACACATCTCCTCTTTCGTTGCGACTCCGGATGTTGTTCTCGCCCATAATGTCGAAATCTTTTTCCGTGGCCCGGGGGCCCACTTCAGCATTGAAGTCTCCACCGACCAACACGCGACACTGCTTCGCTTGCGCTTTGTGCAACAATTCATCCAAGATTGCATACGCAGCGTCCACACATGATTCGTCCATCGCGCCGTGCGGCATGTACACAGCGAAGATCTGATAACATATTCCAAACACCTTGAGCTCCAGGACTGCTGCTCGATCGTTGACCGCCCAGAATGCATTATGCGCCCACCGATTGTGTAGAAGAAAACCAACACCATTTCGACCTTTATTGCCGCCGCTTCCAAACCAGGTGTGGCCGCCCTCGGTCGTAAATTGTTTTCGCTCTTCCTTTCTCCACGTCTCTGCGAACACCACGACGCCCCATCGTCTGGCACCAATTTCCAAAGAAATCGCGGCGAGCCTCTCTTCGAAGCTCATGAACGAATGCACGTTGTAGCTGATCATAACGAAATCAACGCTCTCTTGGTTCACGTCGCCAGAAGTCGTAAACGGGACGTCTCCCGAGATGCCGGAATACTTCCCCCGCCCTCCACCGATGCTGTTTCCAGGGAGGCCCGGCGCCTGCAACTGTGGAGAAGCCCTTGTAGATGCCCATTGTTGCTGTTTGCTTGTACTGGTACGTCCCCGGGATGCGCCCCGGATCCTGCCCTACTCATTGCTGCTCCGTTTGCTCTTCCAGCTCGCAACGCCCTCCTCCACCTCCTCCTTCACGTCCTCTGCACAATCCTTCAAGATCATCTCGGCTTCCTCGTTGACCCACGCCACAGTCTTCGACTTCACCTTGACGTGCCCCTTCTTCCATGTAATCCGGACGTCCTCTGGATCGTAGCCGCCCTTCTCAATAAGCCAATGCTTGATGAGTCCCAAAGTTTTGTCCCGAACACGTTGTTTGTATGTACGGTTGTTCGTGAACCACAACGTCGTGTCGTCGGACACCTTCTTGCTTACGTTGCGGATCTTCTTGTAGAAGCCGGTCTTGGAGGTAACCGTGTCGAATTCAATCACGCCCACACGAGCTGGATTGCTGAAGGTGAACACTTTGCGTACCTTGTGCCGGCGGGCCCCATCAGCCAGGAAACCTTCGATCGCCTGCACAATCTCGTCCTCCTCTGTCTCCTCCTTGAACCCCCCGACGATGACCTGAAGCTCCCTGTTTTCGTCCTCGTCGCTCCCATCCTCCTCATCCTGTTTCTCGTCCTTACCCTTCTTGTTGTCAAAATCCGTGCCCTCCTCCCGCATTTTCTCCAAAACCTCCCTGACCTCCGCTGCCACGATAATCTCCATAGTATGCTGCATCTCCTCCTTCGTTACATACAAACCTTCAAAATCTTCCCGTAGGTTTGTCAAATCGTTTTCAAGGTCGTCGCACTTCTCCTTCGTCTCCTCCGCCACCTCCTTCGCCTCCTCCGCCTTCTTCTTCACATCCTTGATCATTTTCCTCATTTGGCTGAACTGGTTTTCGATCCTCTCGAACTTCCTGTCCAGGCGTTCCTCGAAATTCTTGAAATACGGTGGAGCCCCATCCGTGTTGGATACCTCCGCCGCCTCCTCGATCACCAAATCTGCATCCGAACTGTCCCCGATAGCTTGGTACTTCTTCTTGGACCTGTCTGGAGTAAGGTCGGTGGCCGCCTGACTCCGCTTGGAGCCTGTACCCGACATCGATATGATCAAACCCTGCACTGGCCAACAAGGAATGAACAGAAAGAATGGACAGAGCCCAGAATGGATAGCAAAGGCGGGGTTTGAGAATCAGCTCGCGTAGCTGATTTTCCCGGCGCCTCCCGGCGCCAGAGGCGGCTATGTATCGAGGAGTGGGCCCCTCGGTGAGGCCGAAACCAGCTGCATGCAGCAAATTTCGTAACCCCCCCTTTCCCAATCCCCCCCTTTCGCCCGGCCCGATCAGGCCGAGCAGGATGCCCCGGCGATCTGGTCCCGCAGGGGGCGAAGTTAACCCCGCCCACGACACTGGAGGATCGGGGGGGGATAGGTTCTTGGGACGTCGTCCATGGGTGCTTCACGTCATCTGGCCTTTTCGGGCCTCCGGTGGCCTCTGGGAGCCTCCAGGGACCTCTGAGGTCAGGACCTGGGGCAGAATTCAATATCACCACTCCAGACCTCGGGCTCCCTGAATGGAGGGCCGAAAATCCACCCATAATTATCACCCAGGCACGCGAAGCCGATTAGTATAAGCGCACCCACAGGAGGAATCGACTAGGGCAAGGCTGTTTCGCAAACCCCCGGGGCCGTTTAGCAAACGCCAATTCTCGGGTTTGTTGGGCGCCCGAGTTATCCGGGATAACTCGGGTCCGGGGTAACTCGGGTTTGGATTCCCAAAAAAGGAACCCGAGTTAGCCCTGACCCGAGTTACCCCTGACCCGAGTTACCCCTGATGATTCGGGGCTCTGGACGCCCGAATTATCCGGGGTAACTCGGGCCCGGGGTAACTCGGGTTCGGATTCCCAAAAAAACGAACCCGAATTAGCCCTGACCCGAGTTACCCCTGATGATTCGGGGCTCTGAGTTTGGGTGGAGTTTCCTCCACTGACTGAGAAGGAAAGCGGGCGGCCGGTGCTTCCCCCAGGTAGGCTCGCCCAGAGGCCTCCTGTCTGCTTCGGAGGCGGTGCCTGGTGTTGGTGGTTGGGCCAGGTCCTCCTGACAGCGGGCGCCAGCTCTTCGCGCGGGTGGTGCTCGTGCCATGCTGTGCTGATATGTGCTGCGCTGTGATATCAAACAGTGTGCGATGTCAGGACCGACTGTCCACTGCCATGCTGTGTTGCGATCTGGTGGGCTTTGCGGTGGTATCCCATTCCACGACATGCAATGCTATACTAGGCTGTGCCATGCTTTGCTATTCCATGCTGCGCTATGCTGTGCTGATGCGTGCTGCATGGAGGATGTGCTAGGCGGTGGAACCATAAGCACTGCTCTGCTGCACTTTGCTTTTCACTGCATGGCTCCTCATTGCGCTGCTCCTCATTGCGTTGGATTCCATGGTCCAGACAACCTGACTCCAACTCTAGAAATGCTTCTGCGGGCGAGCCGCTCCCGTTTGACTCCCGCCGCCTTCTGGCGGCCATCTTCCGCCTTCCGTCGAGGAACAAACGGCACCCTATAGGCTATTATAGATCCCCGGAGGGTGCGGGCCCGTTCTGAAACACCCCATGAGTGTATGCCTCCAGCCAAAACCTGATATTGCCACGAGCCCCATCCTTGGAGGACAAGTGGGCGTGATTTGCGAGGAAAACGGCGCATAATGCTGATTCCCATATTGTCCATTTGACGCTGTGCCGCTTTAAGGCGCATTATGCTGGTTACCGTGCTGCCCGTTTGACGCTGTGCCACTTTGCAGGGCGTCTCCAACCATCTTGGAGCACTGTTGGGCAGTCTTCGGGCCCTGGGGCGTCTCCGACCATCTCGGGGCCCTCTGAGGCAGTTTGGGGGCCCTCGTAGGTGGCCTCTGGGGGCTTCTTGAGGCCTCTTGGGGGCCTCTCGGGGCCTCCTGAGGGTTCTTTTGAGCGTAGAACCTAAAATGTCCCCCTCTGGGGCCCCTCTTGGGGAGATCCTGGGCCGTCTTGGAAGCCTCTTTGGCCGTCTTGGGGGCGTCTTGGGCCGTCTGGGCGCTCTATTGGGGGCCTCTTGGGGGCCTCTGAGGCCGTCTTGGGGAGATCTTTCGGGCCTTTGGGGCCGTCTTGGAGCGTCGGGGAGCCGACAAGGCGCACGCGCGAAACATCTTCATCAAAAACCAATTGGAAACCACTGGATTCTGCCTCTCGGAGCCCCCTTGGAACCCCTCTGGGAGGGGCGTTTTCGGGGCTGTGTGGGTCGTGTGGGAGCCGTCTGGGGTGGCCTGGTCCGATGAGTCGACGACTCGTGGCCCTGTTGGACCATCTCTTTGGGGTCCCGAAACAGAGCGGTGACGCACCGTGCGGTGACCTCGAAACCCCCCAAGACCTCACCGCACGGTCCGTCACCGCACGGCCTTGGGACCTCGGAGGCCCCATGTCGCCCGAGACATCCTCGGAGTACGACCCGAGCCCCAAAACCGTGCGGTGACCCCGAATCCCCCACCGACTCACCGCACGGTGTGGTCACCACCCCGTGTGGGTGACGGGGCCCTGGGACACACAAATAAATGCACACAAATAAAAAGATTTGCCATATTTTCTCATATTTTCTGGGTTTCTGTCTTCCCCCCACTCCTCATATTTTCCCATATGTTCTCGGGAATCGACGATTAATTGTGTCTGTGTGTTTCTTTCCCTCCTGTGTGGGGACTCCCGACATCTCACGGACCACCTTGGGGCTGCCCGTGCCGCCCGGAAGCGAGCCCGCCACCTCGCGGCCGGCTTCCGCCGGCTTCCGCCGGCGTTCCGCCCGTGGCCGGGCCCAGACTTCGGCGGGTACCCTCAAGTCGGGCCCGTCTCTCCACAGGAGGAATACTCAAAAATAGTCAAAACAAATAGCATGGGGACTACTTTTTAAAACATATCTTAACAGTGTTGGGGCATGTTTTGAATATGTCTTATTTTTCGTCGAAAATCCCCCCTGCAAGGGGAACACGTCCGAGCTAAGGGTACCCCCCCAGAGCCCCCCAGGGGAACACGCAACCGGAACCCCTCCTCAAGGTCGGGGAGGCCTGATATTGCCACGAACCCCGACCTTGGAGGACAGGTGGGCGCGACTTGCGAGGAAGAGAAAAACAAGGAAGTTGTTGTTTGTTTGACGCTGTGCCACTTTAAGGCGCATTATGCCGGTTCCCATGCTGTTCGTTTCACGCTGTGCCACTTTGTCGGGGCGCATCCGACCATCTTGGAGCCCTGTTGGGCAGTCTTCGGGCCCTGGGGCGTCTCCGGCCATCTCGGAGCCCTCTTGGGCGGTCCTGGGGCTCTTTGGGGGGCCTCTGGGGGCTTCCTGGAAACCTCAATGTCGGTCCCTGTCCCCCGTCTGGGGCCCCTCCTGGGGCGTTCCTGGAGCCTTCTTAGGCCGCCTTGGAGGCCTATTGGGCCGTCTTGGGGACGTCTTAGGCCGTGTGGGCGCTCTCTTGGGGGCCTTTCAGGCCGTTTTGGGGCGACCTTTGGGGCCTCTTGTGCCGTCTTGGAGCATCGGGAGGCCGACAAAGCGAAAGCGCGAAAGCGCGAAAAACCTTCAAAAAACCTGATATTGCCACGAACCCCGACCTTGGAGGACAAGTGAGCGTGACTTGCGAGGAAGAGAAACACAGAGGAGAGGATGCCTATACGGCGGATAATGCTGATTCCAATGTTGTCCGTTTGACGCTGTGCCGCTAAAAGGCGCATTCTGCTGGCTCTTGTGTTGTCCGTTTGACCCTGTGCCACTTCGTCGGGGCGTCGCCGACCATCTTGGAGCCCTGTTGGGCAGTCTTCGGGCCCTGGAGCGTCTCCAGCCATCTTGGAACGCTCTAAAGCAATCCTGGGGCCTTCTTGGGGGTCTCCGGGGGCTTCCTGAAGATCTCTCAGAGGCCCCTTGGGGCCTCTTGGGGGCCTCTTGGGGCCTCCGGGGGGGTTCCTTACGCGGAGAGAGCCTTGAATATCGGTCCCTGCCCCCTCTCTCGCCATTGCTCGGACGTCCATTCCCTGTGTTTTTTTGATTTCGTGCGTGGTTTTTTCGCCAAATGATCAAGGATGCTCCTCGATGGTCCTCGCCGAAAGAAAAATGCACACGTCCGAGCGATGCCAAGCTCTGTGCCGCCCCTCTTGGGGCGCTCCGGGGGCCTTCGTCGGCCACCCTGGAAACTTCTTGGGCCGTCTTGGGGACGTCGTGGGCCGTCTTGGAGCTCTCTCGGGAGCCTCTCAGGCTGTCTTGAGGTACTTTTTGGGGGCCTCTTGGACCGTCTTGGAGCGTCCGGAGGCCGATAATGAAACCTGATATTGCCACGAACCCCGACCTTGAAAATGGAGGTGGGGATGATTGGTGAGAGTGGCGAGGGTAGGGAAGGAGCTGCTTGTTGAGAGCTCGAGTAGACGACGGGGAAGGCGCCCGACGTCAAAGTATGTATAACCGTGGTTGGCGCGTCCGGAGGCCGATAAGGGAAAACACGCGGGAAACCTACAAAACCCTTCCGAGGACATCAAACAAACATTGCCTCTCGGAGCCCTCTTGGAACCCCTGTGGGAAGCCTGCCGGGGCGTCTTGGGGGCTGTCTGCGTCGTGTAGGAGCCATCTGGGATGGTTTGGTCCGAGCAGTCGGCCCTCTTGGACCATCTTACGGAGCATCTTGGGGCTGCCCGTGCTGCCCGGAAGGGCGTCTGCCAAATTGCGGCCGATTCCGGCCAGACTTCTGCCGGCTTCCGCCGGCGTTCCGCCCGTAGCCGGGGCCAGATTTCGGCGGGTACCTTAAAGACCCCTCAGTGGAACACACAACGGGAACCCCTCCGCAAGGTCGGGGAAAAACCATGTTCTCCTCTGGTTGTTTGATGATTTCCTCGTTCTCGCCTCTTTCAGGCATCCGAAAGCTCAAAACCACCCCCAAAGACTCCCCAAACGAATCCACGTCAGACTACAGGGCACCCCTGAGAGCCTGGACGCGACCCCAGAATCCCCCAGGACAGCCCAAGAGGCCCCCCAAGACGCCCCCCAGAGGCAACAAAAAGAGGGGCCTTGAGGAACACGTCGTGAAGTCCCGGCGCTCTCCTCCACAAGATGACCCCCAAGAACCCTAACATGTATCCAAGCGGCCCCGAAGGGACCCCCTTAGATGAGCAAAGTCTGAGGTGACAGATCGGACGTCGGACAACTGCACTTTTCTTCGGCAAGTTTTTCGCAACTCCACAGGACCCCCGCAAGCCTACGACAAGCCCCTCAGAAGAACTGCAACACACCTGCCTTCAGGATCCTGGAGATGCCAAGTGCCGCGCGTGACGGGGTTGGCTCGGAAGGTCCCCCTTGATGGCTTTTTACGAACCTTTCCCCCTCCCCTGGGGTCCAAAATCCTCGTTGAAGAAGGGCCCCAGAGGGCAAGGGCAGGGTGTCCAGGAGCTCCCCTGCGTTGTTGGCATTCCAGGACGAAGATTGTCCCAAATACAAAGTCCGCGGAGGTCCATGGCCCCTCCCCCTCTCCCCCAAGGCGCCCCACCCCCGCTCGCCTGAGCGCGGTGGCATCAAACAGGCGCGGCAACGACAGATTGGACGACGTATCTAACGTGACAGGCGTCAGGACGTCACGTTGGCCCGTCGAACACATAACAGAACACAAGACAGCATAACATACTGGAACAGAATGGAACATTACATCTCAGAGTAGTGACAGCTGAAGAAATTGGTGTCGTCGTGGGGGACTCTTGGGGCCTCCTCAAGTCCTTCAGCCGTCCTGGCGCCCTCCTGAGGGAGTCCCGGGGCTGTCCGTTTGTCGCTCTGACGCTTTGTCGAGGCGCTTCCAGCATTGCTGGGGTCTTGGGGCAGTCCTGGGAGCTTCTGGGGGCTTCCTGGAGGCGTCTTGAGGTCTTGAGGCATCTTGGGGTCTTCTTGGGGGTCTCTCGGGGTCTCATCACGTTCCCGTGTTGTCCGTTTGACGCTGTGAGGCTTTGTCGAGGAACCGCCAGCCGTCCTGGGGTTATCTTGGGGCAGTGCTGCGCCCATCTTGGGTGTTTCTGGGGGCTTGCTGGAGGCCTCTGGGTTCTTTGGGGGCCTCTTGGGGCCTCTTCAAGGGTTACTGGGGCCTCTTGGGAACTCCTTGGGAGCTTCTAGGGGCCTCTGGAGGGGCTGCTGGGGCGGCGAACCCGAAACCTCGGATTTCGTCGGAGGTTGTGTCGGGAACGTTTCTGAAGAAAAGGTGGCCAAGAAAACGACGATGCGTCATGGAAGTGGGCTCAGCACGCGACTAAGCGAGTTACGAGGTGAGCTCAGCACGTTTCCATGCGAGTCACAGGGAAGGGAGGGGGCACGGTTGCATGTGACGGGCGAGACAATTGAGTTTGGAGGATATGGGGGCTCCTGGGGGCCGTCGGGTTTGGTTGGAGGTTGTGTCGGGGACGTGTCTGACTGTATGAGGACTGGATTGGACAACTTGCGGCGGTCGGGGGCCGCATGCGGCCGTATTGAAGCCTCCTGGAGGCTTCTTGTAGAGCTTTCTGGCAATACGAAAAGTCGCTGGGGGGTTCTTTGCGACTGCTGTCCAGAGGGAAAGGCGGCCAGAAAAGCGAAAGCGCGAAAGCGCGGCCAAATCTTGGAAAAAACGATAGGAAACCAATGAATGCTGCCTCTCGGAGCCCTCCTGGAGCCCCTCTGGGAAGCCCCCCGGGGGCGTCTCGGGGGCTGCCTGGGCCGTGCAGGAGCCACCTGGGATGCTCCAGTTAGACCGCCCAGTCGGCGGCACGTAGCTCTCTTGGACCATCCTTAGGGGGCCACATGCGAACCCTGCCCCTCCCCCCCACGATTTCTGAGGGGGAGGGTGGGGTTCGCTTCGCTCGGGAGCTCCCGAACGCAGCGAACCCCACCCTCCCCCTCAGAAATCGTGGGGGGTAGGGGTAGGGTTCGCATGTGGCCCCCTGATCTTGCGGATCATCCCGGGGCCGCCCGTGCCCCCCGCCGAAAGCGCGTCCGCCAAGATGGGGCCGGCTTCCCCCGTCTTCTGCCGGACTTCTGCCGGCGTTCGTCGCGTGGCCGGGGCCATGTCCCGGGGGGTCCCCCGTAAAAAAATGAACGCCCCAGGGGTCCGTTCCCGTTCCCGTTCTGGTTCCCGTTCCCGCTCTCTCTCTCTCTCTATTGTTCTCTCTCTCTCTCTCTTGTTCTCTGTCTCTCTCTCTCTCTATATCTCTCTCTCTCTCTTTCTTCTCTCTCTCGCCCTCTCTCTCTCTCTCGCCCTCTCTCTATCTCTCTTTCCCTCTCTCGCCTTTACGGGGGTCCCCCCCAGACCCCCCCATGGGAACGCGAAACAAGAACCCCCTCCGCAAGGTCGGTGAAAAACCCGAATGGGGGCCGCGCTGGGTGCATTCTGACCTGGGGCCTCCTGGGGCCTTCCACGGGCCCTGGTGCCCACGCATGGAAGACTCAAACGGTCAGGGGCCTGGGAAATCGCTCAAGGGTGGCTTCCCGATGGTCTAGGTCCACCTGGATTTCGCATGGAATCCAGACCCTGACCAAGAAACAAATAGATCTGGCGACATGCAACAATAATAGGAATGGTAGGGAAAAGGACAAGGGAGACAGGAGAGAGACGTAGGCACTGCACTATATTATGGATATCCCGGCCCCTGAGCGCTGTGCCGACCTCTACACTGGGTAACCAGCCAAGCGGCAGACGAAGAAATCGGAGGCGAGGTCATGGCAGGTATGCTTGACAAGATAATCCAAAGTTTACCCCACATGATTCCCACACACGGTTTGGCGTTGTTCGCTGTGGACTTCCCTGATCATCGTGTTCAGCGCAGCATCCCCTGCAGCGGGCGGCCTTATCGATGCAAGATGCCTCATCGAAACAGAAAACGGCCCAACACGCAAGACAGAACAATCAAAACACACCATCGACTGATATGTGTGGCGCTGGCGAAGCAGCAGCCTCGCCCATCCCCGACGAATCCAAACCCATCCACCTGCCATAGGGCGACCTGGTACGTGGGCGCCAGGCATTTGCAGCGCGCAGCATCGGCACTGAGGGGCCGAGAATCTGAACGATCCTCGAGTCGCCCCCGGAAGGAGAGCCAGTCCATACCTAGCCAGCGCAGGCCCTAAATGTCGCTGAGCTCCTCGACTGCCCTCTCTTCCACAACGATCTTGTTGATATCCTTCGCGCTCCTGTCGTACACCCAGCCGCGACCGTCCTGAAGCCTCAGTCGCCGCACGGTGGTGGACCCCCGTGCGCTGGCGAACTTCTGACTGATACTTGCCCCTGCGATATCCCAGGCCATGCCAAGGGAGGGAGGAGGAGGAGGCGGAGGAGGAGGAGAAGGCGGAGGAGGAGGGAGAGGGGGAGGGGGATGATGATGATGATGATGATGATGATGATGATGATGATTATGATGATGATGATGATGATGATGATGATGATGATGATGATGATGATGATATGATGATGATGATGATGATGATGATGATGATGATGATGAGGAGGAGGAGGAGGAGGAGGAGGAGGAAGAGGAGAGCGAGGAGGAGGAGAAGGAGGAGGAGGCGGAGGCGGAGGCGGAGGAGGAGGCGGAGGCGGAGCCAGAGGCGGAGGAGAAGGACGCGACCCCAACGCGACCCACCCGCGCCCCGCCCCGCGACCCAGACTCGAGGAGGAGGAGGAGGAGGAGGAGGAGGAGGAGGAGGAGGAGGAAGAGGAGGAGGAAGAGGAGAACGAGGAGGAGGAGAAGGAGGAGGCGGAGGCGGAGGAGAAGGAGGAGGCGGAGGCGGAGCCAGAGGCGGAGGAGAAGGAGGAGGAGGAGGAGGAGCGAACGTCCACTGGCGGACGTCTGGGGAGGAGGAGGAGGAGGAGGAGGAGGAGGAGGAGGAAGAGGAGGGGGGCACCACCAGGGGACCGCCACCTCCTCCAGAAGACGGGGCCGGCCAGACACCCCCCGCCCAGACCACGCGGAACAGCTCGAGCGCTCGAGGTGCTCCAAGAACCTCCTCGAGCCTAGGTCCCCGAACCTCGATCCCCAAGGAGAGTCAGCGAACCCCCTGGTGGTGGCCCCACGTGGCACTGCCTGAGATGCAAGAGCATGTCTCACTCGTTCCCTCTCTCTCTCTTGAGCAGGGACCGACCGTCCCGGCAGTCCTATAATCCTACCACGAAATGTTCTTAGAACCCAAAAATGTTCTTAGAACATACACAAGGTTTTTAGAACAGAAGCCCGATGTGATAAAACAAGACAGACTCCGCCAGACATGTTCTAAGACCATTTCGTGGGAACCACCATAAGTTCTTACAGCATTGTTTGGTAGGGCTATAGGCGAGCCAGGACGCTTCGCCACTGCTCGACTCTCTCGTGCTGGACCTGTCCAGCCGGCTCGCGCTGTCGCCCCTCTAGAAGCCGCCTGCCCTGCAGAGGGCACGGAGGCCAGGAGGAGGGAATGGGGGGAAGGAGAAGGGGCGAGAGGAGGCAGGAAGGAGGCAGGAGGGAAGGAAGAGGAGGAGGAGAAGGAGGAGGAAGAAGGAAGGAATAAGGGCAGGAGGAAGGAGGGTGATGGTGATGACGATGTGAATGATGATGTTGATGCCGAGTATGATGACGATGATGACGATTATGGTGATGATGAAGATGCTGCTGATGATAATGATGAGGCTACTGATGAGGATGAGGATGCTGATGAGGATATGATGATGATGATGATGATGACGAGGAGGATGCTGCTGATGATCATGATGCTGATGCTGATGATGATGGTGATGGTGATGATGATCATGATGACGAGGATGATGATGTTGATGATGACGATGATGGTGATAATGATGATAATGATGATGATCATGATGCGGATGCTAAGTATGGTGATGATGATGATGATGATGATGATGATGATGATGATGATGATGATGATGATGATGACGAGGAGGAGGAGGAGGAGGAGGAGGAGGAGGAGGGCAGGGAAGAGGAGGAGCAAGAAGTGAGGAGGAGGAAGGAGGGAAGGAAGGAGAACAGAGGAGGCAGGAGGCAGGAGGAGAGGATCAGTTCGCTCCCTCCCCCTTTTCCCCAGGTCATGCCCCCACGAGGCTCCACTGAGCCAGGGGGGGTGCAAGGAGAGGAAAGGGGGTACGGGAGGAGCGGGGCAGGGCGGGGGCGCAAGGTTGCGGGGAAGGCACGGCGGCAGCAGACGGGCTCCTCCTCCTCCTCCTCGATGTATCGCGCGGGAGCTTTTGTCGTCGCAGCTGGGCCCTCAACAGCCCAGATGTGAAATCCAGCCCGCGCTCGAGCGGGAGCGTCCCTTTCAGGAAGGAGTGTAAGAAGATATGTAGCCGGCGTCGAGGCGAGAGCGCATGGAACCGCTTCCACAGATCCGCGATACTTATTCTGTAGAAGTGAATCTTCGACAACGGCCACGTGCCACGCCGACGAGGACAAACGAGGAGGCATGGGAAAACGACACGGCCGAGGAAGTGACCGAGGACAAGGGCGAGAGAGGAAGAGGAGGAGGAGGAGGAGGAGGAGACGGAGGAGGTGAAGGAGAAAAGGGGGAGGAAAGAAGGAGGAGATGGAGCGCCCGTGTTTCGAGAATCATGTCACTTGACCAAGCAGCCAGCTATGGAGGAGGAAGAGGAGGAGGAAGAGGAGGAGGAGGAAGAAGAGCAGGAGGAGGAGGAGGACGACGGGGGATATCTCGATCGCCAACTATCGCGACACACACATATGGGTGTATGTATATATATATATATACTCATACATACGTGCATGCATACATACATACGGAACGGAACGGAAAGGAACGGAACAGAAGCCGGCTAGTGGTTCCGCGAGGGAGCTGCCGGGGGAGCCTAAGCCCACTCATTTGTGGATGTACCCCTTGTTGATGTACTCCTCTGTTAAGGTAGCCCACACCCGTGATTCTGCCACCTGCACCCAACTTCCATGGCCAATTGTCTGCACATGTTGTTTGATATCGTCTGCCCGACGAGTCTTTTAATCGTCCCGGGCGCCGGCGGGTTGACGACAGCAGGTCAAGGTGTGGATTCCAATTTATCACCTGTGCCAACCGTTCTGAAGCCTCCATGTTGGCTGCTTTCTGCGCCCATGCTTATTTTCTCCGTCCGTAAACCCTGGCCCAATCGTCCATTTTGTGTTGCTGCATCCGTCGTGTTGCGTCGTGGGTGGCACGTTTGATCCAATCTTGCCAAGGCTCGAGCAGGGTATCGTCGATAGCGTCGGTGGTGGGGTGAGTTGATGCCGGTCTTCTCGGTACGTGCACGATCATGCGGAGCATCTGACGCTGTATGTTGTTCAACCTCTGTTGCACAGACTGTGTTAACGTCCAACTTTCGTTTCCGTACAATATGGTCGGAGTGATCGTGCCATTGAAGAGTCGGAGCCGGTCGCGTAGAGAATGGGACCCGTCGGTGAGCTCTTCTTTCAGCAGGTGGAACTTTCTCCAGGAAGCGGCAATCCTGTTGTCGAGTTCTGCTGAGCGTTGTCCAGAAAACTGTACTCGTTTCCCCCAATATTTCGTGTAACGGTGGGGCCGTATAACTTCGATTGTCATGTTGTCAACATTTATACCTGCTGTTGGCCGTTATCTGTGCGTAAACCCATGACCATTACGTAAGATCTTCGTCTTGCTCGGATGTAGTTGGAGGCCGACGCGCGAGGCGTGCGTGTTCAGGTCAGACAGCATGCTTGCAACGTGGTTCGCAGAAGACGATACCAGCTAAATACCGTCGGCGAAGCGTAGGTTGGTGAGTCTGGACCGCGTCCGGTCATCCAAGTGGATGCCGATCTTCTGATGTTCCCAACGTGATTTAAATATGTGCATCACGTGTTCCGTCACACTGTTGAAGAGCAGAGAGCTGAGAGGGTCACCTTGTTGAAGTGTTTGCTGGTACGGTCAGTGCGGACCGACGCTGTTTGGTTGGCGTACAGCTTTGCCAGCTAATTTATGTATGATCGTTGGAGTCCTTGTTCGGCAAGTGCTGCCCAGATGCTCGCGTGCGTGACGCTGTCGAATGCCTTTTTGGAATCGACCGTCGCCACCCATAAAGGTAGTTGCCACTCGTCGGCCGTCTCTTGCAATACAAAGAATGTGAATAGGTGATCGGTGGCGCTCCGGCCAGATCGAAAGCCAGCTTGATCGACGCTCTGGTGGGAGTCGAGACATTTATGTAGTCTGTTGTAGATGAGCCTTGAGAACAGCTTGTAAAGCAGCGGGATGGTGGCAATCGGCCTGTAGTTCTCCGGCAGCCTCGGGTCTCCACGTTTAAAACAGAACTTTGATGTCGGTGTGTGACCGTGCCGTGGGAGTAGGTGTGCGTGGTGCTAGGATGGCGTCGAAGAAAGCCAGGAGACTTGATCGTAGCGCCTCGCCTCCTTCTTTGATCATCTCGGCGCTGATGCCTCTGGTGTCGGGTGCCTTGTTATTCTTCAGCTGTCGGAGTGCTTCGTGTAGTTCGTTGTCGGTGATTGGTGGGACAGTTTCGTCGTCGGGGACTGTGTCGTCTGAGTGGGGGAGGTTGTCTTTCGTGCCATCGCGATAGAGCTGGCTGTAGAACTCTGCAAATACGTCGGCAAGGGCTTGTCTGTTGTGCACCGCATTCCCACTGTTGTCGTTCATGCTGGCGATGCGGCCCTTCTCTTTGAACTGCTTGCACGCGCTGATTTGCTTCAAGTTCCTGTACTGCGTTAAAATATAATCAATGTTTGCCCTCTGTGATGCACGTCTGATCGCACGCAGTTCTCGGCGGATTCGTTTAGAGGTCTGTGATCGGGATTGCGTGTCGTTCATCGGCATCTCCCGCCGTTGGGCCAATAGTCCGTTAGTAAGAGGGGTGCATACATACGTACACACATACATACATGCATGCATACATACAAACATACATACATGTATACATATACATACAAGACTGCGTTGGCGCTTCGCGCCACGCACCTTGGTCTTTGCATATTCAATATGGCGTCATCCTCTTTGGCCTTTGGAAAATGGCCGTTCCCTTTCAAGTCCCCCTACCCGTTCCTCATTTGCTGTCGCCCTCGATTTACCTGCCCCCAGGCTCGTAACACACATAGTAAGACGAACAGAGAGAGAGAGAGAGATGAGAAAGAGAAGGAGGAGACGAGCGTACCGAAGAATGAGGAGGAGGCGGCGGAGAAGGAGGGGGGGGTGCCGGAGGAGGAGGCGGAGGAGCAGCAGCACCATCCGCAGAAGCAGCAACCGGAACACGAGACAGGAGGAGCAGCAGCAACGGTCCGGAGGAGGGGCCGCCTCCCCGCACGGAGGCCGCCCGCCCGCATCGCGGGCGGCCGTGCGGCCTGAAGCGGCAGTCGGCCCCTCGGTCGCGCAAGCGCCGAAGACACCACCGCCCACATCGCCCGCCTTCACCCTCCCGCCCCTCCTCCTCCTCTCCACACAAGCGCATGCCACCACTCGCAAAGTAGCTACCCTCGGAATGGCCTGGACCCGCCGCGGGGGATCGACAATATATATATATATATATACATATATATATACACACAAGATTGCAGTGGCGCTTCGCGCCATGCACCTTGGTCCTTGAAATTTGGTATGCAGGCGGAAATGGCAGGAAGGTCAAGCCGACAATTTAGCGACAACTCCTTGCTGCCTTTTATGGCATCGCCGTTATAATAATGTTGTTCGTTATCCTTCCTCCATGTTTGTTGTTCCTCATTCTCGCCATATCCTGGGCATTCTCCCCATCCTCCACAGCTCTTTTTGCGGAGGCTCCTCCTTGGAGAGCCTCTCGGGGCCTCACCAAAGTCCTCGGGCTTTCTTAAAGCCTTCTGGAAGCCTCCTGGGCGTGTTCTGGGGGCCTCTGGGGCTTCCTAAGGCCAACCTGCCTCTAACCGCGGTCTCCCTGAGCGCCCCAGTCACGATTTGGAATGCTTCGGAGGGTGTCTTGGGGCCATCTTGGGCCGCCATGGGGCTCTCTTAGGGCCATCTTGGACCCGTGTTGTGCCGTTTTGGGGCTCTCTTGGATTGCCTGGAAGCCCTTTCGGATGGTTGCGGGGCGATTTGGAAGCCTCCCAGGCGGCTTCGGACGCCCAGGAGACCGCCGTCTTGGAGCGTCGGGAAGCCGAAAAGAGGAGAACCCCGAATGCACAAAACACCTGCATCAAATCAATGATGTTTCCCTCTTGGGGCCTTCTTGGGGGTGCTCTTGGAGGCCTCTTGGTACGTTTTGGAGCGATCTTTCGGGGTATGACGGCTTCTTGGAGAGCTCTTGTGCTGTCTTGGGGGTCTCTGGGACGTCTCTGGTGACCCCCCTGATCGCCCTGGGTATGCTGCGAAGGCTTGGCAAAACGCCCTGCGAGGCCCGGAGGGCCGCTTCGAGGCCCGTCCAGAGGGTGCCAAAGCCCCAGATCCCGGGGACCCGGTTTTAGGGGGGGGGGACGGGTTTTCCCCCCGCCCGGGCTTATAAAAATATAGGAAGGGGAATATATTACATCGAGGCAAACACATGTTCTTCGGCCGTGTGCGAGTAGGCGCTTACGACGATGGCATAGCGGCCGCGCGGCACGCCACATTGGAGACGAGGGCGCCCACGCGCGACCTTACGCGGGGAGCTCACGCGCGCATGTCGGCGCCTGAGGCCCCGCCTGCTTGCGTCGCTCACACGTTGTTTTGTTCGAACGTCTGCGAGTAGGCACTCTTGCGAGCAGTGGGCCGCGCTCGATGGCGCCCGGCTGGCCCGGGCACACGGAGCGAGCCCGGGCAGGAGTGGCGCGTGCTGCGCGGCCTGCCGACCACCCTCGCGGGTGCCGCGTGCCCGTGGCGTGCCTGGCCCTGGCCCCCCCGACAGCCGCGCGCGCGCGCCACGGGCCACTGCAGTCAACCCGTGGGATGAGGATGCGCGGTGAGGGTGCAAGTTGCAGGGGCCTCGGGGGCGCCATGTCGAAGTGTTTCGAACGAGGCTGGCCAGCGAAAGGCGCGAAGGGTTGGCAAAAGGGGCAGAGAATTATGCAAGGGTTGCCCTGGAAAGCTGCTCGTCCTCCCTGTGCGAGTCGACTGTGTGGCGAAGGGTCACTCTTGCGTATGGCGAAGGGTCATCACTACTCGGGTCTCCGGCGGCCGTTGGGGACGGTGTGGACACCCCAGGGGAGCCATCGGCGAGGCGCAACTGCTGGAACGCCTCCCAGGCCGAGACAAAGCCGACGAGAACCTCCGAAAGAACCCCTCCCCCTCCTCCTCCTCCTCCTCCGCCCCCTCCTCCTCCTCCTCCTCCGTCTCCTCCTCCACCTCCTCCGCCTCCGCCTCCGCTTCCGCCTCCTCCTCCTCCTCCTCCTCCTCCTCCTCCTCCTCCTCCTCCTCCTCCTGCTCCTCCTCCCCCTCCTCCTCCTCCCTCCTCCTTCGTCTCCTCCCTCCTCCTCCTCCTCCTCCTCCTCCTCCTCCTCCTCCTCCTCCTCCTCCTCCTCCTCCTCCTCCTCCTCCTCCGCCCCCCCTCCTCCTCCCCTCCTCCTCCTCCTCCTCTCCTCCTCCTCCTCCTCCTCCTCCTCCTCCTCCTCCTCCTCCTCCTCCTCCTCCTCCTCCTCCTCCTCCTCCTCCTCCTCCTCCTCCTCCTCCTGCTCTTTTTCCTCTTTTGCGACCTACGTCGGAGGCGTGCCGGGGCCGCCATTTTGGCGTCCTCGGAGCACGCGCTGCCCAGGGAGCGCGGCAGCGAGCCCGACCCCTGCAGGCCAGATTTCTGAAAAACCGGCTGGGGGGGGCAGGGCCCGAAGGGCGTCTGCAGCTCATGCCTTCTGGGAGGCCACCTGCGGCTTCAGAGGAGGCTCCGAAGGCTTCTTGTGACGCGGGAGGGCCTCTGAGAAGCGCCACCGCCTTCCGATAAAGTTGGCCCCCTCTGCCTCCCCCCGGGGGCGCACCGCCGACAAGGGCACCGGAATAGCAGCGGGGGCCACCTCTCTCAGATGCGCGCGCCAGCCGAGAACCCAGGCGGGGGTGGTCTGACACCCGGGCGTCGGCTGAACCCGAAGGGGTGGGGCTGGAACCGGTGATCGACTTTCGATCCATACCCTTGCTGCTGCCCCCCTGGCCTGGACGCCAGGGGCCAGGGCATGGGAAAAAAAGACGTGGTCATGGAGGCCAGAACTTTATCCATGCCGCCGCTCCAGCCCCTCGTGGGGTCGGAGCGTGAGCAAGGGACAAAAAACAGTGGTGAACATATAAGCTTTCGGAGGTCCGCTCGGATATCTTGGATCGGCGCTGGAGCCTCCTCCCTGGCGTGCTGGAGCGCGCCAGGGGCGGCGCCGCAGTAGCTGCCAGGGGGCTCCAGCGCCGATCCGGAAAACCCGCGCGGACCGCCCAAAGTGTATGGTTATGAGGAGAACACCTATCGCTTTGGGAGGAAAGGGTTGGGGGGTTAAGGGCATGAGCAATAGCATCCTGTTGCAATGAACGATACCTTCAGCCGCCTACGGTTCACGATATCCCCATGTCTCCCAACCACATCCTCCCAACCCGATAACTGTCTTCCTGAGTTCGTGCCATAGAAGGAACAAAACACACACTCAAACATAAACCGTTGGCGCTCCGCGCGGACTTCTTGGATCCGCGCCTGGGCCCCCCTCCCAGGGGCGGCGCCGGAGGCGCCGCCGGGGGGCCCCCCGGCGCGGATCCGAGAAAGCCGCGCGGAGCGCCAAAAAAGTCTACGTGCTCGCGTCTCTTCGGTTCTTCTTCGATGCTGCGCGCCGTTCCCGGCAGAGGGGGGCGCCGGAGGAGCGGCGGGGGCCGCCCCTCTCAGATGCGCGCGCTGGCCGGGAACCAGTCCACCATGTCCTCGGGCGCCCGCCGCGCGCTCGCCGCCGCCGCGGGCCCGCCCGGGCCCTCCACGGGCCGCCAGAGCGGCGGCAGCGCCCGGGCGGCGCGCCGGGGCGGCCGGGCTGCCGAGGAGCTCCTGCCGGAGGGCAGAACTAAGAGGGTTCAAATCCCAGACACGATCGCGTCGTCAAAAAAATCAGGACGGGAGGTTTTTGGCTATTTTCGGCCCCGGGGGGCCCTCGTTGGGCCCTCGGGACCGACAAAAAACGGCTCGGGACGAAAAACCGGCCCCGGGGAAAGGGCCGGGACTTCCGGGGACGCCGTCCTGAAAAAATCAGGGCGTCGCATGTCTGGGATTGTTTTGAGCAGTATTAAGCCTAGTGGCCTAGCATTTTCTTGTAGGGTGGGGGGCTCAGTGTGAGATCCATCTGGGTTTTTGCACCTCGGAAGTCAATCCGTCTGGTGATGCACCTTTTGCAGATTCAAGCCTCGAACATCCATCGACACGGCATTTCAGATTTCACCCTTTGCCCTCCACCCGAAGAAACTTCGCGGGCAGCAGTGGTGATACGTACTACGCATTTGGAGGAGATTCTGCGGGACTCGAGTTCCACAGAAACTCCCTCAAATTCGCGCGCCGGGGATCAGGATGACGTGATCGCGTCATCCCGACCCCTGGCGCGCGAGGAAGCCCATGCAGGACGGCGCCCCCGGAAGTCCCGACGTCCGTTCCCCGGGGCCGCTTTCTCGTCCTGAATCGTTTTTTGACGGTCCCGAGGCCCGGCGAGGGCCCCCCGAGGCCGAAAACGGCCAAAAACCTCCCGTCCTGATTTTTGCTGACGACGCGATCGTGTCTGGGAAGATAGCCTCCCAGCCCCCCCTGGGGCCCATCTCCGGGGATGCGCCGGACGCGCCATGGCGCGCCGGGCGTGTCCCAATCCGGCGCCCTCGCTCGAGAGGTCCTCGCGAAAATATAGCCCTGCGCGGGCCCCCAGCGCGCCGCTAGGCTATAAGGACCATATGTCCGTGGACGCACCCGGCGCACGGGCGTCCGCAAGCATCCGCAGAAAAATCGCCCCACGAGCCTCTCCGCGTCCTCCTCCTCCGCCTCCTCCTCCTCCTCCTCCTGCTCCTCCTCCTCCTCCTGCTCCTCCTCCTCCTCCTCCTCCTCCTCCTCCTCCTGCTCCTCCTCCTCCTCCTCCTCCTCCTCCTCCTCCTCCTCCTCCTCCTCCTCCTCCTCCTCCTCCTCCTCCTCCTCGCCCTCCAACTCCTCTTCCTCCTCGCCCTCCAACTCCTCTTCCTATTCCGGCTGCTCCTCCTGCATGTCGTCGTCCTCCTACTCCTCCTCCTCCTCCTCCTCCCCCCTGGCGCGCCGCCCGCGAACATGTCCAGGGATGCGCAGGGCGCGCCTGGAGGAGGAGAGAGTCGGGCGCAGGGAGGAGGAGGAGGAGGAGGAGGAGGAGGAGGAGGATTCGATTCGCACACCTTCGGCGCCAACATTGTTTCTGTCATAGTGAACGATTACATACTCAAGCTATTGTTCTGCAAAATCGCGCAATCGCCAATCGTGATATTTCGCACAACTGCGAATGGCTACTGGCACGGTGAACCTCTGGCTTTCAGAGGAGAGTGCATATGCCATGCTCTATGCACCTAGGGCCGCGGCTGAGGCCCCGAGAAAGACCAGCCTGGCCCCATGCAGCCACCGACGCATGAGGTAGCCACGAGGGACCAGGGCAACTAAGAGGTAGCTCGTGATTTAACTATGCTCAGTATATGCCTACTCTTGAAAAGTGTCTCGAATTTGGCGGTCCCTGGGAAAACCCCGCACGAGGCTAAATACTCCGTGATCGTATGGGCATCCGAAGGTCGGGCGGGAGGAGGAGGAGGAGGAGGAGGAGGCGGAGAAACATATAAAACGGGGGCCTCAGAAGATTTCAGTTCTGGTCGAGGAGGTGGGGGATCATCGGCAGCAGTAGCAGACGACTCCTTCTTATCCTCCCCTCGCAAGAAACTCAAGCACTGTGCCTGGGTCCAGGGTGGAGTATCATCTGGTAGATGAAGAGCCTGTAGATCGTCATCCAGAAGTTCGCACTCAGGACTCGTAGCTGTAACGTCCAATGCTGTGGTAGATCGATCATCATAAGTAGATTTGTCCACCTTTATTTCAGCAGCGTCTCGAGGAATTGTTGAATCTCTGTCTCCATGTACGCTGCTGGAGCACGGCCGTATTTGCGCTTCACACCCTGGATCTGCAGCATCGAACTGATTAGGATGTTGCGAAACGCTGGGTCTCGGCATGAAATCGTGAGGCGACGCTGTTCTTTGTTGTAGACCTTGTCCTGGCGGCAGAATAGCACGAGCTCGCACTTCGTGTCGACTGAGTACTCGGCGTACTCTTTGAAGCACTTGTTGACTTGCTGGGCGTTCTGTGCTCCAATCGCGTCGCCCAGGAACACCAGTCCCTTGAGCAACCCTCCCATGGCCCAGATGAAGGGCGGGCCGAACTCGTGATCCTTGCCTGCTTTCTTGACGGCCGCGGCGTATAGGACGGTCTGCTCGCTCATCATGGTGATCAGCATGCGCGCGGCTGGGAATATGAACGTGTCCAGAACCACTCCTGCGAGATCTCGCCCCTGTTGGCTGACTTTGAGTAGCTGTTTCATAAGAAGGCAGAAGAGCTTGCGAGTGGGGTCGTCGGTCTTCTTCTTGAGCGCGGCGGACACCTCGGCCGCGTTGCCCGTGCCGTCGGTTTTCTGCTTCTTGCTCTTGTCGTTGCCTTTGCCTTTGTCCTCCTCCTGAGTCGGAGAAGATCCTTCGGGGGCCTCGAGACAGACCGGCATGATGGCCTTGGTAGCGGATGTGGTAGGTGCAACTCGCGAAGATGCCGAAACAGCAAGATATTCGACTCAAAAACTACGGAGGGCTCGAGGCATATAGGGCATCTCCATTCATCCAACTGCTTGGATTCCCAGGACATGTGAGCACGACCCATGGCACAGCGACCATATCCATATGATTGTTTAAGATGTTTGCGTGCGTTGTCAGCGCCCCGAAAGATGCTAAGACAGCTGGGGCATTGGTTCGTAGTAACTCCACTATGTAGGATATACTGTACTCGATGTCCGTTAGTCTGGTGGCCCATGAGTGCCCGATAGGTGTCAAATTGGAGACCACAGGGGGAGCTCTCCGAGTTCTCAATCATACACGTAAAGATGTTTTCGCTCTTGGTTTCAGGACCATGTAATTCAGGAAATAGAGAACACCATTTGTCATAGTCAGTAAAGGCCGCGGCTCTAAGAATCGAGGGGTCGATCTTCAGAAACTCATGCGAGGACTCGGAGGAGGGGTCGAAGAGCGCCTTCCACGAGAAACCACTATCTTCCCAGACTTCGAAAAAACTCTCGGCCCCACTGATCCCTCGAAAGAGCTGGAGGTTCTGGTCGAAGGTTTTGGCCCGCGGGTTCGCTGCGTCGCTGAGCTGTCCACAGTCCTGTAAAGTGGGAGCGTCGTCACCGAGGTGGTCAATATTACCTGCTACCGTCTGACAATGTGCGTGTCGGTGCAGAAGCATGCTCTGCAACCACTTGACTCGACGCACCGCCAACTCCCCACGGAAAGGGAGAACTCGCCATCTGTACAGCACTTCTGAATTCCGCAGAGAGTGAGTGCGAGAGCCATCGTGGAAAGTGGCAGCACCTCTCATCAGAACTCGTAAATACTTGACGATGCAAGAGTCGATTTGCTGGTACTGAGTAGGAGACAAAGCAAAAGCCTCAAGACCTGTGATGCCACTCTCCACTACTTTGCCCAGGAACAGCTCACGCTTCAATCTGCGCAAACCTCGTTCGTGCCAGAATAAACCAATGACAGACCAGCCTGCGTGTATAGCTCGTATACGACACTCCAGCTCAGTGGCGTTGGAGCCGCACATGTGGTGGCGTGCACCTAAGTGTCTGGCGCTCGCGCGCACCGTGCCGTAGCTACTGGGGCAACTCTCCTGGAAGCGCTTGTTCGATTTGTGCGATCCGAGACATGGCATGATGTCTTTCTTCTGCATATTCTGACGGAAGTGCCATTTCCCAAGGATGTTATTCATGCTTTCGTCTCCCAGTCGAATCGCCCCCCGAGCCCCTGAAACCGAAGAGTCTTCTAAAAGTCGGCGGCGAAATAAATGATCAGCGAAACCTACCATGGAGCAGTCCAGAGTGGGGGTCCCAAACGCGCTGTAGATATAGATGGGGGCCCGGCTGGCCTCGTGGATCTCGTTGTAGCACTTGTCGAAAACGCCTACAAACTGCCTCGGTGCCTCACAGGAGCCCTGGAGCCCCCCATTCTTACATATAAAAGCCTCAAACTTGTTGTCGATCGGGATTTTGACGACACTGTTAATTAGGCGCTGGTGTGCATAACCCCTCAAATCCTCACGGACCATATCCTCAGACTGGATGGGGAGGTCATCAGCAAGAGGACACATGAAAGCGTTCGTCATGTCATGCAACTCGCATAAGTTCGGGGTCTTGGAGTTCCTCAGGGACCACCCTACTCGTAGCTGGACTAGTATAGCTCCTTCTCTCCTCCGATATTTCAGAAAACCACGCCAGTGGCCAGGAAAAGATCTGTCAAATTGTTCGTCGCGGCCCCCGTAACTATATAATACTGCATACCAATACTTCCACAAAAAAACATCAGATAAATGCACAATACGTTGACTCAACATCTGGGTCTTGCCGTTGGACTTGTCCAACAGGACCCCTTCTGTTATACTCGACTTCGTTGGAAGTTGACCAACCTGAAGGGATCGGATCACGAGATTCTCGAATTCCTTCCGAGCACGAGTGAGCTTGGATGTAGAGTTCAACACGTTGTCGCGCCCTTCTC
Organism: Prorocentrum cordatum; assembly: GCA_963575745.1. Lineage (NCBI taxonomy): Eukaryota > Dinophyceae > Prorocentrales > Prorocentraceae > Prorocentrum > Prorocentrum cordatum. Next base: position 35,706 of record CAUYUJ010021152.1, read on the forward strand.
TTGCTCTGGTCGTCTGGTCGGTTGGGATGTTGTGAAGCATCTCTGGGACCACCAGTGGCGGCCCCTCTCCAGATGTCATGGCGAAGTCGAGGGCCTCCTCATTCAAGTCGTCGAAGGGGTCTCGATCAGCAGCATCCCATTCAGGTAGTGCTGGTGTCGGTGGTATTGGCTCTCCAGGCCCAGAGACATTCTGATGGAGGCCCAATCCAGGACGTTCCTCAGCTGCATCGGGTAGTTGTGTGTTTCCCATTCCGTCGTAGCCGATGCCGAACTTCATGTTCTTCTGACGTGAAGGATGGCCAGGCTCCAACACTATGAGTGCGAGCTCGGCGGGAACGCTCCAAGAAGGCCCACATCGTCGTCCTCGTGCTCTGCGTAGCTTCCATGCCATGTTGTGTAGCATAACATCCGTTGTCCGTTCCATGCTGTGAATGCGCGTCTTGATGGTCGCTTCTTCCATGAGAAAGTATTTATCATGCTATACAGATCAGGAATGTGAATCGCCTCCATGCCTCCGTCAGCACCAGCTTGAGATAGATGCTGTTGGAGTTCTGGGAGAGTCGGTCGATATGAGGTGATCGTGTTGTAGCGCCGGTTCTTCACACCAGTAGATCGGCCAGATAGAAGTCGAGCCAGCTTGTGTACTTCAGCCTGTTGTTCAGCTGCTCGAGCATGTCGAAGCTCTTGGTATAGCCGTTCGCGGTGTAGTGCACGACGTATGCGGGCCCATCGACGGAGTTGGTTCGATATCCGTCTGATATGCTTCAAACAATCCAAGTGGGCGTCGTCATAACTATGGTAGTGACCGTAGATGGCGAAGAACTCTGCTGCCTCAGCTCGATGTGCGCGACGTTCTCGGACCAGTCGAAGTCGTTCTTGTTGAAGTCGACGCTCTACGGTATCCACAGGTCGATCAGGCATGGCAAAATGATCCAGGCCAACTCGCTGCACGACCTCAGCCCAACGATTGTAATAATTATCCGTGTGTTGGTCATTATCATTGCAGTCGGCAAAATATGTAGTTTGGGCCAGCATCTCTCGTTCAAGCTCCAAGTGAAAAGCCTCTCGATGAGCTCCGTTCTGAAGAGCCTCAGCCAATTTGTTGTGGCCCCATCGGGGTCGCAGAGTTTTCGGCATCGTCACGGGAGACTCGTACTGCATAGCTAGGATAACGGGTACATGGTCTCGTGGGGCGCTCCGAGGGATTAGCTGTAGGACGCGGCCAGCTCTCCAGGCAACTCGACAGTGTTTTACTCCAGGTCCTAGTCCCTTTGGGATTGCGAAGACGTCCAATGTTGATTTATCTCCCTGAGGTCCGTAATATGTGGGTCCCGACTGCAGCGTATACCTTCCAGGGGCCATGAGGTCGAGGTCTAAAAACATATTTGAGAATATCTCTCCAGATGGGCCGTTTTTTTAGGTGATGGGGTCCGATGTGGTTCTGGCCGGGGTCTACCAAGCTTCCGTCTTCCCAAAGTCCGAATCCTGAATTGATGTCCATGCCTATTATCGGGGTACTTCGGGAACGACACCGTTCGACTCGACTACGTACATATCGCATTACAGTAGTAGCGGCCGTCACTTGGGCCTTCCGTTTTGTCCCGTCCGAGTAGGTGGGTGGTGGGTAAGCACATATGACAGTGATATCCAGGAGCCCAGATTTAATTCGTAATTCCCCATAACGACCTGGTGCATTAGTAGGGCCAGAGACGATTGAATAGATATGTTCGGCACGAAATCGACAACCTAGAATAATACAAACTCCCGCACTCGTGTTGCTGTATGGTGCACGTCTCCATCCATAATGTACTGCAGTGAATCTACCTCCTCCAAGATTCTCTGTGTGGTATGTCCTTCCCTCCCATTCGCGTATACACGTCCCAGGCATCATCAATATGTCCACGTCGAGCTCCTGGGCTATCTCCAGTGTTCTGCCTGCCGTGCATAGAAACAGAGGATTATACAAAGCGGCACGCATGAGACTACACATAATAATCCCACATGCCCCTCGTACAGCTCGACTCATCCGTCAGTGACCGAACATGGCAGGCACTAGAGAGGGACGAACGCTGGGTGAGGGCCGAAGTTGGGGACGCCGCCGCTGCCGAAATCCTTTGGGAGGGAAGATGGCGGCTAGGAGGAGGAGGAGGAGGAGGAGGAGGAGGAGGAGGATACGAAGGAGGAGGATATGAAGGAGGAGGAGGGGGAGGAGGAGGAGGAGGAGGGCACCCCCCAATCCGGCGCCCTCGCTCGAGGCATCCCCGCAAGAGTCGCCAGCTCCAGGGGCCCAGGGCGCGCCTATGGATAAAGGGGCCCCAGGACACACAAATAAATACGCACACAGATAAAAATATTCCCCTTATGTTCCTATATTTCCCAACCATCCTGTGGTGTTGGGTCCTCGTTTTGAAAAGACGGCGCCCCGCGTTCCTCACCTCCTCCTCCTCCTCCCCCCCCCCTCCCTCCTCCCATCATCATCATCATCATCATCATCATCATCATCATCATCATCATCATCATCATCATCATCATCATCATCATCATCATCATCATCATCATCATCATCATCATCATCATCATCATCATCATCATCATCATCATCATCATCATCATCATCATCATCATCATCATCATCATCACGATTTCGGCACACCCCTCACACGTTTCGTGGCCCCATAGGGAGCTCCACCGAAGGCCCCAGTGGCAGGGTCCGCATGCCTCCCCACCACCCATTTCGGCACACCCCTCACACGTTTCGTGGCCCCATAGGGAGCTCCACCGAAGGCCCCAGTGGCAGGGTCCGCATGCCTCCCCACCACCCATTTCGGCACACCCCTCACACGTTTCGTGGCCCCATAGGGAGCTCCACCGAAGGCCCCAGTGGCTGGGTCCGCATGCCTCCCCACCACCCATTTCGGCACACCCCTCACACGTTTCGTGGCCCCATAGGGAGCTCCACCGAAGGCCCCAGTGGCAGGGTCCGCATGCCTCCCCACCACCCATTTCGGCACTCCCCACACCCCTTCCGTGGTCACACGTTTCGTGGCCCCATAGGGAGCTCCACCGAAGGCCCCAGTGGCAGGGTCCGCATGCCTCCCCACCACCCATTTCGGCACACCCCTCACACGTTTCGTGGCCCCATAGGGAGCTCCACCGAAGGCCCCAGTGGCAGGGTCCGCATCCTCCCCACCACCCATTTCGCACACCCCTCACACGTTTCGTGGCCCCTCCACTCCGCATGCCTCCCTTTCGGCACACCCCTCACACGTTTCAGCTCCACCGAAGGCCCCAGTGGCATGCATGCCTCCCACCCATTTCGGCACACCCCTCACACGTTTCGTGGCCCCATAGGGAGCTCCACCGAAGGCCCCAGTGGCAGGGTCCGCATGCCTCCCCACCACCCATTTCGGCACACCCCTCACACGTTTCGTGGCCCCATAGGGAGCTCCACCGAAGGCCCCAGTGGCAGGGTCCGCATGCCTCCCCACCACCCATTTCGGCACACCCCTCACACGTTTCGTGGCCCCATAGGGAGCTCCACCGAAGGCCCCAGTGGCCTGGTTCGTATGCCTCCCCAACACCCATTTCGGCACATCCCTCACACGTTTCGTGGCCCCATGGGGATTTCCACTGAAGGCCCCAGTGACTGGGTTCGCATGCGCCCCCACACCCATTTCGGCACACCCCTCACACGTTTCGTGGCACCATAGGGAGCTCCACCGAAGGCCCCAGTGGCTGCGTTCGCATGCCGCCCCCACACCAATTTCGGCACACCCCTCACACGTTTCGTGGCCCCACAGGGAGCTCCACCGAAGGCCCCAGTGGCTGCGTTCGCATGCCGCCCCCACACCAACTTCGGTGCACCCCTCACACGTTTCGTGGCCCCATAAGGAGCTCCACCGAAGGCCCTAGTGGCAACGTTCGCATGCCGCCCCCACACCCATTTCGGCACACCCCTCAAACGGTTCGTGGCCCCATAGGGAGATCCACCGAAGACGGTACTCACACCAGCATTACTCACAACTGCATATGGTTGGGCCCTTCGCCAGGCTAATTTTGTTTTTCCCAACCATCCTGTGGTGTTGGGTCCTTGTTTTGAAGAGACGGCGCCCCGCGTTCCTCACCTCCTCCTCCTCCCCCCCCTCCCTCCTCCCATCATCATCATCATCATCATCATCATCATCATCATCATCATCATCATCATCATCATCATCATCATCATCATCATCATCATCATCATCATCATCATCATCATCATCACCACCGATTTCGGCACACCCCTCACACGTTTCGTGGCCCCATAGGGAGCTCCACCGAAGGCCCCAGTGGCAGGGTTCGCATGCCTCCCCACCACCCATTTCGGCACACCCCCAAACGGTTCGTGGCCCCATAGGGAGATCCACCGAAGACGGTACTCGCCAGGCTAATTTTTGTCTTCCACCCCCCCACTTCCCATATTTTCGCATCTTTTCCTGAGGATCGACGATGAATTGTGTCTGTGTGTTTCTTTCTCTCTTGACTGGAGCAATCTGGCGCCCTCGCTCGAGACGTCCGCGCAACAATCGCCCCACGAGCTCCCAGCGGCCATTTACCGGAAACGCACTGGGCGCCCCTGGCCCAGAGATCCGCGACGTCGTGATTTTTTCCATACGGCGTCCCCGGAAGTCTCGACCCATTCCCCAGGACCGGCTTTTCATCCTGAATCGTTTTTTGACGGTCCCGGGGCCCGGCGAGGGCCGCCAGAGGCCGAAAATAGGGAACTAGGAGCAGAAGGAGAAGGAGGAGGAGGAGGAGGAGGAGGAGGCGGAGAAGGAGGAGAAGGATGAGAAGGACGAGGATGAGGACGAGCACGAGGACAGGCACGAGGAGGAGAAGGATGAGCAGGGAGGAAGACGAAGGAGGACGGAGGGCGGAGGGAGGAGGGAGGAGAGAGGAGGGAGCGAGAATGTGGATGGTGATGCTGAGGATGAGGAGGAGGCGGCGGAGGAGGAGGGATGACATCCAGCGGCGATCCTGATCCTCACCCTCCTTATGCTCATTATCATTATCTTGATCCTCGCTCTCCTCGTGATGCTCACTCTGCCGATCCTCACTCTGCTAATCCTTCCTTTGCTCCACACTCGCCCGATCCTCACCCTGCTGACCTTCATTTCCCCTATCCTCGCTCTCCTAAACATCATTCTCCACACCCTTCCCTTCCTGCTCCACGCTCGCCTGATCCTCACCCGCGTGACCATCACCTCTCCTGATCCTCTCCCTCGCGAGCCTCGCTCTTCTGATCCTAACCCTCCTCATCCTCACCCGCCGCACCACCGCCTCGCGCCAATTCAGCTCTCGCCCACTAGCGCACGCTCCTTCCTCTGTATACAAAAACTCCCGATCAACCGCAGAGCAGCCGGCTAGTATTAATAGCATGATGACGATATTGGTGTTGGTAACAACATAACAACACGTACAATAGTAAGACTAATGATGGCTGGGGAACCCCGGGTTGGTTTCAGCCTCGATTGTTTTGGCCTCGAGGTGTTGCCTGGTGGCTCTTGTTGTTGCTGAGCCTCATGGGTCTCTTGTCCGCATCATCGTGACGGCTGTCGGACGACCACAGCAACGTGTTGAAAAGGCGCGAGAACACTGAGTAGACAGCGAGTCGGTGGCAAGCGGGGCTGGAGAGACGGCGCCCGTGTCCCCGATACTCGCTCTGGCACGGCAGATATCGGTGCGGAGAAAATGGGCACAGTGCCCAGCAGCAGATGCTGCCCAACATAGACGGCGGCCGCTGCTGGGCGGGCGACGTGCTGCCCTGAGCGCACCACGCCCGCGGCGACGCCCACAGCGAGTCCTGCCCAAGAGAGACAGACATGCTGTCGGCCTTCGTACCCATCCTGTCCGTACCCATGACGGTCGGGGCCTTCCCATTCCCTCCCGATCCTGATGCTGGGGGTCTCGGCCGGCGTCCGGCCGGCGGGCGCCTGGTGCGGGCCGCCCCCGTGCAGCCACTTCCTCGCAGAGGGAAACAGGCCGGCACAGGCGGAGAGACTCGCGGAACGGTCCGCGCGGACGCGCCGCAGGGGTGGGGGCCCAGCGCCGACCCACGGGCATCCGCGCGGGCCTCCAAAGAGGTTCACTGGTTGCGTGATGGTCGATCCCTAACCAGCAGAAGCTCATGACTGCCCATGTTGGACACAGGTTGACAGCTCTCGGTCGCTACTTGTATGGTCAATTCTGAGACCATGTCTGCATCGCAGATCGGGGGTAGGGGGCTGGGAAGGAGCAGGCCACTGCCTGACCAGCCGAAACTTGCCCTGTTTGTGGCCGCCGCCATCGCCGCCGCGACCTCCAAAACCGATCCAGAGATTCGCTTCGGGGTCGGACATCGGTAGGGGGCCATATGTGAACCCTACTCCTACCCCCCACGATTTCCGCGGCGAAGCGAACCCCACCCTCCCTTCAAAAATCGTGGGGGGTAGGGGCAGGGCTCACACGTGGCCCCCTAATCGGGCAACAACGTGTGCTTTGAGCCGATGGCTCGCTGCTCGATCTCCTGGGGAAGCCGCTGACCCGCTGGATCTCCCGGTGGCGCCAGACCGTGCCCGGGGCCATCTCCCGCGGCAGCAGGCTGCCGGCCTGCAGCCTCTCCCGCTCGATCGCCTCGGGGTCGAAGGCGACGCAGTCGTGGTAGGGCGGGCGCGCCACGTGCAGGATGCGCTTCTTGGAGAGCGGCGGGGAGGCTGGCGCCCGGCCCGGCTGCACGACCTCCTCCAGGGCCGTCACGCGCGAGCGCTGCGTCACCTCCGAGATGGGGTCCCCCTCCTGGCGAGGGGAGGCGCGAAGCGCGAGCAAGACATGGGCCCCATGCCGAACTCGAGATCGGATCGAGGTCGAGGTCGAGATCGAATCGGTTTCCACCTGCGCCGAGTCGGATCGCCATCGCATCGGAAGCGGGTGCGCCCGCCTCGGATCGAATCGATCGAATCGAAATGATCCCTGTGGGGGGGCCCTGGCCCGAAGCCTGGCGCGGGACCCCGCCGGACACACGTCATGAACACCGGGCCGTCGAGCTCAGGCCAGGGCCGCCAGCAGGCGGGGGCGAGGCCGAGTGCTGACAAGCTCGGGTCTTCCGAGCATTTCTCAGGGTGGAGGGCTCAGGGTGAAGTCCATACGGGCTAGTGCACCGCGAAGATCCATCCGTCTTGTGATTCACCTTTTGCATGTCCAGGCCTCGAAAATCCATCGGAACGGCATTTCAGATTTCACCCTTTGCCCTCCACCTGAAGAACATGCTCGGGTCCTGCGCTTCTCCTCCTCCTCCTCCTCCTCCTCCTCCTCCTCCTCAAGCTCCTCCGCCTCCTCCTCCTCCTCCTCCTCCTCCGCCTCCTCCCCCGATCCTGGTACCTGCGGATGCCCAGGTACGCGAGGAGGTCCTCCTGCTCCGGCGCCGCGGCGGAGGACCTCGGCGACTCCGGGGCGCCGGCGTCGCAGGGCAGGCAGACCCAGCTCCGCATCTCGCTGGACATCTCACCGGACAGCTCCTGGCTCTGCACGTTGCTGGGCCCAAAGGTCGTCTCCTGAGCTCGGCTGCCCGTGATAATCTGGGGCTCCCAACTTCGCGCTCTCGCGCTCCGCGAAGCGCGAAGCGCGAAGCGCGAACAACTTCGCGCTCTCGCGCCGCCCCCCCCCCAAAGGGAAAAAAGGAGGACGAGGAGGAGGGAGAGAAGGAACGAGGGCCGCGAAGCGCGAAGCGCGAATAACCTCGCGCCCTCGTGGGAGCCCTTATGTAATATATACTTATTATTGCTTTCGTACTCGACCTTAGTTCTTTACGCTCGAGGGACGCTCGATGTCGGGAGAAGGGGCGGGAGGTGGCAACCATGCAGACCCGTGCCTGGGAGAGGCTGTCATGTCTAAAGCCGCTCATTTCTCATCCAGGGAAGATTTGGAAACGTAAGAATTCTGCGTGCTTCGGGCCTACCCACGAGACGAATAAGAAATGAACCATGTGGACGCAACACAATTGGCACGGAGCGTTGGCACGGAGCTCAGCACCAAGACCGAACACGTGGGCCTGGTGCGATGCACTCGCCAAAGCGTATAAATCATCACGCGCAGAACCAACACGCGGCGTGTACAACCCACACGTTTTGAACACGGTGCGTGTCGCGCTTCAACGCTGGCGTATCAGGGCAGGTAAGCTCCTGAAGCGAGTCGAAGATGCCGCGCGCCCCAAGCTGCATATACGAGGGCGGAGCGCACACCTTGCAGCCGCAGCTGAACGCGTGCGTCTTCCCTGGCTCAACGCCCAGGAACTCGTTCTTCGACACGTGCACGCTGATGTCCGTCATGCGGGACTCAGCGCGGCCCGGCAGGGCCCCGTCCAGGAGCACATGCGGCACACGCAGCGCGGGTCTCTTGCTTATGGTGGTGCACAGGGCCATCGCGCGATCGTGCGCCTGCGAGGGGTCCCGGTGCGAGGGCTTCTTCGGCAGGTCGGCCCCCGCGGCCCTCCTGGTCGACGCCTTTGCGCGGGGGCTCGCCAGCCCTGCGAGCTTCCGCAGCCGGGCGTCCAGGTCGATGGAGGCCTCGACGCTCTTGAGCTCCTGGATGAGCGGGCTCGACTCGTCGGCCGTGAGGTCCAGCGGATCGCTCAGGAAAGAGGCGAGGGATCCGCAGAAGGGCGCGAAGGGCGCGCTGTGGACCAGGCGCTTCGCGTCCAGCCCGCGCGCCTCGCCCGGCGTGTCGTGGCAGACGAGCGCCAACGCCTGAGGCCGTGCTTCGGAGACGGCCCCCTCCGTCGTGGCCTCGGTCAGGAACGACTGGCCGCCGTCGGCATGCCCGTCGCCGTGGCTTTGCGCAAGCACCTGGCGCTGCAGGTGCTGCTCCTCGGTCAGGTCTCGACGGGGCCGCCCGCGGGAGTGGAAGTTGCGCAGCCGGAACCGCGCCTGCGCGAGGGCGCCCGGGTCCGCTGCCTGCGCGAACTGCTCGAAGGTCATCGCCTGCAGCAGCTCCCGCCTCCCGAGCACCTCCTCCGCGATGCGCTGCGCCCTCGGCACCATGGCGCGCAGCTGGTGGAGCTCCCGCAGCGCCGCGGCCTGGCGCACGGGGCGCGCGACGTCCAGCAGGCACATGAGGAGCATCTCGGTGAGCCCCCCCTCGACGAGCTCCGAGCACAGCCCCGGGTTGCGCCTCGCGAGGTACATCAGCAGGCCCCACTCGAGGATGTGCGCGGCCTCCGCCCGGAAGGCCTCCGAGAACTCCTCGCCCCCCCGCTGCAGCAGGCGGCCCAGCTCCTCGGCCTCGC
>CAUYUJ010021152.1:50000-60000 GCA_963575745.1 Prorocentrum cordatum
AGAGCTCCTGAAGTTACACCGTCAAGCAGCAGCAGCCCGCGACCAGCGGGCAGAGACATCAGGTCAAAAAAGAAAGTTCGACACAATCCCACCGTGGAGAGTGCTGGATGCAGAATTGGCAAATATTGTGAAGGCTAAATGCAACGGAGGTGCAGACATGGACCTGCGCTGTTGGAGTGGCAGAGTCTTCAATGAAGATCATCCAGGGCATCGTGTGGTATCAGGTTTGTTCAAAGTATCGACCACACGTGCTGTGCAATTACGAGCTGCATCAGGGCCAGATGGAGTTATCTTCCAGCGATCTCGAGCAGGAGGCATTACCAATACGGCCCTGGACGAAGAAAAGGATACAGAAGACTTTGTCCCATTCCCCAAGGCCATCTCCCTGACGGATGCGCTCAACATGGTCATAGACCTAGAGGGCGGCCGCGGGTTAGGCTACAAGCAAAATGGCGCGCTGTTCTTCAGAGTGGAAAAGTCGAAGTCAGGCCCTGCCTGGCAGAAGTTGCAATCAAGAACCCCACCAGCACCGACCCTCTACGAAATTTCTCCACTACCGAAGCTCGTTGAGGGAAAGCAGATCGTGCAAGAGATATCTACTCAACTTGGGTGGAAGGCAGAATTTGTACATATACGCTCCAGGGGAAGAGGTGCCAAAGCCACGCCAGTCGTACGCTGTCGAGCTGAAGGCCCCCCGTCGGTCTCGGACCTCACCCTGGCAGGAGTCAAAGCGACAATCAACATGGTCAAGCGGCAGAGTGCCACACCAGCCCCATCGGCAACATCCTGGGCTGAGATGATCACGAAGTATGACAAACCTGAGCCCAAGACGGCACCGGCTACTAAAAAGACAAGTTTGGCTGCACAACTCACACGACCAGCTCCTGCTCCGCAGCAAGGTCAGCCAGCGCAGCAAACTCCACCACCCTCAGATACACCACCATCTACGCCAGGCTCCGCGATGTCCCCTGAATTTCAGAAGTTTCTGCTTGAAGCAATTGGACAGGCGGTGACTGCAAATAATCAGAAGATCTTTGCCCAATTACAGCTTCAGGGGCAGGGTCTCGCAAAGTGTTTCGAAGTTCTCCGCTCAGATAGAGGCTTATCCAGTGCTGAGCAGCAACAGGATGAAGAGATTGAACGTCTGAGCAAAAGGCTCAAAGACAGTGCTGCAACTGACATGGATCAGTGATGATGCCCTCACGCCGACTGCGAGGGAAACAAGCACCTGCAGCACCTTCCTGTGGTCCTGCAGGTCTTGCCACTATCCTTTCTGCAAATATTACCAGCTGGAATACTTTTTCTGGCCGCCTTGCTCTCATGAATGCAGATGTCCTTGCGCTGCAGGAGACACGCCTCAATTTGAAGGAGCAGATGGCTTGCACTAAAGCCTGTGCTGCATATGGATACAATGTATGTTTTGGACACCCTGTTCGTCAACAACGGTGTCATGGCGAAAAGTACCATCGCAGCTCCCAGGGTGGAGTTGCTATCCTGTCAAGATCTACTAGTACTGCAATGGAAAGCGGACGCAAGCATGGTGCAGCAAAGGAGTTGTATCTCAGCGCCCGCTGGCAACGGCAACTTGTGATGCTGGGGGCCACTCCTGTTCACATCATTTCTATGTATAATGAATCGGGTAATGACCCATTGGTGCGTACACGCAACGACCGACTGTTTCGGTTTGCTTTCGAGGACGCCGAGGCCTTGGGCGACCAGCCGGTGGTCATGTGCGTGGACTCGAATACGACAGTTGCACAGACATCCACGCTGTCCGCAGCCCTGGCTACAGGGAGATGGCACGATGTTGGAGCTATGTATGGAGCGCAACCTACTTACGGCCTGGACCCGAAGTGGGACAAGTATTCGGCTGGCAATCATATTACACGCCCTGATCTTATCTTGGTCAGTACGTCAGCTCGAGATTCCATCCACTCTTTTCGCTTGCGACGGGACTTGGGGATCAAGTGCCACCTAGGTCTGGAGCTCACGCTGAATATCACCAAGCTCTCAGAGGTCTGGCAAAGGTATCGTATGCCTGTGGCCTACCCCATTGAGCTGGTCAAGAAGATCTCTGAGGAGGACAATGAAGCGTTGGGCAAAGAATGTGTGGATGAGTATTATGACCAGTTCTACGAGGCACTGGACAAAGAAGATGCAAATACAGCGTGGTCTCTCATCGGGCAGATGGGCGAAGCTTTTCTGGAGAAACGTCTTTCGCATACGAACATCAAGTTTGATTTTCGGTACCACGGACGAAGCAAGGTGCCAGCGCTTGTTGAGCAATCTGTGGTTGCTCCGACGTCGGCAAAAGATCCTGCCCGAGAAGGTCCTACGACTTCCAAGTTGCGGCAGATCGAGAATGTACTCCACCGTCTCACAGAGCTCTCAAAGAAGATTCACATCTACTTCCAGGGTACAGAGGGACCTTCACTAGAACATCAACTTAGTGTGCAGCGCCTGTGGGGCAAACTGCGTGCAAACATACCGCGTCTTCTTTCAGGACTGGATAATCTACCAGGTAGGCTCCCGACACTGGCCGAGATCGCATCCTGGCAGTCCTTATTAGATGAGAAGCATGCAGTCATTGTGAAAGAAAGAAAGCTTACACGTATAGCTGAATGGCGCAAACGTCTACGTACATCACTTCGCTATGAGGGAGGTCGTGACATGTATTCTTGGATCAAACAACGCCAATATCATTCACTCCATGCGGTACGAGGTTATCAATCCAATGAGATAGTCACCAAGCGCACTGACATCCTGGACCACATCAACCGTTACTGGAGCACGATTTTCAATAAACCTGACCTCTGTGACTGGGATAAGTTCTTTGCACGTTTTGGACGCTATATCCCCTCCTGCCAGTGCACCATCACTGACATCACAGGCTCCAGGCTGCTCAAGCAATTCAGAAAGATGGGAACTACACGTGCTGTGGCGGCCGATGGCTGGAGAGTCGGTGAACTCCGATTGCTGCCTCTTACCATCTGCGAGCTGATAGCCGTTGCCTTGAAGGGTATTGAGGACCAGTGGCTCCCCTGGCCAGATGTTATGTGCACGGGTATCACGTCCTGTTTACCTAAATGGGACCCAGAGGCAGACCTTGCCTCGACCTGTGAACCAGATGAAGTGTGGCTGGCCACGGTTGATCAAACGCGGCCGATCACCAACCTCTCGCCAATCTACACAGCCTTGACAGGCGACCGCTTCCAGCAGATGTCTCCCTGGAGAGAGGAGTGGCTCCATCAAGGAGCTGCGGGTGCAAGATCTGGACACCATTACCAATCTATCGCATGGGAGTTGAATATGGAAATAGAACACAGTCAACTGACGGGTACGTCGTTATCGGGCTGTACCGCAGACAGGAAGAAGTTCTTTGATTTACTGGAACATGATATCGGCAATCATCTCATGCAAGCTCTAGGCTGCCCTGCAGGAGTTCTCGCTGCAGAGAAGAGTTTTTATGCTGCTCTATCGACACATTGGAAGGTCGCACAAGCTGTAGGCCCCCCAACCACCAGAAAGAATGGATTTGTTCAAGGAGACTCATGGTCCTTGCAGCAGGCGCTAGCCCTCATGACGGTCTGGTCAAAGGCTCTGGAAGCCGAGGGCCCCGTCAGAGTCAGCAGTTTCATTGATGATGGAAACTTTCGCGCCGAAGGACCAGGTCATGCTGCAAAGACAACACGTGCCACCAATGTATCCTTGGAGTTCGACAGCCTCAGTGGCACAGTCACGAACCTCAGCAAGACAAAGCATTATGCAACAACGCACAAAGCCGAGAATGAGCTGTCCTTCGCCCTGCGGGCGGCTGGACACACACCTGTTATGACCAGATATTTCATATTGGTAGGCGGTGAGATTGTCTCCCTTGGCTCTTGTCCTGCTCGACAGCGCCGACTACGCTATGAATCTGCATACCGAGTATCACGCCGTGCTGGAGGAGCCCCTGTGGGACTTCGTGGGAAGCAACAGTTATTGGCGACAGCTGCACTCCCCAGACTAGCACCAGGCCTGGAGTATCGTCGATTACCCAGACACAACCATCTGAATTTCAGAAGCTCAGTAATGAAGTCCCTATGGCACAAGGGGCGTGCTTATCGCTCACCAGCCATCACTTTTACCTTGATTACAAAAGGACATTGCCTCGACCCGATTCAAATATCGACGGCGCAACCCCTGCAAGTTGTACGGCGACTCTTCACAAGCCCAACTGCACCTCGCCTCCTACCCCGTGCTAAGGCCTGCTGGGAGCTAATGAAGTCTCGTTCGACCAGTGCGACAGATGGTGGGCCTATTGGCCGCATATTTACAGTTCTGAGCGACCTGGGCTGGACCTGGCCTGAGTTTGATTATTTCAAGCGTGCCAATGGTCAGCTGGTCTACTTGGCAAAGCATCCTGAGGGCTGGTGGCAGCATGTACTTCGAGAAGACTTGCGCCGCTGGGTGTGGTCGACCGATCCTCAGTTGCTGGAGAGAAAAGACATGCTCGGCTCCAAGCTCGGCATAAATTATCATATCACAACGGCCATTCTCAGGCGTGCTGAACGCAGTCTACGGCCAGATGATGACGAAGAAGATAACCCAGACAGTGTCAAGCCTCAGCCCCCACTCCTACTGGATGCGGTGGATGTCACCGTGCCGAAGCTGACACGAGAGCAATTACCCTTTCTGCGCGCCCTGCTCCAGGGAGCAACTGTCACAGGCCACAGGCTTCACCACATCACAGGCCAACGAGATCATCGATTTTGCCCATTTTGTGGAGACCCTGACGAAGATATGGATCATATCCTCCTGCATTGCCCCCAGTGGACCCAGCAGCGCCAACCGTTGCTCGACCACTACATGAAGGATGAGATTCTTGCCCTACCTGTATGCTACCGACAATGTGGCCTCTGCCCAGACAGGCCAGTATATGACAATTTCGCATCTGAGCTGCTGCCTGATGAACCTGATCTCCCACCTCCCCCTCACCACGCTGATGGGAATTACGAGCCAGGCCAGGACGAACACAGCACCACACGCGAAAAGGAAGGATACTTAGTAGTGGCAGGGGATGGCGCCTGTCCTGGACAGGCGTCAGACTTACGCCTACGAAGATCTGGCTACGGTCTCTACTATGGAGAGAACCACCCCTGCAACGTTTCTGTCCCGCTGAGGAGCGTCTCACAAGGAGCTCAGAGGGCTGAGGTCAGTGCCCTTCGACACTTTGTATCTTGGGCTTGGTCCAAGCAGCTCTACCTTACCGACAGCGGATATTGCGTCAGAAATTTCACTGCTATTCTGAATGGCACAACTATTAAACCTCGCCAGCATCGTGACCTGTGGACAGCTATCGCCACAGGAGTGGCTGCGAAAGGATCAGACTGTTTCCGCATTGAGAAGATCAAAGCACATCGCAAACGAGATGAAGTACCCCCAGAAGACCTACCTGACTGGGAGGCTAACAAACAGGCAGATGACAGTGCTGTTCAAGCTGCACGCCAACATAGTGTGCCAGCGGATATCAGACACCAGCACCTGCGAGATCAGCATCTATGTTATACTCTTCAGCACACAGCCACGATTATCTTGGCTGCACGTGCAAAGCAACTTCAGGCTATGGGAAGAGACACTCATCATGCCCGATGCGCTCAAGCCCAAGCTATACAAAATGCCGAACTGGAAGGTGCAGACCCCCAATGGCCAGATGAGGATGCTGAGGATCCTTGGGCTCATCTCGGCATGGACGATGACGGTATGAACGAAGCAGGTGAACAGAGAGCTGCATCGCCCCTGGTCCTGAGGACCGAGGCATCACCAGAACACCAACTGGAAAATCAGCCAGCGACTGTCTCACCGACCCTGACACAGGATGGTTCTTCTGCTAGCCCAACGGCTGCAGCCACAATGGCGGCTGCGGACACTCCTCGCAGTTGCCAAGGAGAAGGCCAACCTGCACAACCACCAATGCACCGCCTGCGGAGCAAGACACCGCGACCTACGGCGACATCCTGTACTACAGATACGCCACCGACAACCACCCCAGCCTCATCATCTCGTCCGGCTGCGGTCCCTGCAACATCAGCGTCGTCAAGCTCCACGTGGGTACGACCAGCTTTAGATCAGATGACTACCAATCCTTTGACCTGGAGTCCAAAGATGGCCTTCCCTGGTTATCCCTGGGACCCTGTCGAGGTGAACTTGCCTGAATGGGAATTCGAACCACAGATTCCAGAGACACTGACAGGCAAAGATTGGTACTACCAACAGGCTCTGTTTCCTGCGATTGTCTGGTATTTTTCGCAACTTCGATGGGCTGCTGATGACACACCAATGGCACCCATGTCCGTTTCCTGGGCGGAGTTGGCGATTGACTTCACTATCTGTACTGGATTACCGTTGACCACGCCAGCGGAAGACCCACAGACTGCTACTCTTGAGCGCATGGCGAGATACTTCTCGACAGCTGCTACTCGGATGGGCTACTTGTGCAAGTGCAAATTGGGACCACGTGAATGTTTTAAAGAGATTCGCGCTTTATCACCACTGGGTATACGTGCAGTGCCTGGCTTCAAGTGCAGGCCAGTGTTTGTGAACCACCAACACACGATGCGAGTACTGTATGCTGTGGCTTTGGCGACGACGGAGAAGACAAAAGGCATTCGAGTGCAGCCAGCTTGGGGTTCAGTACCCAAGCCCATATGGCAACCACCGAAGCTAGCCGAGAACCTTTCAACAACGGTGAGGCCAAGCGACATTGTTGCAAGGGCCGCTGCTGCAGCTGAACATGTCTCTGTGGTGCGACGGGCTCATCATGTCACTTCTGTCAAGGTCATGCGGGCTACCATCACTTGGACGGACGAGGAGAAGAAAGATTGGGAGGGCCTCACAGGCCGAGATCTTCAGAACGAGCAGAAGAGACTTCTGCATAATCGTGAAGCACGCCAACAGGGATATCATGTACTTGCCCCTCTCAAGGGGCCGAACAAGGATCAACCTGCCAAATTGGTGTGCGTCAATTGCAAGCTCGAGTCAAAAGTGAGCCAGCTTGGCTCATGGTCGCGACTTCTTTGTCAGCCTGGAGCTCCACGTGGCCCACGTCTTGGCAAAAAGCGCACCGCTGCTGACTACGTAATCATGGTAGACGAGCATAACAAGAGGACCAAGATTCCTGGTAATCGTTGTCACGTTCTCACACACTATCGAGCTGACCAAAAGGACAAGGAATTGGTTTGTACTCTCTGTGGCTCCACAGCACCGACAAGAAGGTTTCAGCAATTTACTGCCGCTCTTTGTGGAGGGCGTTAGGACGCAAAATCCAGGCTAACTACCTGGTTTAGTCGCACAGCCATCGTCCACCCCTCTGGTGCACCTGCCTGTTGGACTTAGGTCGCTCGCAGGACAACAGCGCGTAGGGGTGGCGGTGAGTCTGGTTTTGCTGGACGCATCTGGTATGCTGGATGTAATGTTTTATCTATCGCCGAGGGGGAGGACCCGTAGGGCCATTACTGGTGGCCACGATGCCTTAATCGCGACGGAGCGTGCTCCCCCTCGGTCGGCGCTGTGATTATTGATTATTGTGACATGGTGGGCACAAATATTTGCGCGTGTCCACTGTATACGAACCCCGTGCATTGCATGAGTGGGTATTTTCATATGGATAACCAGGCGAGGAGGCAGCCAATGGCAGGTTTTTTCTCTTGGAATCATGCACACATGAGCTACTTCAAGACAGTGTTCTCATATGATATGTCGTACATGGAGCGGGACATCAGTGCACATACTGGTATTTCCTCACTCATATGCTAATGTTGAACCTTCCGTCGCCGAGTGGGCACTGAAGGCAACAAGACTTTCTCAGTTATAATGAAGCAGGGAAGACTTCGAGTTTCCCTCAGCCAGTACCTCAGTGTATGGGCTTCTACTATTACATACTGGTCTGATGAAATGGTTCACTGCGGACGAGTGCCAAGGTGAAGGATGAGAACAAGGAGGAGGAGGAGGAGGAGGAGGCGGAGGAGGAGGAGGAGAGGAGGAGGAGGAGGAGGAGGAGCGAGGAGGAGCGAGCGGAGAGGAGAGGAGGAGGAGGAGGAGGAGGAGAGGAGAGGAGGAGGAGGAGGAGGAGGAGGAGCCTGAACCCTACCCCCCCACCTAGCATCGATTCGCCCGACCACCTGCCAGACCACCCCAACCCAACCCGCAGGCCCGAAGTTCGGGTTGGAGGGAGGGGTATGGGCTCCATTAGGGGGCCACATGCGAACCCTACCCCTACCCCCCACGATTTCTGAGGGGGAGGGTGGGGTTCATTTCGCTCGTGGGGGGTAGGGGTAGGGTTCGCATGTGGCCCCCTATCCATTTGTGTTTTTGTCGATGTTCTCCGATCCCCCCCCCCCCACACTGGAAGTGGAGGGCAAATGGAGGCCTCCGGGTTGGGTCGGGGTGGTTTGGTGGGTGGTGATCTCCTGAATCGATGGGCGGCGGGGGCAGGGCACGGGTTTCGCCACGCGCTCGACGCACTCCGAGCCCCACCCCCGCCGCCCAACGAGTTCCCCGAACCGTGGGTCGGCGAGGGGCGGGCAGCGAGGCCGAGCATCCGCGCCAAAGTCGGTCCCGGGACCCCTCCCGGGGGGTCCAGCTCGTAGGGGGCCACACGTGAACCCGACCCCTCCCCCCCACGATTTCTGAGGGAAGTGTGGGGTTCACTTCGCTCGGGAGCTCCCGAACGAAGTGAACCCCACCCTCCCCCTCGGAAATCGTGGGGGGTAGGGGTAGGGTTCACATGTGGCCCCCTGGCTCGGTGGTCCAGCTCGGTGCCGCTCTCCACTTCGGTGAGCCTGGAGGTGGGGCTGGACGTCGTGGCCGTGCGCACACGCTGTGCGGCGCTGGCGCCGTCACCTCCACTTCGGTGGCGGGAGCTGGCCGTCAACGCCCTCTGCGCGGAAGGGACTTGGCCGCCCACTCTCCAGGCGTGCGGCGTCTCGGCCACTGGGCTGGACTCCAGCTGGGACCCCGCCCAGGGGCCCATCTTGGCGCAGCTCTCCGCTTCGGATCCGTGTCTGGCGGCCCTGGGGCCCGAAAGCGACCCGCGAGACCGACACCTAACCGAAAACGGACCTCACGCGAGATGGCATAGCGGCCTCACGCGGCGGCTTACGCGGGCCGCCAGCGCGGCGCGCCACATTCGAGACGAGGGCGCTCACGCGCAACCTCACACGGGGAGCTTCTACGCGGCAGTGCCGGCGCAAACCTCTCCGTCTTCCTTGCGCCGCTCCCCTGCCAAGAACCTGCCCGCCTCTCTCTGTCTGGTTGCTTCGCCCTCCTCGAAGGGCGGGGGCTTCGGATTATCCGCCGCCGAGTCCTGGGCGCCGCGCCCCTCCGCGGCGCCGAGCGCCTCGCGCGGCGCCGCCATCCGCGGCCTCCGCCCGGGCGGCCTCCACCCGGCACGGCCTCTGCCCAGCACGGCGCCGCGCGGTGCGCCGACCCGGGCTCAGCCGCCGTGGCCTGCACCGGCGGGCCGCGGCTTGGGCCACGGGCCTTCCGGGAACTCGCCAGGCAGAGCTGCTGCAGCTGCAGCTGCGGCGCCGGACATGTCTGGAGAGAGTGCGGGACTCTGGAATGCAATTACAATCTCCTCCTCCGCTCACACACGGATCACTGGCGCAACTCACGGTAAGCGCAATCGTCGCGACAGCCGGATCCGCCCCGAAGATCTACCCAGAGCGCACCCATGGGCAGGCCCGAAGGGCCCCCGGCTTTCGGAGGAGGGCCCAGGGGTTGCGGGGCGGCTGGTCGACATTCTTCGAGGAGGGCCTCTTGGGGGCTGCTGAAGTCTTCTTGGGCTGCCTGGGCGTGCCTCAGGGTTCTATGGGGGCTCTCTCGGGCACTCTTGGCACCATCTACTGATCCGTCTTATGGGGTCCCTGAATGAGACCGCTATGCATACCAATGCCGTAAGGCGTGGCAGGACTGTCACTTTCTCGACACCAGAGGGGGCGCGCACGGGGTGGTCCCTGAA
>CAUYUJ010021152.1:62500-82500 GCA_963575745.1 Prorocentrum cordatum
AATGGTAGAGGTAGTAGCAAGCGTAGGTGCAATCAGAATGGTAGCAATCGTATATGTAGATGTAGTGGTAGTAGTAGTAGTAGTAGTAGTAGTAGTAGTAGTAGGGGTGGTAGTTCTACCGTAGTGGAAATAGTATTGGTAGCAGTGGCAACCACATGTGTGGTCGTAACCGTGATACGACGTGGCGGAAGCCGTACAGTTTACGCGCACGTGTAGTAGTCGAAATACTAGTAGTAGTAGTCGTCGCCGCCGTCACAACAGTAATCGTAGTAGTAGTAGTAGTAATAGTAGTAGTAGTAGTAATAGTAATAGTAGCAGTAGTAGTAGGAGTAGTAGTAGTAGTAGTAACATTAGATGTAGTCGTAGTGTTAGTCCTAGTAAACATAATAGTAGTAGCAGCAGCATCACTAGTAGTGGTAGCAGCACTAGTAGTGGTAGTTGTAGTAGTAGTAGCAGAAAAAGTAGTAGTAGTAGTAGTAGTAAGTAGTAGTAGTAGTAGTAGTCGTAGTAGTAGTAGTAGTAGTAGTAGTAGTAGTAGTAGTAGTAATAGTCGTAGTAGTAGTAGTAGTAGTAGTAGTAGTGGTAGTAGCAGTAGTAGCAGTAGTAGTCGTAGTCGTAGTAGTAATAGTAGTAGTAGTAGTAGTAGTAGTAGTTATAGTAGTAGTGGTAGGAGCCGTCGCAATGGTAGTAATAATCAAAACAAGACTGGTTCACGCAAGACATAAGATGAGTATGTGAGGTTCTCGATGCAAACATCTGTCCCTCCACCGTGACGTCCGTGACTGTGGGGACTGGAAGGGCCGTCGCCGAGGGGCAACGGTAACGGTGGCGGGCGCGGGCATTACAGCAATCGTCATGCCATCTGAAACAATCGCACTAGCAGTGGCAACAGCAGTAGCAGTAACTGTCACACTAGCAGTCGTAACAGAAAATTCGTGGTACTAATAATCGCAGAAGTAGCAGTAATGCTATAACAATGATAACGATCGTATTATTAGTAATCGTAGTAGTAGTGGTAGTAGTAGTAGTAGTGGTAGTAGTAGTAGTAGTAGTAGTCGTAGTCGTACTAGTAGTAGTAGTAGTAGTAGTAGTAGTAGTAGTAGTAGTAGTAGTGGAAGTAGTAGTAGTAATGGTAATAGTAGTAGTCGTAGTAGTAGTAGTAGTAGTAGTAGTAGTCGTAGTAGTAGTAGTAGTAGTAGTAGTAGTAACAGTAATCGTAATAGAAATAGTAGAAGCAGCAGTAGTACAATCCCGTGCGAAAAGCAATCAGTGTTTTCTACACGCGCGTTCACCATTTCAATGGTGAATGCGGTGCCAATTTGTTTCTTTCGACCTTCGCCGGTCGCACGATCAACATTGAATGGGGGGCCGGGGGGCTCAATTAACATTACAGGGGTTGAAGCGAATGTGGAGTCGAAGGCGATGACGACGAAAACGACGACGACGAAGACGACGAGGCACGAGCAGGAAGAAACCAACAGATCACGACGACGCAGGAGGAAGGACGATGGCGACGAGGCCGAGGATATGTTTAACGCGCCAGATCAACGAGAAATACGCAGTACACACATGCGATGATAAATCTTGTTTAAAGAAATTTACGGCCACACTTGTATGTAGGGGCTTTAGGGTTTCCATGGGTCCCCAGGGCCATCAAGGGATAAGAAATCTCCGCGGGCCACCTGCTGTCAGGTTGACTTCTTACCTAGCATGCCTACTGTAGGGAAGGGCATGGAGATGATGGGGGGCGCGGAGACAAGCGAGGATGACGACAACGATGACGCAGTAGGAAGACGAGACCAATGACAAGAGGGGGGAAGGAAGGTGAACCATCGTGTCCGTGAAATCATAAATGCCCGCCATTGCCCGCCTATTACCCGCATGTTACCCGGTCTTCTACCCGTTCACTTCAAAGAATTACCCGCCGCATCTTATATTACAAGAAAAACCGTTATACATTGGCAATATGTTCAGTCTTACCAGAAATATATTGGAAAAACAAAAAAAAAAACCGGGTAATCCACCAGGCAATACTAGGCGGGCAACGGCGGGCAATTACGATTTCACTCCTCCGCGCTGCTCCCAAACCTCTGGAACCCCTCTTCCCTCCTGAACCGTCCGCACTGCTCCCAAAAACGTACGAAACCATCCCATTTCTCGACAATCCTCCGAACTCCAGAACCTCCCATCCATCTGCAACCCTGCCCACTCCTCCGAGAGCCTCTAGAACCCTCCCATCGCTCCTGAACCCTCTGCACCCCCCAAAAAATCGCCAGAACCGTCACGACCCTCCCAACCCTCCGCACTCACCAAAAGATCGCCATCATCATCACAACCACCACCACCATCATCATCATCATCATCATCAGCATCAGCAGCACCACCATCAACATCACCTCCATCATCAGCATCAGCATTATCATCATTAGCATAATCATTAGCATCGTCATTATCATCATCGTCATCACCATCATCATCATCATCATCATCATCATCATCATCATCATCATCATCATCATCGTCATCGTCATCGTCATCGCCATCGTCGCCTTCTCATCATTCTCAAGAGAATGAAAGGAAGAAGACAACGACGACGAAGACGACGACGACGACCACGACGACGACGACGACGACGACCACGAAGAGGCACAGGGAGGAATAAACAAACGTATGACGGATGGCGACGACGCAAAAGGAAGAACGACGACGACGAGGACGAAGATATGTTTAACGCGCCAGAGCAACGTGGAACACGCAGTTCACACATGCGACGAGGAATCTTGTTTTAAAGAAATGTACGGCCACGGTTGCCGTCGAACTTCGAAGTTGCTGAGGGGCCTCAAGGTTTCCATGCGTCCCCAGGGCCATCAAGGGATTGAGAAATTTCCGCGGGGCACCTGCTGTCAGGTTGCTTTCTTACATCGTATTCCTATGCTGGGGGGGGGGGCGAAGAGAAAAGCGAGGATGACGACACGATGGCGCACTAGGAAAACGAGACCGGTGACGAGAGGGGGGAAGGGAGGTGAAACATCGCGTCCGTGAAATCAAAGGTGCCCGCAATTGCCCGCCTAGTACCCGCCCATCACTTATCACGAATTAGCCGCCGCAACTGTAATTAGAAGCGAAAAGTAAATATTAAAAATCTGCATCCTAACGAAAAGGGGCGGGCAATTGGAAACAGATGGGCGGGTATACACCGGGTAATAGGCGGGCAATGGCGGGCAACTCTGATTTCACTCCTCCGCGCTGTTCCCAAACCTCTGGAACCCTCCCACCCCTCGTGAACTGCTTTCACTGCTGCCAAAAACCTACAAAACCGTCCCATTCTTTGACGCTCCTCCGCACTCCGCCGAAAACCTGCAGAACCTCCCATCCATCCGCAACCCTGCCCACTCCTTCGAAAACCTCTGGAACCCTCCCATCCCATCACCCTGTGAACTCCCCCAAAATTCGCCAGAATCCTCACGACCCTCCCAAACCCTCCGCACTCCCCAAAATATCGCCATCATCATCACCACCACCATCATCGTCATCATCATTATCATCATCATCATCTACAACATCATCGTCGTCTTATCCATATTCTCTTCAACTGCGTGCGAAAAGCAACTGGTGTTTTTCTTTCTGCAAGCGCACACACACATCCACACAAGTTCAACCTTCAATGCGGTGCCGATTTGCTTTTTCGAACTTCGCCGGTCGCACGATGACCATTGTAATGGGGAGGCTGGGGGGCACACCAAAGACCAGTTGCTTCTCGCACAGGGGTAGTAGTAGTGGTGGTAGTAGTAGTAGTAGTAGTAGTAGTCGTAGTAGTAGTAGTAGTAGTAGTAGTAGTAGTAGTAGTAGTAGTAGTAGTCGTAGTCGTAGTCGTTGTCGTCGTCGTCGTAGTACTAGTCGGAGTAGTCGTTGGAGGAGAAGATGGCGTAGTAGTAGTAGTAGTAGTAGTAGTAGTACAAATCGTGGTAGTAGTGTTAGTATTAATGTCTACAAGCTCTGCCGCAGCTGATCACCTCCTGCCTAGGAACCCACCTGCGGTGGCTGCCAATCCCACCCGCAAACCACCCTACCATAAAGAACTTTCGGGGACCTAAAGAATACTTCCTTATTAAGAAAATTCTCACAGGTGTATAAACGTCAGGAAATTGTGTTTGTTGCAAGTGATGGCGAATATTTACAGCACGCATGATCAAGAAATGCTATTGTTTGCACGGGGTGGCGCCAGTTTACATGCAGGGCTGCCAGGACATATTTCTGCTGCAATGGATTATGGGTCAAGAGTTCGGATGGAAATAGGGAGGCATGGAGCCAGGATGTTCAGGGTCTAATAATCATAAGATTAAGGATTAATAGTAATGGTCATCGTCGTAGTAGTACTAGTAGTAGTAGTAGTAGTAGTAGTATTAGTAGTAGTAGTAGTAGTAGTAGTAGTAGTCGTAGTAGTAGTATTATTAGTAGTAGTAGTAGTAGTAGTAGTAATCTCAGTCATCGCAGAAGTAGTAGTAGTCGTCGTAGTAATACGTAGTGGTAGCAGTAGAGGGAGTAGTCGTAATAGTAGCAGTAATAGAAGAGTAGAATCGTATAGTAGAGTAGTAGACTAGAACGGTAAGAGACGTATAATCGTATAGAAGAAGTAGAAACGTAGAAGTAGCAGACTAGTAAAGCAGTACAATAGAATCGTATATTATATAATAAAAGAGTAGAACCGTATAGAGTAGCAGTAGTAAAGTAGTATTAGTCAGTCGCAGAATAGTAGTAGCAGCAGTAGAAGGATTAATAGTAACAGAAGAGTAGAGACACTCATCATATTTACTCATTGATAGCAGTAGCAATAATGATAGTATCAGTCGTAGTCATACTCGTAGTTTTTGGCATTGGCCATACTGATAGAAGCCGTAGTCGCAGAAGCCGTGGGAGTAGCAATGGCAGTAACAACAGCAATAGTGATAGCAATCGTCGCAGAAATAGTCGTAATACTAATCGTGATCATAAGATTAATGGCGCTAGCACTGATAATCGTCATAGCCGAAATGTTATTAGTGGAAATAATCGGAATCATCATGATAGTAATACGTGATGTATAACTCGTAATGGTCGTGGCAAAGGTGGTGGCACTGGTAGCTGTATCGTTGGAAGAAACGTAATAGTAATGATCATAGTCGCGTTCGTGATAACAAAAATCGTAACGCTTGTAATCCTACAAATGAAAAATAGTCGCAGCAATCGGCATAACATATAACAATACTCGGCGCAGCCTCGTAAAAACCGACGCAGTAGTAGCAGTGGCAATGAAGCTCCTAGCGATATCGCACATTAACACAATAACACTACTTGTAGTTTTAGTGTGGCCATAAAGGAACCATCGCAGTAAGCTTGGTCGTCGTGAACACGATTTCGATGAATACGACGACCACTCACGAAAACAAAGCCAACCCGGACGGCTACTACGACTCCGACCCCGAGGTCCACACGCACGATGACATCTGCGACGATGATCACGACGACGACCACGATCGCGACGATTACGAAGATGAAGACGACTACGACTCTCACGACGACTGTCCCAATGACGACCACACACCGACGACGACTATCACTACGACCAAGGCGAACACGACGACCACAACGATTACGACGACGACGATTACAATTATCACAATAACGACCACCACGACAATTACGACGACACCCCGTCGCCCTCCATCATCCTTCGTCCTCCTCCCTCTCCTCCTCCCCCTCCTCCTCCTGATATCACAGCAACTGCTACGGCTGTTGCCAAGACTTCTGCCACCAATACCACTACCACAACTCTCGCGGCCCTGCCAGCACCAGAATATCGCGGGAACCCCGCGCGCGTGCGCAAATACTGCAGGACCCTGTATGTGCGATAATAGCCTGCGAGCGCAGCGCCATGTCTACGAGCACGGGCAATGAGCCTGTCAACGCCACGCTAGCTCGTGAACGCTACTCTATAGCCTGCAAGCGCCACATTTACCTGCGAGCATCACGATGGCAGTGCCAGAGGCGCACTACGGGAGGGGGGGGCGTTACGTTGTGAATGGGGGTGTGCAGAACGCGTGTTACTGCCCAGAGGAATCAAAAACATTCCCACCAGCAAGAAAAGCACTAGACGAGGAAGAGCATCGAAAGAGGAGCAGGAGGAGCACCGGAGCAGGAACAGGATAGCAGCACGAGCAGCAGTAACAGCAGCAACATCGCGAACTAGTTAACTGCGAGCGGCGCACAACCTGCTGCGAGCACCAAAGCATGCGTGTCAGCACCACGACACAAGCCTGGAAGCACAGCGCCATATCCGAGAGGAAGCCAGCACCACCTACGCGTACGCTCATCACCGTGACTGGGGAGGGACGAACCCCTCCGTCACGGACGTTACGGTTCCAACGTTACAACCAATGACAAAAACACCCACTCTCAGAGGAGGAGAAGGAAGGGAGGAGGGAGCAGGAGCAGGGAGAAGCAGGCAGCGACACTGGCCAGCAGGCAGCGAGGGAAACGCGGACAAAAGAACACGGTCCAAGGAGAGGAAATCAGCAATGGCGACGGGGGAGGAGGGAGGGACCCGGCACTGGCAAGCAAGGGGGGAGGCGGACAAGGGAAGACGGTCCAGGGAGAGAAACACGGCAATGGCGATAAAAGAGCGAACAACATGTGGAGGAGGGGGACTCGGAACTCGGAAGTCGGAAATCCCCGAAAAGACACCTGAGGGAATCGTTGCCAGGGGTGTGTACTACTGTGTACCACGCTGAAGACGCCATGCAGACCGAAGCCGCCCACGTGGAGTGGGCTGTGTGTTTGTGAGGAAACACAGAAGCAAGTTGTGGGCAGAAGATGCCAATAGCGAGGATACCTAACATCCTCGCCTTGAATTCACCTTGGAGGGGGGACAGGGGAGGAGAGGGAGGAGAAAAAGGCACACGATCTCCCGCAGCAGCCGCAAGAAGGCCGCTGCCCTGGATAACCCTGGCTGGCGGCAGAGATCGGGCCCAGGCCACTGAGCCGGGCGCCTGAGGTACGTCCGGCCGTCCTCCTAGGGGAACAAGCGCAGGCCAGAGCACCATATCAGGGCTCGTGTCTCGCTCGTGTCTCGCATTCCCTGTCATTGCTGGTGTTCGCTGATGTGCCTTTGCCAGA
The DNA here is from genome assembly GCA_963575745.1 of Prorocentrum cordatum. Classification (NCBI taxonomy): domain Eukaryota; class Dinophyceae; order Prorocentrales; family Prorocentraceae; genus Prorocentrum; species Prorocentrum cordatum. The sequence continues at coordinate 69,653 of CAUYUJ010021152.1, forward strand.
ATGAACCCAGCGCGGCCTCCATTTGGAGACTCTTGCTGATGGAGACATACATGTGCATTGCAGTGCAGTTCTGCTCGACGCATTGAGAAGCAATCAAAGGCAACGCCAATTCTATCTGGCACTGCATAACGGAGCACACCTTAACACATCACCGCATGACATTGTACAGCATGGCGTAGCACAGTGAACCATGGCCTGCCTTAGCAGTGGTAACCTTGCACAGCCAAGCATAACGTTGCAGAGCAACAGTACAGCACAGGAGTGTATACCAGAGCGAAGTACGTCATACAGTGAGCATCGCAAGCAACTGCATGAGAGGGTAAACCACATCATGTCATTGCATCGGACGGCGTAGCAGAGCGCAGCGTGGCGGAGCACAACTTGCCAGAATTGCAAATCATAGCGCAGCGAACCATTTCATCGGATAGCATGGACAGTCACGCCACAAAATACCAGTATACTGCGCTCTAAACCACAACAGATCATCAAAGTGCGTGGCATCGAACAGCATGGCATATCGCAGCCGCACATAGCAAACCACAGCACAGCATGGCAGCATGGCAAAGCATACGCTACATGGAACGCCATGCTGTGCCATGCGAACGCTTTGCCATGCTGTACTCTACTGTGGAATGGCGTGCTGTGGAACGCTATGCTTAGCAAAACGAACCTAGGCAAAGCAGAATAAGGGGCCCCGAGGAACCCTGGAGGAACCCGAGAAGCCCAATGATGACCCCCCGAGGACCACTGGGCACGCTCTCAGAACCCCCCCCAGGCCCATGTAAAACCCCCGAGGGCGCGGGTGGGGGGGAGGCGCCAGTGATCGCCGTCGGCCTTCTGGCTCACAAATGGCAATAAACTCCCAAACATAGCGTCACTGGGGAACCCGACGCACACACTTTTATCCGTCAGAGGCCAGGAGGGCGTCATCGCAGCGTGTACTAGGGCGGGCCACGCCTAGTTCAATTACCACCTGGCCTTGCAGATGGGTGGTCAGGACGTGTCGCACACACACACACACACACATACACACACACACACACACACACGCACAGACAGTGCTTGCACTTGCGGAGCTCTTACTCTTATCCCTCTCCCATCAAGGCACCTCGACATGGAAAGCACCGGCTTGCCAACTGATGGGAAGGGGGCTCCACGATGCAACAGCCGACCCAGGGGGGGAACAAAAAAGCTTCTCATTTTTGGAGGCCCCACAACTGGGGCCAGAGCGGACCAGGTCAGAAGGGCGTATCATATCGCCGACGCATCGCCGATGCAACGGCGACGTCGGGACAGAGAAAAAGGAACTCGAGATCACGCCGCAACACCGATGCATCGGCAGTGCGGCGTATCCTCCGACCCATCTGCTCTGGTCACATTTGGGAGGCCAGGATACTTGCGTTGTCAGCTTGTGCGGTGACGTGACCACTTGGCCCCACTCGCTTAGGTCCAGATGTGGCCACCCTCGGATTCAGGGGAGAGGTGCGCGGTGGGTTGTGCAGCATGTTGCATCGAGGGTCGCGCGTCGCCGAGATGCACGGTGGGTTGTGCAGTGGGATTGCTCTCCATGGACGTCATCGCGTGCTTCCTTCTTCCAAGAAAACACGTGAGACTCTACAACCCCCCCCCGTCCACCACTGCCAGGGCTGTCCGCCCCCCCTCTCGCATGATTTCATACATATGCATGGCGATTTCTCGTTTGCTCTGTCAATTTCTATGGTTCCCCAATTCCCCCCGCACCAGGGGTAATGCCGCATTCAAGCGTGGCGCACACTCACACCCAGGGGTCACCTCAAGCCAGGGCATCTCGGAGCCAGGGATTCCGCGGATGCCTCCAGCCATGCGTGCCCGAGTGCCTCGAGAACCACGCGTTGGAACCCAGAGTTGCAAGAACGTCTCGAGCGAAGCGGGCCAGAGCACCTCACTTCAGGGCACCTCGCAGTAGCCCGGAGTGCGCAGGATATCTCAAGCGAAACGGGCCCGAGTACCTCGAGAACCACATCTTGGAGCCCAGGGATGTCTCAGGCGAAACGGACCAGAGCACCTCGCGAGGCGCATCTTGGAACCCAGAGGTGTGAGTTGTGAGGACCTCCCAAGCCCAGCGGGCCAGATAACTTCAAGTCAAGGCAACTCGGAGCCCAGGGTTCCAAGGATGTCTCAAGCGAAACGGGCCAGAGCACCTCGCGAATCAAATCTTGGAATGCAGAGTTGCGAAAACGTCTCAAGTGAAACGAGCCAGAGCCAGGGATTCCGAGGATGTCTCAGGCGAAACGTGCCTGAGTGCCTCGCGAACCACATCTTGGAACCCAGAGTTGTGAGAACGTCTCGAGCAAAACGGGCAAGAGGACCTCAATTCAGGGCCTCGAAACCTGGGGTTCCGAGTGTGTCTCAGGGGAACAACGTAATGAGGATGTTTCAGGTGAAACGGGACTGAGCATTTCAAGTCAGGGCATCTAAGAACCCAGGGTTCCGAGGATATCTCAAGCGAAACGGGCCAGAACACCTCTTAAACCGCATCTTCAACCCAGAGTTGCGAGGACGTCTGAGGCGAAACGGTCAGAGCCAGGGATTCCAAGGATGTCTCACGCGAAACGTGCCAAAGTACTTCGCGAGCCACATCGGAACCCAGAGTTGCGAGAACGTCTCAAGTGAAACGGGCCAGAGCACCTCAATTGAGGGCACCTCGAAGCTTGGGGTCCCGAGGATGTCTCAGGCAAAACTGGCCTGAGTACCTCGCGAACCACATTTTGGAATCCAGAGTTGCGAAGACGTCTCAAGCGAAACGAGCCAGAGCACATCAAGTCAAGGCATCTCGGAGCCCGAGGTTCCGAGAATGTCTCCCTGTGGGCCATGGGGCTCGAGGGCAAACCCTCCCCGACACATCCCCAGCAGGTGCACTGCCCCCCCCGCCAGCCAAAGCAAGCCCTGGATGGGGCCCAAAGCAGCCCCAAAAACCAACCGAGATGGCCAGCGAAGACCATGCGGCTCCGAAACACACCTCCACTCCGTAAAACAGACGGACCTTTCGAGACCACATGGGCGCGAACGGGCCCGTGACACACCCTTCGTCGGCAGAGCACCAGCCCACATCACCAGGCACGATCGAGCCGCGTCCAGCCCTGGAGACGAGAAGTGCTCCGAGAGCACTGAAAACAAGAGTACTTGTCTGACAGCAATACGAGCATGATCCTTCCTCCCCCTCGTCCTCAGTCATCCTCCTGCTCCTCCTCCTGCTCCTCCTCCTCCTCCTCCTCCTCCTCCTCCTCCTCCTCCTCCTCCTCCTCCTCCCACTCCTTCTTCGCTTCGCACTCCTCAGGTGCAGGCGGCAGGGGATAATGTTCGTCCCCCTGGTGGCGGAACCGTCGGGAAGATGGGCCCCTCGGGCGCGGACAACCTCCGCCGCCTGGCTCGGTCCAGCGACGGGCGCCTCGGAGAAGAGGCGGGCACCGGGGCGGCTCGCCTCTTCCAGCAGCTCTCTGTGGCCATTCGCAGGGCCACGGCGCGGGCTGTGCCACGTAGGCACGCAGAGCCCCCCGAATATGGGGGCGCGCTGTCCGCTGCTCTCAGCCTGCTGGCGGCTCTGGGCCACGACGGCTCCTAGCCTTCCTCGTCCCCCTCCTCCGTTCCTTCTGCCCCGCCCCTCCCTCCCTCGTCTTCCCAGTGGCTCGGAGTCGCGATGCTTTGCCGCGCGGCGCCCTGTCCGAGGTGCCCTGGCGGGATAGAGCCCCCCGCCAGGGACCTGCAAGAAATCCCCCTCCGATGGGCGCCGCGCCCGCGCCGGAGGTTCTGTCGGCTGCCCCTCCTGCCTGGCCATACTCTGTTTTGTTCGGCGTGAGTTCCTCCCTCCCTTCCCCCCCCTTTCCTTCTTCTCTCCCGCTCCTTGCCTCCCCAGGTGAGCGCGCGCGCGCCTAACGGTGGGGGTCGGTGGCCCAAATCCCACGGCCGCGCGTCCGCTTCCTCCGCCTTCCGGTTCCTCTCCCCTCCTCCTCCCCCTTTTCCCCCCTCCGGGGTATCCCCGCTAGTCGCAGGGCGTCCTTGCCCGCGCTCGGTCTTTCAACCCCCCCTTCCCTCTGGCATTTGGCCAGGGCGGCGGAGCCAGACAGGTGGTGTACAGTCTTCTTGAAGCCACGGGTTCAAACTAGTCTCTACTACAATGCAGGGGCCCGCGCGTGCGGGAAAGGCGGGCCACGGGGAAAGCGCAGTCGGCGCCCCGGTGGCCCCTGCGAGCCCCGGAAAGCCCCCAGACACTCCTCAGGTTGCTCGGAATTGCGGGGAAGTCGCATGCGAAACTGGCTGGACCCCGTCGCACGCGGCATCTCTTTGCCAAGAATTGCGGGGACGTTTCAGGCCAAGCTGATCAGATCACCTCGCGGGCGGCGTCTTGAAAGCCTGGCGCAGCGACGATGCCCCGAGCGAAACGGACGAGGCAACCTCAGGTGAGGGCACCCCCGGATCCAAAAGCCCCGAGGACGCTTCAGGCGGCATGGGCCGGACCACCTCCCGTGCAGCGTCTGGGAGCCCAGAGCTGCGAGGACGTCTCGAGCGAAAGGGGCCAGACCAGGTCAGGCCTGGTCGTCTCGGAACGCAGGCCTGCGGCGATGCCTCGTGCGGTGACGGGCGGAACCACCTCAGCAGGCTGCCCACGTCTCGACGCGCGGGCTCCTCGGGCGGCACCCGCTCTTGCCACAGCGGGTCCCCCCCGGCACCCGCCGGGCGACCTGGGAACACTCCAAGACAAAACCTTTTTGAACGGAAACGCGACAAGTTCTCTCTCTCTCTCTCTCTCTCCCACACACACACACACACACGCACACACGCACACACATATGTGTATATATATATACTATGTACGATCACATGATAGACCCCCAAAATACATATGTAGACGTGCGAATGTGTATATATCTATGCCTCCTATACTCCCCAGACAGTGCTTGCACTCATGGCCGCCGTCGCCGCATCGTCGCCGCCCCGTCGCCGCCCGTCGTCTGGGCTGTGTGTTTCGGTCTGGCGGCTACGTGGCCGCCGTCGCCGCCCCGTCGCCGGCCCGTCGCCGTCCGTTGCCGCCGCTGGATTGCACCACGTAGACTGCACGAAGAAATCGCGCCTGCGGCGAGCGCTTTGGTCGCCCACAAGACAGATTGTACCAGATCTGCTACATCACATAGACTGCACCACATATTTTGCACAACAGACATTGCACAACCACGTTCATTGCGCCACTTGTATATATATATATATATATCGAATCACATAGACTGCACAACATGTGTTACACAACATGGACTTCACCAAATGTTGTACCACATGTATTGCCCCACAAAGATTGAAAAAAATCAGATTGCACACAATATATTGCACAACAAGGATTTCACCACGTATATTGCACCACGTAGATTGCTCCTCATATAGCACACACCATAAGATGCTAGAAACACGCTGTCTGGGCTCCACGCTGGCCAACATCTGTAAATGCATAATTACCGATAGTTAGTTCGCACGGCAGTCCATCCTGAATGTCGAAAGTATGATCCCAGCACGCCCGGAATCGGCAGCACCCGCCATCTACGGCAGAAGACACGATGCGGTGCAAACGCGCTGCTGCAGCAAGTTCTGCTTGTCTGGGACCCCCTTGGTAACAAAATGCATGAAGGGCACATGCGCGCGACGCCGGGCACGCGCACGGAACATAGGGGCAAGGGCACAAGGATTGCTTGACATGGCCAAGACATAGCATGGCATAGGTTGTAACCACCCTGTCAAATCAAACCACGCGGGCCCCCTGGGAGAACATGTCAGAAACGCCCAATCATCATCTAACACCACTCGGCACCCACCGACCCTGTCCGATGACATCGTGCGGGTCACGCGCACGCGCTTTCGTACGCACACGTTCAAACAATAACAGCTAAGATGCTGTCAAAGAATACCCAATTATACTCAACACAAGCATGTCAGGATGTCAATTACTCTGGGGGCGCGCACACCCTCATCATCATAAACACCATCGTTGTCATAATCATCATCATCATCATCATCATCATCATCATCATCATCATCATCATCATCACCATAAGCATCACCATGATCAACGTCATCACTCCCATTGTCATCATCATCACCATCGTCGGGACATCGCCGCCGCCGTCAGCGACGTCAATGCTGATGTCGTCGCCCTCGTCAATGTTCTGCGCGCACTTCCTCATCATCATCACCACTAACAACATCGTCATCATCATCCCAAAAGCCATCGCTGCAACCGCCAATCATCACCATCAGCTTCATCACCATCACCATCTTCGTCGCCGACACCATATCATTCCCATCTCCACTGCATTCGCCATCGGCATCAGCGTCATCACCACTGTTAACTCCATGACCTGCATCGTCGTTTGCATCGCGATCGTGACCATCGCCACCACCATTTCGCAACCTGCAGGACGGGCTTGTCTGCGAGGGTGAGCTCCACGCGCTGGTGCATTCGTTGAGATAAGGGCTATACGAGCTCTGCCAACAAGTTGCGGGTGGGAGGGCGGAATGTTTGCAGGAGCACGTTAGCCAGTGTGGACCCAAAACAGCTTTTCTTAGCACACATGCAGTGCGTTCTAGGTGGTGCAATCACTATGGTGCAATCTGGGTGGTGCGTTCCACGTTGTGCTACAGATGTGGCGCAAATTAATGCCAGGCAGTGCAAAGCAATGCGGAGCAATGCAAAGCGATCTACGTGGTGCAGTTTGACGGCGGCGACGAGAGGCGGCGGCGGCGGCGGGGCGGCGACGGCGACAACATAGCGGCCAGACCGGCCGCCATGCCCGAACGACGAGCGGCGACGAGGCGGCGACGGGGCGGCGACGGCAGCCACATAGCCGCCAGACCAGCCATCAGGCCCAGTTCCCTAGAGCAGAAGAACCCCTGAGTGCAAGCACTGTTTGGGAAATCGGAGCTGACGATTTCCATTTCCACTACAGATTGCACCCAACTGATTGCACCCCGAAGATTGGACCCCATAGATTGCATAGAGTCGATTCTTGAAGTCCACGCGCTGACTTCGATGGTTAAGCACAGATGGGCGGACACTCCCGCGTGACGACACCACTTCGGCTGCGCAGGCGTTCTAACACCACGCGTGTCACAACATCGCGCGGAGGCCCGCGGCCACCGAACAACTGATCCCCCGGGGTCGAGCAGCGCCCGGCCAGGCCCTGAGGAAGGTCGCTGGTGCCAAACAAAAGCACCAGAGAGCGCGGGATCAGCGAGGCGAAGTGGCTCCGTCTGTAGCTTCTCTCCCCCTCTTTCCTGCTCCTCAGCACTGTCCTCCTCGCCGCTCGCGATTGGCATCATAGTCAGCAACAGCACCATCACAACAAAACCACCATCTCCATCTCCATTCACACTCATTGGTCTCGTCACAGTGATCCCCATTCCTCTCGTTCCCCTGCTCGGGGGCGCAAGGGAGGGAGGGACAGTGGTAAGATGCTTCTCTTGCTCTCGCCCTTGAGTTAGGTCGGGCATGTCCCCCTACAGGCGGATTAGGGGCGATGAATAAGAAAATAATCAACAAATACCCCCAAATAGCCAAAAATAATCGAAAAGTCGTCCCCAGTCTATTTTTTGATTATTTTGGAATATTCCTCCTGTAGAGGGACAGGCCCGACTTAATACTTGATCCCATCCGGGACGATGGACGGTCCTTGTGCAACTTCTCTGTCACGGCGAACATCTCCTCGTGCTGGAGGTAGCCGTGGGACTCCTCGCTCTCGTCCACGTTCGGGGAGGAGCGGATCCCGAGCTTCTTGCCCCCAGTCACCTGCATCGAGGACAGCGCGAAAACATTGTCGGAAGGGGATTGCTCGATGCATCCTCCCGCTCAGCCTTCTACAGTCAGGGCTGATTGCAGAGGGCACCGGAGCAGACATGAGACTCTCGCGAGCCCAGAGTACTCCAGGATTCAGACATCCAGAGGACATGAAGAGCGATAGCCAAGACACGAGGGATACCCTTGATGCATGTTAGGAGCGGTCAAAGGGGAGAATCGATGAATCGGATCGAACGTGTATCGAATGGGGCCGCACCAACACAGAGCTGGAATCGAAATGAACCGGCCGCGCCAGGATTCACAACAGCGCCACAAAAGTCTCGACCGCATCGGAGCGCCCGAATACCAGAACCAGATCGGATCGGGCCAGCCGAATGAACAGTGAATCCAATCGACCAGATCGAAATTGATCCTGCAGGGTCGACGCTTGTTGCCAACCATCCTGTGGTGCTGGGTCCTCGTTTTGAAGAGACATCGCCCCGCATCTCCTTGCTCGCCTCATCCCCCTCCTCCCTCCTCCCATCACTGCAGACCTTTCCAGTCGACCTACTACGGTCAGGAACTTTTGCTCAGCGTGTCACGGCGGTGGATCTGGCGACACGCTGCGTCCTGCGAACTGATGGCGTGCCGTGCCGCTTCGCGGGACCGTAGGCTGGGAAAAGCTCCGAACGTTGATGCCTGGGGACCAGGAAGTGGCTGGCGTGTCGCGCCGAGGCGCGACACTTCTCCTCCTCCTTCTCCTCCTCCTCCTCCTCCTCATCCTTCTCCTCCTCCTCCTCCTCCTCCTCCTCTCCTCCTCCTTCTCCTCCTCCTTCTCCTCCTCCTCCTTTCCTTCTCCTCCTCCTCCTCCTCCTCCTCCATTCCCTTTCCTTATTCATCACTTCTCCTCGCCGAACCCCGAGGCAAGTTTTTAGGGCGGGCCGGGCATTTCGCCTGAGACTTCCTCACCAATCATAGCCCTGAAGCTTTTAAAATTGGCAACAGCTTCACAGATGGAGGGCGGGTCGTTTTCAAACTATGGCTCTCGCCTTAGCGCCGCGCACATGTGTGTGACAAGTTTGCAGAAACGCTTCACGGATTGAGGGCGGGTCGTTTTCAAGCTGTGGCTCTCGCCTTAGCGCCGCGCACATTCGTTTTAAACATGTGCAAAGGGTTTCACTGATTGAGGCGGACCCTTTTCAAACTGTGGCTCTCGCCGTAGCGCCGCGCACACTCGTATCAAAAATTGCAAGAGTTTCACGGATTGAGGGCGGGTGGTTTTCAAAATGTGGCTCTCGCCTCAGCGCCGCGTACATTCGTTCTACACATCTGCAAGAGTTTCATTGATTGAAGGCGTTTCATTTTCAACTTCTGACGAGGCACTTCCCTCAGTGGAGATAAACCGATATAGGAGCCTATGAAGAAGGAGCGTGGAGGGAGAGTTTCTTCCAACATCGTTGATGACTCATGGGTTTACACTGGTCCTCCTCCTCCTCTTCCTCCTCCTCGTTTTCGACGTTGCTCGGACTCCATACTAGAGCACGCAGCGCTCTTCCTCCTCCTCCTCCTCCTTCTCCTCCTCCTCCTCCTCCTCCAAGTACTCCTCCTCCTCCTCCTCCTCCTCCTCCTCCTCTTCCTCCTTCTCCTCCTCCTCCATGTTCTCCTCCTTTTTGACGTTGCTCGGACTTCATGGTAGAGCACGCAGCGCTCTTAATCCTGCTCCTCCTCCTCCCCCTCCTCCTCCTCCTCCTCCTCCTCCTCGTTCTCCTCCTCCTGATTTTCCTCCTCCTCCTCCTCCACCTCCTCCTCATCCCCCTCCTCGCCCGCCCGCTCCTCCTCCCCCTCCTCGCCCGCCTGCTTCTTCCGTCTCCTCGCCCTTCTTATCCCCCTCCTTCTCCTCTCCTCCTCCTCCTCCTTCTCCTCCTCCATTTTTCTCCCCCCCCCGCTCTTCTCCCCCTATTCCCCCCTGCTCCACCTCCCACTCATCCCTCATCCCTCCTTCATCCTGCCTCTTTGAGACGAAGCCAGGACGATGACAAAATCGAGTGAGGAGAAATCGAGAATTTTTGGAATCTGGCTGATCTACAAGATGTCTCGGGCGCCGCGGTCTTCTCAGAGCGATCTGGAACGCTCTGGGAGCGTTCTGGAATGCTCTGGGACGGATCTACCCGCGTCCTAGCCCCGTCCGCGTCCTGCCCCTTCCTCCTCCTCCCCCTTCTCCACCCCTCTCGTCGCGTCACCAGACGCGTCGGTAGGGCGGGACGGGCACGTCGCCCGAGGCATCCTCAACGCGTGTGATGCTGCAGCTCGGGATGCCCAATACTCACTCAGGGCGGAGGGGGGGCCGCTCTCAAAACGTATCGCGGAGGAGGGCCAAAGGAGACAATGGCGGCTCTTCCGCCCGACCCACATCGGCTCACAGCCGGCCCCCGGCCCACCCTGACCCGTCCTTCGACGCGGCCCGGGCGGGGGCGACGAGACGCCTCCAGAGGAGACCTCCGGAGAGAGAGCGAGAGACGCGCCCGGGAGCGCCGCCGTTGTTGGGGGGCCACATGTGAACCCTACCCCTACCCCCCCCACGATTTCCGAGGGGAGGGTGGGGTTCACTTCGCTCGGGAGAGCTCCCGAACGAAGTGAACCCCGCCCTCCCCCTCGGAAATCCTGGGGGGCAGTCCCAGACATGCGACGTCCTGATTTTTTCAGAACGGCGTCCCCAGAAGTCCCGACCCTTTCCCTGGGGCCGGTTTTTCGTCCTGAGTCGTTTTTTGACGGTCCCGAGGCCCGGCGAGGGCCCCCCGAGGCCGAAAATAGCCAAAAACCGTCTGTCCTGATTTTTCTACGACGCGATCATGTCTGGGGTGGTAGGGCTCACATGTGGCCCCCTGGTTGTCTCCACCGGCCTCCTCCGACGCTCGCCCTCGCGCAGCGCACGCTCGCCTCGGACGCCCCCTGGGGCCCCGGGGCCGAGGCTCCACCGCTGGCGCAGGGGAGCCCAGAATCGAATCGATAAGTCGGATCGGCGATCGAAATGAATCGGATCGGCGGACATCGGCAGCCGAGTCGGGAAAAGTCGAATCGGCGGAAATCGGCGGGCTAGTAGGTCTCCGTTGAGAAATCGGAGCCCAAATCGGAATCCAAAGTCGAATCGAATCGGAATCGGAAACCATCGAAATCGAATCGGATCGAATCGGAGGAATCGAAACGAGCCCTGCTGGCGGCAGCGGCCGCGGGGCCGCTCGCCTCGAAGATCCACAGCATGCCCGTCTCGCTCCGCGGGGCGCCCGCCGCCGCCGGCGCCGCCGCGGGGGCCGCCGCGACCCTCTGCGGCGACGCGGCGCCGTCCTGTCGGCGAACAGAGGGAGAGGCAAGAGGAGGAAGACGAAGAAGCACAACAATGAGGAAGAATACGAAGACAAGTCATGGTAGCAGGCGGCATACTACCTGTAGCAATACCGAGAATAATGCGGGTACACCTAGCAGCAGCAACAACAACAGCAGCAGCAACAAAAATACGAATACGACTAGTAATAATAGTACTGATAAGTATCATATCAATACTAAGAGTAAGCCTACGAATGATAATATTAGAACTAATAATAACAATACAAAGAAACACAACAACAACAACAACAACAACAACAACAACAACAACAACAACATCAACAACAACAACAACAGCAACAGCAACAGCAACAACAACAACAACAACAACAATACTATAAAACGTGCAACTATACAATGCTGAAAAATAATGGTAGCCAAAAAGCAAATTGATACGCCAGTCAATAAATCATGTTAACACTGATATTAGGCGAAGACAGAAAACAATACACATAATAATACTGAGGGAAAGATAATCCTCACGAATCGCTTGCCGCTGGCCAGGGGGCAGGAAGGGAGGGAGAGATCTTTGCGGCGCAGGAATGTGATGGATCAGACAATGGTGCCCCCACAAGGAGCCCTTTCGAAGAACAACAGTAACACCAAACAGAGGAACTGTCTCAGAAGCTCGAGATAGCCCAGAAAACTCTAGGGAGAGGAGGGAAGACGGGAAGAAAACTTCGGGTGCCCCTCCCCACTGGCACAGGACCCAGACCCTCAACGCCGTGAGTTCTGCCAGCGTGCCCCCAGAGGTCTTGACCCTGCCCTGGCACAGGTTTCTCACAGCCCGAACCTTTTCTTGACGGTCCTGGGGCTTGGCGAGGGCCCCCGGAGGCTGAAAACTGTCCGAAGAACTGTCCGTCCCCTGACTTCGGATCCGCCGCAGGTTGGCTGATTCCGACGCGCCCCAAACGACGCGAAAAGTAGAGCGGATATTTCCGCCTCAGAAAAAAGAGTGGATTCACGCAAGAGTATCGCGGAAACAGCGACGGCAAAGAAGGGCGGAAATCAGTATCAGAGGAGCTTGAGCCGTACGGCGGGGACTTCCGCCCTGCGTGCGAAGTCGCCCGAGTGCGGCGTATCCGGGGTCAGGGTCGTGCGCTCTGCTCGCGACGCGAGGAGGTTCGCGAGGAGGTCAGGGGACGCACAGCCGCCATCGGGGATCTTAAAACAAGGCAAGGATCGGGATAAATCGCTCCAGAGCGTTCCGGAGCGCTCTCAGAGCGTTCCGGAACGCTCTGGAGTGGCCGCGGCGCCCAATACATCCTCCAAACCCGCCGATTCTCAGAGATTTCGAGTTATCCCGATCCGATTTTGTCCCGATCTTCGCGTCGTTCTAGATCTATCGACCGATTGACCCGGGTGGATCCAGACCCGGGCCAGTCGCGCCGCGCGAGATCCTGCAGGATCCTGCACCCGAGCCTGGGTCAATGCACCCCTACAGGCCTCGGACAAAATCAGCGAACACTCCTGCCACATTCCTCTGTGAACGCCTCCCCCTTCCCCCAGTGTTCAAAGCTGGCGGTGGGCCTGATGAGTGGCACCTCGACCGCAGTCTGCCCCCCGCGTGCCCAACTTTGAGTTTTGGGGGCAGGGGGGGTGTTCACTAATTTTTTCCCTCTACCGTAGCTCTGCAGGATCCTGCAAGATCTGGCGCTTTGGCTGACCCCCC
>CAUYUJ010021152.1:92500-143819 GCA_963575745.1 Prorocentrum cordatum
TCTTGCCACCCCCTCTGACCCCTTCCCCCCTCATCCTCCGCCTGCTCCTTCTCCATGAGCACCGCCCCATTCCCCCTAGCCGGGGCATACACATCGATTTTCCTCGGCGCCAGCACGCGCGCGTTCGCCGACGGCTAGATCGTGAAGCCTTTGGGGCAATCCCGCGGGCCACGCATCCGGGACAACCCCGCGGGCCGCTGGGGCGCGGGCGGCCCGTCGGGACAACCCCGCGGTCCAGGCCGTTGGGACAAGCCCGCGGGGCTCGGGGCGGGCGCGGCCGCGCTCAGGGGTGGGGCAGCGCGACGCCCAGCCGTGCTGCGAGCTACTCCGCCTCGGTTCTGGAGTTCCCCGAAATCTCGTCGAACTTCAAAAGCGCCTTCAGCAGGGACGCCGGCGGCCCGCATTCCAGGAACTCTCGCGTGGGCGGCCGCAGGATCAGCATGTTCCGGAGGTGCAGCCACCACTGCTCGTCCGACATGCCCGTGCGACCAGCGTCCCCCTCCCTGGCGCAGTCGATGGTGACGCCATCGCAGCGTCGGGGGACTGGGTTCAGCCGACCGAGTGGCCCTTCTGACCCCGCCAGGATTGGCCCGCGAGGGTTCGCATCACCCTTTGTTCCTGAAGAGCCCAACAGTGACGACAACTACGAAATCCCGAAGACTCGCTCCGCGACCCACTCAAAGAGGAGGCTCGCGCCTGAGACTTTCACAAGTTTCAAGCCTGGTTGGGGAACCCAGAATTGGCGAGTGGTGCATTTCGTATGCCCAGCTCAGATTGCTAGTATGCAACACGGGCCCCATGGGGAGGGGGCTCCCGCCTGAGACTTCTTCGCAATTCACTCACAAACAAAGCACCCGCCTGAGGCTTCCTCAAGATTCAGGCGCGAGGGGCCCAACAGCGATGACGGTTACAGGATTTGAATGATGCGCTCAGATTACCAACATGAAAAAGCGGGCTCCATAGGGAGGGGGCTCCCGCCTGAGACGCCCTCGCGATTCACTCACAAGCATGGCTCCCGCCTGAGGCTTCTTCAAAATTCAAGCGCGGGGGGCCAAAAAGTGACGACAGTTACAGCCTTTGGATGACCGTTCCGATTACCAACATTGAGTGCGGGCTCCAAGGGAGGGGGCCCCCGCCTGAGACGTCTTCACAATTCACTCACAGACGAGGCTCCCGCCTTAGACTTCCTCAAGATGAATGCATAAGTGTGTGGCCGTGTGAGTGTGTGTGTGTGTGCGTGAGTGCGTTTGTGTGTGAGCGTGAATGAATGTGGAAGTGATGCCGATGATGATGATGGTAGTGATGATGATGATGATGATGATTATGATGATGATGATGATGATGATGATGATGATGGTGCTGATGATGATGATGAGTGGGTGAGTGTGTGAGCGAGGGACTGAGTGATCATGAAGATGTTGATGCTGATGACGATGATGATGATGATGATGATGATGAGCCTGACTGTGCGGGACTGCGTGTGTGAGTAACGAAGAGAGGGGGCGATGGTGTTGATGATGATGATGATGTTGCTGATGATGATGATGATGATGATGATGATGATGATGATGATGATGATGATGATGATGATGATGATGATGATGTGGGTGCGTTCCTGTTCCTGTTGTTGCGCGGTGTGTCCAGAGACAACAAGCCCCCCACTTAGGATGTGGGGAAACATCACCCCCCTGAAAATGTTTTTCGGCGCCTCCAGACGGCGAAGCTGGTTTTCAAGACTGCTTCCCAGACAGCCAAAATGACGCCGAGACGGTCCAAGATGGCCCAAGAAGACAGACGAGGCTCCCCAACGGCCCAACAACAGCTCTAGCGGCTTCCAAGAAGGACGAGAGCTCCGAGATGCCTCCTGGAGAGCCTGACGGGGGAACAATCATGGATTGCCTGTAATTGTCCTAAGGATTTGAAACTCTTGAATTTTTGAACTTTCCGACCACCCAATAAGGTCCAAGAGGCCTCCAAGATAGCTCCAAGACGCCCCTGGAGGCCCCCAAGACGGCCCCAAGTCGGCCCAAGAGGATCCCACGATCGGCGCGCCGTCGTAGATGATGGGCTCCTGCAAGCACAAAGTATTGCCGGCGGTCGCCATGTAGTTGCTCCACATTGCGTCCGTTGGTTTCCTCGTTCGGTGATCGTCCTTCTTGCGCCCGACGCGCTTACAGCAGCCACACGCTTAGGCTCGATGGCGGCGCTGGTCGCGGGCATTCCTGTGATACCACTAGCGGAGCGCGGCCACACTGCTGCAGTCCTGGTCGCACATGCTCCGGATGCGACGCAGAACGGCATCGCCACGCTCACGGGCAGAGGGACGTGCCGAGTCAGTCGGTGCCCTCTCCGTTGCGTGCGCGAGGCACGGCTTCCTTTTCTGCAAGCGATCGACTTGCGGTCCACTCCTGACGTCCTGGAACGAGGCGGGCGGATCCGTAGAGGATCCGACCACCAGCCGCCGACGCCTTCCTGCCGCATACTCCCACAGGCCAGCCCGCACACGGCCTGGGGGGCGGCGCCCGACGAAGAGCGGAGGCCCAGCGCACGCGGCCGGGTGCAACGAGACAGCTGACTGACCAGTGCCGCACAGTCAACCCGTACAACAAGGACGCACGATAGGGATGCAAGGGCCTCGGAAGGCCATGTCGACACTTGGCGAACGGGGCGCGGCCAACGAAAGCGGCCAAGGATGGGCCGAAGGCAAAAGAAGAAAAGCGTCATATACAGAAACTGTTGGCGTTCCGCGCGGATTTCCTGGATCAGCGCTGGACCCCCCTCCCCAGCGTGCGCGGAACGCCACAAGTTCTCTGTTTATGCAGGTTTTCTTCTTCGAGGGAAGGATGCGAGAGTAACCTTGTAACGCTGCTCATCTTTACTGTGCGGACTGACTGTGTGTTGGCGACCGCGCACAGGGCGGCGTCCAGCGCGGCGCGGGCAGCGCGCCGTGGATGCAGCAGCGCTATCGATGGCGGCACCGCGGGCGCCCAGGCTGGTTCCGCGGCCTCCGCAGCCACAGTGGCGACGATCTTCATGAGCTACAGTTTGAAACACAGAGGCGCCAGAGCAGTTAGAGGCCTCGTAGATGGGGTCCGAGTAGATGGGGTCGGAGGATCACGCCGCATCGCCAATACATCGGCGATGCATCGGCGATGCAACGGCGATGCAGTGGCGACGTCGACGTGAAGCAAGTCGGGTTCCGCATCGAACCGTTTCGTCGATGCATCGGCGATGCGGCGCGATCCTCCGACCCCATCAACTCCAACCCCACCTCGGAGGCCTAGAAACAAAGAGGCGCCAGACCAGCTGACCTGAAACATTGAAACCGCTCCTCTGCTGCTATGGTAGAGGCGGTGCTGGGCGCACAAGGATGGATGGGAACAAAGTCTACACGCGCCCAACTGAGAGTCCTGGCGAATAGCGCAACGCCGTGCCACGGCATCGACTCCTGGATAATAGTACCGTCAACGCGTTCGCGTTAACAAGGGCGGGGGGGGATCCCCTGGCAGCGCGCGCGCGCAGGCCAGGGAGGATATCCAGGTGCAGCTGCAAAGCGCACGACTGAGGGAGCAAAGGCGCGGGTGCATCGCTCTAAGGGGATGCGCACGCCTGGGAGGGATGATGATGATGAGGCGGTGGGGGAGGAGGAGGAGGAGGAGGAGGAGGAGGAGGAGGAGGAGGAGGAGGAGGAGGAGGAGGAGGAGGAGAAGGAGGAGGAGAGGAGGAGGAGCGAACGTCCCTGAGGCGAAGGATCCAACCTCCTCTGGGGCCGCTTGCGCCCCCCGCGGGGCCCGCGGGGCCGCTCAGGGCGGGGAGGTCGCCGTTCGCGGAGGCGACGGCGTCGTAGTCCGGCATGTGCACGAGAGGAGGAGGAGGACGAAGAAGAAGGAAAAAGGAGGAAGAGGGAGAAGACGGAAAGAGAGGAGAGAGGGGCGGCACCCACCTGTCCTCAGGCATTGGAGCATCACCGTCGCTGTGCCCGAAAAGCTCGGCCTCCAACTCCGCGTCGTCGGCGTCCAAGCGGGCGGAGCCCTGTTTGCCATCGTCCTGCCCGCCGACCCTCCTGCCGCTCGTCCTCCTCGTGTACTTCCTCCTCCTTTTCCTCCTCCTCCTCCTCCTCCGCCTCCTCCTCCCCCACCCCCCTAGCAGTAGCAGCATATGCTTTCGGGCACTGGAAAGCCAAGACGACCTACACCAGAGAAGGGCCCGGCACACGTGGTCCGCCATCTCAGTTTCGCCAAGCCCTGGGCCACCAAATGCTGTCCATTTGGGGCCTCGGGGGCTTTGCGAAAATGCCCCCCCCTGTTCCAGAGACCGCCTGGGCGCGCCGACTCCAGAATGCTCCTGAGAAGGCGGCCAGAAGGGGGCTCGCCGCAGGAAGGTCAGGTAGGTGTCTCTCATCCGCCTCTGCCCGCTCGTCCTCCCTTCCTTTTCTTCCCCCCCCCCGCCCCCCTCTGTCACTCGGGTCCGTTTACCGAAAATAGGCACGTCCGTTTCCAAAGAGAGCGGGATCCCCTCGGCACCTCATACAGAAGAAGCCGAAGGCGAGGAAAAGGGAGAGACCGAATTCGTTGGCGAGGGCGCGGGTGACCTCTCCTCCTCCTGTGCTGCATATTACGTAGCACCCCGCAGTTGCGGATAAGAGTTGGTGGCGGCGGGGACGTTTGCAGTCTGCGAGGCTCTGAAGAAGCCCGCCGCAGGCGCAACATTTTCAAGCTATACAACGAGCCCGCCACAAGCGCCGTTTCTGCTAAAACAATGTATGTGGGTCGCGGGTTGGGTCGCAGGTGGGTCACGGGTGGGTCGCGGGGTGGGTCGCGGGTGGGTCGCTGGCCGGGTCGTGGGGGGGACGACGACAACAAACAACAACAGCAGCAGCAGCAACAACAACAACAATAATAAGTTTAAGACTGTTCGCCCTTATATGCTCGAGTGTCCAATAACGCGTATTCCCCAAACCCTCGATACCCGCCCTCTTCGTCTTCGATCGAACCCCTTTTGGGGGGTATACCTTTCTTCCCTGCAGGCCGGGCCCCGGCAAGCGGCGGGGCGGCCGCGGACCGTCGGCCTGGCCAGCGGCAGCGCTGATCGGCGGGGCGGCCGCGGACCGTCGACCCGACCCCAAGAGGGACGGAGAGGGGACCGACCACGACGACGACGACGACGACGACGACGACGACGACGACGTCGAAGACGACGGCGACGACGACGACGACGACGGCGACGACGAGCGAAAGCGAGAGCGAGAGAGAACGACAGCAGGGCCACGAAAGGCACGAAGTAGGCCACGAAGGGCGACAGCGGGGACACGAAAGGAATGCGTATGGGGCCACGACGGGCGCGAACGAGCGGGGGCCACGAAGTGCTGATAATGCGGGGCCACAGAAGGCAACGACGGGGCCACTGAGGGTAGCAACTTGGCCACGTAGGACAATGAGGTGGACACAAACGGCGACAGCGGTGCCACGAAGGGCGTGCACATGGGGCCACAACGGGCGCGACTCCTGGGTGCCTGGGTGTCGGGAGCGCGGCGCTTGGGCAAATTGCAAGGAATTCCAACGCAAGGACATTCTTCAGTAAGTTGCAAGCAAGTCTCCAGCGAGAGCGCGACTCCAGAGCGCCGGGAGAGCGATTCCTGAATAAATTGCAAGAAAGTCCCAAGCGAGAGCGCGACTCCTGAATAAAATGCGCGGAAGTGTCGGGCGGGAGCGGAGGTCCTGGCTAAATTGTGAAGAAGTCTCAGGCGGGAACCGTTGTTGTTGTAATCCGGGGGCCACGGGCCCAGTTTGACCAGGAAGACTTTCCCTGTCAAAAAACAGGGTGCGAGCGTCGAGGGGCACACAGTAATTAAGAAAAAAATATGCACCGGTGGGGGGATCAACAATAATTATTCTTCAGAAATGAGAATTCAATAATAATTTTAAGACTGTTCACACTTATCTGCTCGAGTGTCCCATAACGCGTATTTCCCAAACTCTCGATACCCGCCCTCTTCGTCTTCGATCGAACCCCTTTTGGGGGGTATACCTTTCTTCCCTGCAGGCCGTCCCCTGGCAAGCGGCGGGGCGGCCGCGGACCGTCGGCCTGGCCAGCGGCAGCGCTGATCGGCGGGGCGGCCGCGGACCGTCGACCCGACCCCAAGAGGGACGGACAGGGGACCGACCACGACGACGACGACGACGACGACGACGGCGACGACGACGACGACGACGGCGACGACGAGTGAAAGCGAGAGCGAGAGAGAACGACAGCAGGGCCACAAGGACACGAAGTAGGCCACGAAGGGCGATAGCGGGGACACGAAGGGAATGCGTATGGGGCCACGAAGAGCGCGAACGAGCGGGGGCCACGAAGGGCATACGTATACTGGGCCGCGGAGGGCAAGGACGGGGCCACTGAGGGCAGCAACGGAGCCACGAAGGGCAGCGAGGGGGCCGCGAAGAGCGACAGCGGGGCCACGAAGGGCAGGAAGGGGGCCACGAAGGGCGACAACAGGGCCACGAAGGGCATGCGCATGGGGCCACGACGGGCGCGAACGATCGGGGGCCACGAAGGGCAGATCATGCGGGGCCACAGAAGGCAACCGCGGGGCCACTGAAGGTAGCAGCTGGGCCACGTAGGACAGTGAGGGGGCCACAAACGGCGACAGCGGGGCCACGAAGGGCACGCACATGGGACCACAACGGGCGCGAACGAACGGGGGCCACGAAGGGCATACGTATACTGGGCCGCGGAGGGCAAGGACGGGGCCACTGAGGGCAGCAACGGAGCCACGAAGGGCAGCGAGGGGGCCACGAAGGGCGACAGCGGGGAAGGGCATGCATATAGGGCCACCACGGGCGCGAACGAGCGGGGGCCACGAAGGGCATACATATATGGGGCCACGAAGGGCAGCGAAGGGGCCACGAAGGGCAGCGAGGGGGCCGCGAAGGGCTGCAAGGGGGCCACGAAGGGCTGCGACGGGGCCACGAAGGACAGCGAGGAAGCCACGAAGGGCTACAACGGGGCCACGAAACAAAGCGAGGGGGCCACGAAGGGCTGCAACGGGGCCACGAAGGGCAGCGAGGAGGCCACGAGCGGCTGCAACGGGGCCGCGAAGGGCAGCGAGGGGGGGGCCACGAAGGGCCGCAATGGGGCCACGAAACAAAGCGAGGGGGCCACGAGGGGCTGCAACGGGGCCACGAAGGGCAGCGAGATCCCGATTCTTAGGTACTCTGTGAGGGGGTCCTAAACGTGAGCGCGACTCCTGGGTGCCTGGGTGTCGGGAGCGCGGCGCTTGAATAAATCGCAAGGAATTCCAACGCAAGGACGCTATTCTTCAGTAAATTGCTAGCAAGTCTTCAGCGAGAGCGCGACTCCAGAGCGCCAGGAGAGCGATTCCTGAATAAATTGCAAGGAAGTCCCAAGCGAGAGCGCGACTCCTGAATAAAATGCGCGGACGTGTCGGGCGGGAGCGGAGGTCCTGGCTAAATTGTGAGGAAGTCTCAGGCGGGAGCCGTTGTTGTTGTAACCCGGGGGCCACGGGCCCAGTTTGACCAGGAAGACTTTCCCTGATAAAAAAAAACAGGGTGCGAGCCCCGGGAAGGGCACTTCCATCGAGAAAGAACAATGTGCACCAGACAGAGGGGATCACCAATGACTATTCTTCAAAAATGCGAGTTCAACAACAATATGGCAACAAGCAGAATCCTCACCACCGACCCGCACTTAAGCCACGCACCCAGGGACAATGAATGACCGTTCGGCCCCCTCACTCTGATCTAGTGCGTAGCAGGCCCTGGTGAAACCCCCTTTCCCTTTTTGAAAGATTGCTCCCTCGTCATCACTCTGGTCTCGGCTCGAGAGCTTTTCTCAGACGAGCCCGAACGCCGAGCGCCCCGCATCCGTCCTTGCCTCGCGAGACCAGGCACGGCCCCTTCCAGGCCGTGACACTGGCATCACATCCCCTCAGCCCCGCGCGCGCACCACTGCTCCGGAAGGCCACGGCCGTGCGCCCCCCTGCACCACGGCAGACCAAGCCACCAGGCAAGGGCAGCCATAGGGTAACCTTGCCCGGTAGCACCCTGTCCCAAAAGGAAGGCTGCGTCGCCGCACTCCACAGCAGCGGTGGAGTCGACCGAGCAGTCGCTCCATACGAGGAACCTGCTCACCAGCGCCAAACCGATCTCGACACGATGTACCAACGACACCGCTCCGACGGGCGTGGGCCAAGGCGCGAGCTGATGAGACAACAAAATCAGCCACGCCGTGCTGCACTACTCCCGCACGCACACTAAGGCCTCAGGCCGTGACGCGCAGCACGGAACTGGGGCGCCCCTGTAGCCTGCGACCACCGCGCCCAAGAAGAAGGGCCACGGGAGGTCGTGCACCGGTAGCATCTCATTCCGCACGCGAGAGGAAGGCGATCACCTGCATCTGCAGATCCGAACTGACTACCTGCCAGACCACCCCAACCCAACCCGAAGACCCGAATTTCGGGTTGGGGGGGGTAAGGGTTCCACGCGTGTTTTTTCTATGTTTCCCGACCCCCCCCCACTAGAAATCGAGGGTAAGTCTGAGCCTTCGGGTTGGGTTGGGGTGGTTTGGTGGGTGGTGACGAACACAAACACACCTGTAGCGCTCGCAACCGTTTACCAGCTTGGGCAGGGCGAGGAAAACGCCTGCACGACTCGCACAAGTCACTCACGACCCAGCTGACCACGCAGTCTGGTTCCTCGACGTCATAAGCGAAGATGAAGCTCTTGCGATCACACCCGAGCTCGACGAACTGGTCGCGGCTCAGTTCTCAGGCGCTGCACCCGTCAACGGCAAGCGCCCTGCAGGCGGGCCAGGCGCGGCACCACAAAAGTCAAAACATTGCAGGAGGTCATGCAAAAGAGAGGCCGAACAGCTGGACGACAACCTCGCGGACACCCTCACTGCCGCGTTGTCGCTTCACTTCCGCGCAGCTCAATGACGAGGAGCACCTGGGACGCCGCGCTACAGCCTCACGGCCACCTTCGGCAGCATGCCACACGACGCCCCACCGGTCCTCTCTGCCTCCGGGCAAGGAGGCGCCCAACCCGGCATCGGCTACAGCGGCGCCGCTGGGCGCCCGCCCAGTGATCACATCGCTGCGCGGCGCCCAGACGGCCACCAGACCATGCTAAACGATGCGTGCAACACCTCAACGAAGCACCAAGTGCACGGCGCAGTCTCGGCGGACAAAAGCGCGGGCATCAGAGTCAAACCTTGCAAGCAGGAGGTGAGGCGAGTCGATCTCGAACTACGGGGAGCCGACGCCGCGCTAAGGCAAAGTGCCGCATCACAAGAATTGAGCCGCAGAGCGTCAAAACGCAAAGGCACTGTGAAATCCAACGCAAAGGGTGAGACGAAACGGCCAGGTGCGATTTCGCCATCGCCCACGTGGCCAACCCCCGTCCGACTGCAACGGTCCACGTCCAAGGTCCCGCTATTCCCTGGGCCATCGCAGAGATTGAAAGCGCCCAATCCTGCACCAGCCGCCTCCCCGACGGGGCCAGCGGCAACGATCGCCTCACCGGAGACCGTCGCGACGGAAAAGCCCGCTGCGGGACGAGCACCCACAGGGGGAACGCGGGTAGACCCACCCCCATCCCAACAGGACCGCGCGGTCACACGACTGCACCTCCAAGCGCTTCTAAAACCACAGCCGAGACGAAAAACGGCACTGCCCCCGAGCACTCCGCCCCAGGGGAAAAAGCCGCGTGGCGCCGGCTTTTCGGGGCCACGCCAACGAGCAGGCGGGACCAAGAAGGAGGCCGACGTCACACCTAGCCGAAACCTTCTCGCCCTGGAATACGCACACGGCTGCGGCATGGCAGAGGAAGCCACCGACATCGAGGGAGCGAACAGAAGGAGGAAATGAGCTACGATGACCTCTCCGACGACGAATGGCTGCCGAATCCAAACGTTCAAGGCATCTCCGACCAAGCGGGCGCGAGGTTCCGAGTCCTGGGGGCCGACCAACAGAAGCGAGCCGACAATGTCAAACAGCTCAAAATAACCGTCACCAGGGTGGCCAGCAGCCAGGCCACCGCCGCTCAGCAACCCCACCAGCTCGAGCAAGGAATCCACGCGGTCCCACCTGAACGAACCAGCCTGAACAGAGACCCGAGGGCCTTTTGGAGCAGAATGGCACCACTCGCGTCGCTGGCCAAAGCTCAAACGAACCAGGCTGCACTAAGCCCACCCAACCATACCCCGGCCCCCCCAGAACTAGCCAGCGAGGTCAGCACCGCAGGCAGCCCCGAAACCCAGGCGACAGGAGGAAGAAGGCACCCGAGTTCTCTTGCATCACGCGCCCCTTGCCAGCGCCACCGCTGGCACCATCTTGAAGGGGCCTCTCTGGGCCCCCCTAGCCCGATTGAGGTCACTCGCACCGATGGATTTTGAATGCAGATTTGCACCTGCAGCAGCAGGAGCATCGAGATGGCCATAGCCAACGGCTGTGGCCTGGGTATCGCTACGCGCTTCTGTTCTCTAGCTGCCATCGGTGTCCAGGGGTTGACGACGATCCTAGACTCCGTTCGGCACGACCAGTGAACGCAACACGTGGCTCGGCGACGCCGGCCAGGCCCGCCTCGCACCAGCGCCCGCCAGCTTTGCATCGGAGTTACCATGTGCTTCGGCCCCGTGAGGAGACTTCGCGCGCGCCCTGGCCTTTGACCTCAGCGCGGTTCTACGTGGCCCAGGTGGGGGGCGCCAGTCCCTGCCCTAGAGCAGTTCAACAGCGGCGCGCCATCGGAACGCAGAAAGGCAAGTTCCAAAGCAGCACCGAGCTGCCCTTGCGGCCCCAGCCGAGTTCTCGAATATTGGAACACTGCGCCGCCCCAGCAAACGCTCCCTGGAGCACTGCTGCCCATCAGAAACAATTGAGGACAACGGCAAACCAAGCACATCAGTCAACCGCGCCCAAATCCACGGCACCCCGAGTCCAACGCTGGATATTCATCAGCTTCTGAAACGAAGCAAACTCTATGCCCGCGACCAGGAAACACAGCCATCACGGCAAGCGGATCGCTAAACAACCAACGTCACAAAGGCTAGGCTCTACATCGGGCCATGCACTGCACGTCCCCATGGCCACAAGTACCCAAGGCCACTGCGACAGGGGCGCCCAGGGACACCAATCCTGATCGGCTGCTCGGACATCACTGCGCAGCAGCAACGCGCACCAATCGGCCAGGGGGCGCTGGCCCTGACGCCGAAGGCCCTCGCCGCGACGGTGACGACCGCATCCAAGACCCCGACGTCGCTGACAGCCCTGTGGGCGAACTCATCGAGGGGGGCCCTGACGAGGGAGATGGCCTCCCGCAGGCCTGCATGATCCACGGCCCCCGACAATGTCGGAACTGCATGCAGAGAGCATCCATCCAACCAGCGTGAACAGCATCTACTCGATCGCATGCACAGTGCGGCTGCGCTATGGCCACCATGGGATGGCGAAAGTGGCGCCTTCTAGGAATTCGTGGAGGCATACGTTGACCGTGATATGGAAGACCTGCGGCACCCTGTCCTCCGTGCGCCGATCAGGCACTCACAGCGAGGCGGTGCGCCGGCACGACATGTAATGCCGCTGCGCACCCACAGCATCAGGGCACCCGCATTTGCATGTTACCAGCCTGGAACATATCCCTATCCCTATGCTGGGCACCTCCTCATCACGATGCCAATCTTAGGGATCCCCTTCTTTTTTGAGGGCGAATCCCTAAGATTGTCATCGCCTTTTGGCGTGTCAATCTTGGGGATAGGGACACGTTCGAAGGATTGCAAAAAAAGGATTGCAAAAAAAACCAAGGATTGCAAAAAAAAAAAAACAAAAAAAAAACTGTGCAAAGGATTGCCAAAAAAAAACCTGTGCAACGGGTTCTTGTTGCAATCCTTCGACCAAGGGCTTTTTTTGCAATCCTTCGTGCAAGGTTTTTTTTTGCAATCCTGGGTGTTTTTTTGTAAACATGGGCAGTCGGTCTGAGTCCATGGGCTGAGTTTCCCGGCGCCTCCCGGCGCCGGAGGCGGCCCTGTATCGAGGAGTGGGCCCCTGGGTGGGGCCGAGACCGGCTGCATGGAGCAGATTTCGTACCCCCCCCCTTTCCCTATCCCCCCCCTTTCGCCCGGCCCGAGACAGGGATACGTTCGAGGCTGGTACACCAGATTTCGTAATAAAAGGGAGGGGGTCTGGACCCTCCAAGACAAGCCATTTCAGACCTCCCCCGTGGAAGAACCCTCCAAAACATCGTCCCCAGACCCCCCAGGCCCTCCAAGATAGCCTGGAAGAGACTCCCCCGAAATGAGACCCCCCTCCCTTTATTACGAAATCTGGAGTACGTTCGAGGCTGGTACACACATGGGCAGCCGGTCTGAGTCCACCACCACTCCCGACGACCGGGCCCCCGCCCGCGGCTCTCGAAGGCCGCACGCCCTGCCCTGAAGGACGGGGGGAGCGGCGTCCGGCACACCCTCGGAGCACCGGCCACAGCTCGAAGGATTGCAAAAAAAACCTTCGTCGAAGGATTGCAAAAACAAAACGAAGGATTGAAAAAAAAACCTTCGAACGAAGGATTGCAAAAAACCGAAGTTTGTTTGCAATCCTTCGTTGCAATCCTTCGGTTTTTTGTTATCCTTCGCCCCCGCAGCCGGTCTGTGGGGGGGAGAGCGGGCCCTCCCTCTCCCCCTTTTCCCCTCTCCGTGCTCCACCTCCCTCCTCCCTCGCAGGTCCAGGGCAGCCCCGCCCTCGTACTGGTTGTGATTTGCCCACGACGACGCTGACAACGACGACCACGACTGGACCACGACGACGGCGGCAAGAGCACGACGACCGCGAATACAGCGACGCCCACGGGAATGACGACGACGTCCACGGCGACGATGACAACAACGACTGTGACGACCGCGGCCACGACAACGATCAAGAACGACGACTGCGACAACGACGATGACGACGACCGTACGACGAGCGCGACGACGACGACTACATCCCCAGGCCGAAAGTTTTCCTCTTGCATGGGAACGCATGGATCCATTCGGATCCAATTACGTCTGTGCGAGAATCACGTGCATCCAATTTCCGTGTCTTCTGGATCCAACTTTTTTGCGTGGAAGCTTCGTGGATCCAACCAACGACACTTCGCATGTGTCATGTGGCCTCAAGAGGAAAATCCTTCGGCCTGCTCAAGGACGACGACGACGACGACGACGACGACGACGACGACGACGACGACGAGCGCGAATACGACGACCACGACAGCCACGACGACCACAATCGGGGAGACGTAAGACTCGGGTACGGGGGACTCGGATTGGCCTGACGGGGGGCGCCATAAAAATGACGAGACCCAATCTGAAATTTGACGCGGGCTCCCGCTGCAAACATCCCACGAAAACGGGACCGTCAAAATCCAGGATTCGCTCGTCAAAAAACGGCAAACACGAGTTCCGGCTTACTCGAGTCTTACGTTTCCCCTACACAATGACGAACGAGACAACGACCGCGACAACGACGCGGAGGGAGAGGGAGCAGACTCCGCTGGCACAGTCTGAAGACAGGCTGGTCCGAGGAGCGCAGCGCGGCTGGCCGGCTCACATGGGGGCACCAGTGGTGCTATAGGAGGGATGGCGGGGCTACTAACACTACTACGGGGGCCATTGCCAAGACCGTTACCACTTTCGAAACCAAGCAGGTGGATTCGGCGGCGCCAAGGGGGGGCCTCTCAGAACTAGTCTTAGAATACTCAAAGGATCTGCCCTCGTATATGTTCGTGGAAATATATATATATATATATATATACCTCGATATATCTCTCTATATATATATGTGTATGTATAACTGTCGATCTAGCTATCTATATACCGATATACAGATGTTCCCCAATCAGAGTTTGCCTCTGTAGGGGTCCTAGCGGATTCATTTGGTTAGGTTCGGTTTGTCGCCGATTTTCGCTGCACGCCCGGGTGCCCGGGTGCCCGGGGGTGCCCGGGGCCCGGGTGCCCCGGGGGTGCCCGGTGGTGCCCGGGTGCCCGGGTGCCTGGGTGCCCGGGCGTGCCCGGGGTGCCCGGGGGTGCCCGGGGGTGCCCAGGGGTGCCCTATAGCCCTATAGCTCTATAGCCCTATAGCCCAATAGCCCAATAGCGTTATAGCCCTACAACTCTATAGTCCTATAGCTCTATAGCCCTATAGCTCAATAGCCCTATAGCCCCTTAGCCCTATAGCCCTGTTTGGGTTTTTCCGGTGTCATGAATATATATATATATATATATATATATATATATATATTTGTGTGTGTGCATATATTTATATGTATGTATGTATGTATGTATGTATGTATGTATGTATGTATGTATATATATATGCATATATATGTATGTATATACAAATGTGTGTGAAACGATGTGTATATATAGATGTATATATAAATAGAAACATATATACATATATATATATACATATATATATACACATATATATAACTATATATTCCTATATGCCTATTCTTATATTTTTATTACCCGGAACCCCACCCACCCCCCCGGACCCCCTCCCCCTAAACGGGATCCTTCCCCCAGGGACGCTCCGGACGCCCTTTCGGACGTTTCGGCGGCCCCCTGGACGCCCTTGGAAAAGATTCGGTGGCCTTCCGGGCCTCCCAGGGCGCCTCGCTGGGCCTTGCGAGCCGACTGAAGGCGATTAGAAGGGTCGTCGGAGAGGCGCAAGAGACCCAAGACAGCGCAAGAGCGCTCCAAGAGGCCAAGAGGCCCCCAAGACACCCCAAGAGGCCGTTAAGAGAGCCCCGAAGAAGCCAAAATCGTCACATTCCTTCAGGAAGTACATTTATTGAGCATATCCGCTTTTTGGGTTTTCGCAGCGTCCAAAACGGCCCAATGGGCCCCCAATCTCGCCCCAAAACGGCCCGGGAGGCCCCCTAGAGGGGTGGGCCCCAAGACTGCCCCCGAGAGCCCCGAGACTGCCCACAAGAAGCCCAAGATGCCCCCAGAAGGCTCCCAAGAGAGACCCACGAAAGCCATGGGATACCTCCAAGAACGCCACTGGAGGCCCGCAAGAGGGCCCTAGATGGCTTCAGAAGACCTCTGGAGGGCCCCAGCTCCCCAAGGCGGCCCAAGAAACCCCCAGGACGGCCCAAGAGTACCCCAGGACGGCACAAAAGAGCACCAAAAACGACCAGACGGCGTTCTGCTACGAAATACATCAAGCTGACCCGACGATCTTGGTTCCACGTTTGAGGCTCGAGGTTTCAGTAGCTACCCGATCGAGAGAGACAGGCAATGGATCTATATTCGAAATTCGACGATCGAAGATTTCCTGAGTGCCTGGAGCCCTCCAGGCATTCGGGAAGCGATCAAAAATCGATGTGTTCGGAGCTACTGTGACTTCTTCGGCGTGTCATGGGAACGCTGCTTACTTCCTCAAAGGACCTTCGCGCGCGAAAAAATCAGCATGATTTCCCCACTCCTGCGCACAAGCGTGCCAGCGCATCGTCCGAAAGCGGTGTCAGCAGGCACCCGGGATATCGGACAACTGGGCGGGTCGCCCGTCCAGGCCTCGAGGTCCTCCCTGCTGAAAAAAGCGATGATTTATTGCTTTGCCAGGGAAGCGTCCGGAAGAAGGCGCATGGCGCGAAGCGCCAATGCAGTCTTGTATATCTCTACATATATATATATATGTATATGTATGTGCGTGTGTGTGTGTGAATATAGATGTGTGCACATACACGCATATCTATATGCAAGACTGCGTTGGCACTTCGCGCCACGCACCTTGGTCCTTGAAGTTTGGCATGCAGGCAGAAGTCGCGGCGGAAGGGCAGGAAGGTAAAGCATACAATATGGCGATATTTCCTCGTTGCCTTGTCCGATTCGTCCTCATAATAATGCCATTCGCTATCCTTCCCTAATGTGTCCTCTTCCCCTTCTTCGTTCTGAGGTCCACGGAGGAAGTGGTGACCGCCCCTAGTGGTGATCCCCCCTGGCATTGCTCGATCCTCGTCCTCCCTCCTCCTCCTCCTCCTCCTCCTCCTCCTTCTCCTCCAGCTCCTCCTCCTTCTCCTCCTCCTCCTCCTCATCCTCCTCGTTCTCCTCCACCTCCTCCTCATTTTCCTCCTCCTCCTCCTTCTCCAACTCCTCCTCCTCCTCCTCCTCCTCCTCCTCCTCCTCATGCTCCTCATGCTCCTCCTCCTCCTCGAGGCCTCACCTTATCCACGGCGCAAGCCCCACCACCTCCTCCTCCTCCTCCTCCTCATCATCATCGTCGTCGTCGTCGCCGTCGTCATCACCATCATCATCATCATCATCATCAGCATCATCATCATCATCATCATCGTCATCATCATCATCAGCATCATCATCATCATCATCAACATCATCATCATCATCATCATCATCATCATCATCATCATCATCATCATCATCATCATCATCATCATCATCATCATCATCATCATCATCATCATCATCATCATCATCATCATTATTATTATTATTATTATTATTATTATCAGTATCATCATCATCATCATCACCATCATCGTCATCATCATCGTCATCAGCATCATCATCATCATCATCATCATCATCATAATCATCATCCCCATCCTCCTCCTCCTCTTCCTCATCCTCCTCCTACCCACGTGCCTGGAGGGAACGTCGCGAAACTGGGTTTCGGACATATTTGTTGGAAATGCTGGACGAGGGCGCCAATGCGGGGTCGTACGTCAAAGGCATCTTCGATGTGTTTGGATCTGTGGGGAGGCGTCTCGGGGTCGTCGCGGAAACCATGTTGCTGGTTTTGGAGATAACTTGGAACCCCCTTTGGCTTATTTTCGGTCTTATTGGGGACCTCGTGAATCGTGGTTGGGGCGTTTGGGCGCCTGTTGGCAGTTTCGTGGGTCCTTTAGGGCCGGAGGGCTCGCGCCTGATGGCGGTCTGAAGGTCCGTCTTGGGGCCTTTTTCGGCGATCGTGGGGGGCATCTTCGCCCGTCTTGGAGCCTTCTCGGGCCGTCATGGATTGTCCTGGGGCGACGTCGGGGGCCTTTTGGACCTCCCTGGGGCGTCGATAGCACGAAAAAACGATAATGCCAAAGAATGCATAAACCTTGAGGAAACGCACAGGTTGGGGATTTGGAGGCCCACTTGGGGGTTCCTCTTGGAGCTCTTTGGGGCGTTTGGATGGTCTCTTGGGCCATCAGGAGGCCATGTTGGACCCTCTTGGGGCTACCGCCAGCTCGTTCGCACGACTTGGCAGGGACTCCCAGAAGCCCGGAGGTCTCTCGTGGGGCCTTCGGCACGGGCGTCCACGAGCCCCAGAAGCCAGGGATTCCGGAAGGTTCGGCCCGGGGGGGGGGAAGGGGGGGGGTCCCACCCCCCTGGATTGAAAAAATACACGTCGCTCATTTCTAGTCGTGCTCATTTCTAAGTGTGCTCGTTTCTAATTGTTCCTGGCCCCCCAGTGGCCGAGAAGAGGCCCAGGATAGAACAATTAGAAACGAAAGGACCTTGGCCCCCCAAAAAAAGTCAAAGACTTCTCGAGTAAGGAAAGATGAGCAACGCATATACGAAAGGGAACATATCGGTCGATCCGCTAACAATCCATCTGTCCGGCCCACCAGGTGCAGCCACGTGGGAGCAGCCGTCGGGCCACGGGGCTGCCAACGCCCACCCGCCCATCGATCTGCCCGCCCGGCAGCACTGCATACACACAGCCCGCCGGCCTTCCACCGAGGGCACAGGGCCCCCCCCCCCGAGAGGCCAAGCCCTTGCCGGAACGCCCGCCAGCTCTATATATAGGAAGAGAGAGAGAGAGAGAGAGAGAGAGAGACAGAGACAGAGAGAGAGAGAGACGGGGAAGAAAGAGAGAGAGAGAGAGAACAATACAAGGGACAGAGAGGAGGAGGAGGAGGAGGAGGAGGAGGAGGAGGAGGAGGAGCAGGACGAGGAGGACGGAGGAGGAGGAGGAGGGAGGAGTAGGGAGGAGGAGGAGGAGGAGGGAGCGAGAGAGCGAGAGAGCGAGAGGGACAAGCACCGACGACGGGCACGCAGGCACGCGAGGTACCCCGAGCCCGGCCCCAGGGAGACCCCATGCGGCCCCCCCCCCTTGCCGCGCCTCCTCTGCGGCGTCTGCGCCGTGCTGCAGCCTCGCCTCGGGCCGCGCGTGCACGGGCGCGCCGGGAACCGCGCGCGTGCACGCGCGCAGCCGGGAGGCAGACGGCGGCGGCGCCGAGGGCAGCACGGCAGGCTCGCGTCGTGCCCCCTTCGGCGTGGGTCTCGCTGACACCGCGGGGATGCTTCGGCCTCGAATTCACGGGCGAAGAACGGTATAACAGAAACTTTTTCGCCGTCGGGGACACCTGCCC
The DNA here is from genome assembly GCA_963575745.1 of Prorocentrum cordatum. Lineage (NCBI taxonomy): Eukaryota > Dinophyceae > Prorocentrales > Prorocentraceae > Prorocentrum > Prorocentrum cordatum. Next base: position 110,881 of record CAUYUJ010021152.1, read on the forward strand.
CAGCGCGGCTGGAAAGTTTATACCCTCACGGTGGCACCATAGGGGTATAAACTTTCCAGCCGCCCATGGGCAGGTGTCCCCGACGGCGGAAAAGTTTATTTTATACCGTTCTTCGCTCGCTGAGTGTCCGAAACGTCCGATCGCTCGACATCGACCGCTTCTGGGTCGCCGGCGGCGTTCAACGTTGAGCGCTGGCGGCGGGGCCGCCGCCGGTCCACATGGCGCAGAGCTGCCGCACGAGGGCAGGGCGCGAGCCAAGCTTCTGCCGGGGGGTCCTCTTCCTCCCCAAGGAGTGCCAGCGATGTGCGGCGACTCGCCCAATGACAACCATTCGGTTGCTTGGTTTGATCAGCTTGAATATCCTGCACACTGTGGAGGCTCCTGCTGGACGCGGCGGACGCTGGTGAAAATGTTCGGACGCGAGCACATCGGACACGAACTCTGGACAAGCGAGACAGTTCCTGTACCACCACTGGAGAAGCCTTGGCTCCGCCGTTTGACTCTTAGAGCCCCTGGCTGGTTGGTATGGGCGCCGCCTCAATCGCGACTCGCAGCATCCATTCCCATCTACGGGGGGGCACACTGGGAGAACTGCACCGTGTCCCAGACGGGATTGCAATGGTTCTGACGATAACATGAGCGTTTTCATATTCGGCGTGTCGACATTGGGCGGACAGGGGGGGAGGGGGGGGGGTCTGGCTCCGGACCTCTGCTTAATGCGACTGTTTGCAACAGTGCGTCCTCTGAGGGAGACTCCACCTGCTTGAAACAGGCGCCAAAAACAGCCAAGATCTACTCCAATGGGGGGGGTGCGAGGGCCCGCGCCGATTCGCAAAACAATGAATGAGAAAACGATTGTCGAACAGATCAGGTATCTCAAAAAGCCAAGCATCCAAAGAACGGACGAGATCCGTCGGGGTCGCCAGTGCGGCCAAGACCTCGCACGAAACAGAGCCAACACAAAACCGCAGCAAAAGACATCCCGCACAAGACCTCGCACAAGACCTCTATGACCACTCTTTGAGCTAAAAATAATACACTCGTCCTGCTTGGCTTTGGCCGCTGCTGCCGCCGCTGGGCGGCGGCTGGATTCACAAGTGGAAGATCTAGAGGCCAAAAGCTGGATACACCATGCGGAAGCCCGGCGTCCACGGCCATAGAGAAGGGGCATTGGATAAGGACCAAGCGGAGACCCCGAGAGATCTGTGACCACTTGCTTACCATACCTCGTCAAGGACAGCCGCGTCATGTGTATCGAGGCGTCCTGGCAGTGTTGTCGAAGCCTGAGGCTGCCCTAAGGCCGAGGGGCTAGGTGAAACACTCCCATGGCAACAGGGCCCTGAACAGCAGGAACAGCCTGCCGCGGCCGAGAAACGCGAAAATTATGGGATCCAACCCTGTCTGACCGCTAAACTTCGAATTCCCCGATCAGCGCTTGCAGCGAAGGGCCCCTAGCGAATTCTGAAAGACGAAATAAAGGTATCGGGCCGATTTCGGTATGCCGGGTATCTGGGTTCCTGGGCTCGGGGCCCAGGAGTTCCCGGCACTGTGAGCATATGAGGTTGCAGATGGAAGCAATGGTATTGATCAGTTGCCAGGGAGCAGGATTAAACAGAGAGAAGTGGAGACAGAAATAACAGAGAGAGAGAGTAAAAAAAGAGAGACAAAGAGCGAGAGAGAGAGAGAGTGAGCCAGAGGGAATTCATGAGAAGGAGACAGACACATACCCACATAAACAAAAACAGAGGTACATACAGACAGATAGCCAGAGAGAGAGAGAGTAACAAGAAAAATACACACACACACACATATATATATATATTTCAAACAAAAAGCAGCGACAACACCACCACCACCACCAACAACACGAACAGCGACAACAACAACACCAACAACAAAAACAACAACATGAGAGCTAGTATGAGAGAGAGGGCGAGAAAGAATAAGGGAGATACTGAAACGATTCGAACACCACGTGACCGGGCGCGGGGCTACAGGCCCCACGCGACGCCCACCTTTCTGCGGCGGGAGGCGCCGCAGCTGCGCAGCGGGAGGGGAGAGAGCACGCTCTCCCGTGGCGCGGTCTGCTTTCGGGACTTCGACCGGAGAGCAGGGCAGAGCATGGTGATTCAGGCGTGCCTCCTCCTCCTCCAACCTCCTCCCTCCTCCTCCGTCCTCCTCCTCCTCCTCCTCCTCCTCCTCCTCCTCTTCCTCCTAACACTCCCCCCCTCTCTCCCCCCGCCTCCCCTCCCCCTCCCCCTCCCCCTCCCCCTCCCCTCCCCCCTCCCCCTCCTCCTCCTCCTCCTCCTCCTCCTCCTCCTCCTCCTCCTCCTCCTGTCCTCCTCCTCCTCCTCCTCCTCCTCCTCCTCCCTCGATCGGCAAAAGCCCACGGCGGAAGGAGGCCCCACTATAGCGGCACACGTTGGCATGCGCGCCTCTGGGGCAATTGCGAGAGGGGGCGTCGCGGGATGGCACCCCCGACGCCAACTGGAGGCGCGATCCGTGGAACTCGGGTCGGGCAAAAGGGGGGAATAGCAAAGGGGGGGTTTGAGAACCAGCTCACGTAGCTGATTTTCCCGCGCCTCCCGGCGCCGGAGGCGGCTATGTATCGAGGAATGGGCCCCTCGGCATGCAGCAAATATCGTAACCCTCCCTTTCCCAAACCCCCCCTTTCGCCCGGCCCGAGGAACGCGGTGCCAGGCGTTCTCGCGGGGGGGTGAAACCGACGCTAGCGGCTGCAGTGCTGGCGGTGGGGCCAAAGTCGCGCCTGGACGGCCTCGCGGCAGGGAGCTCCGGGGGGGGGGCAGAGGCAGTGGAGACGCCGAGCGGGTGGCGTCCCAGGCGGATTGGGCTTGGCGGAACTGTGCGAGGGGAGGCACCGACTGTTCCTGGGCGTTACGCAGCCGATGTACGAGGCGCGAGTGGCGTCTTCGACGACCCTCTGGCGCTGCGTGCACGTGGGGCGCGCCCCTCTGCAGATCGCGCACCAAAAGAAAAGGACTGCGTGATTCTGCTTCCCGTGCTCTTCGCGCAGGCGCAGAGTAGGCCCAGCCGCCGCTCGGGCCTCCATGGACTCCTCCGGCTCCTCGATCGCCAACGATTCGGCGAATTGTTGTGTTGATGCGGGTGATATGTGTTACATCGCTGCCCTGCCGCGCACCGCCTCCGCCGCGGGCATGCGCCTCCCAGTCCACCGCGATGGATCCGGGTCAGCGCCGGGCGGCCTCATTCTCGCTCCATACCTGGGCACCGGTGGCGTTCTCCATTCGCCATCCGTCCTCTCGAACTCCACCCTGCCGTTGCACAGCCTAGACGTCTCGTCGGCATCGCTGGGATGCCCCCAATCGCCCTCGTAGGTGGCCCCAATCACGAGCTCCTCCAGCGGCGCCAGGTCGCCGCCAGCTCTCTGTGTCACCAGACTTACACCTTTCACGCAGGCCGCTGAGCCGGGCGACCCCGCGCTCGACAGAACGGAGGGCTCCCCAGTCTGCTTCACGTAGAAGTTGTAGAGCTGCCCCTCGCGGTAGAGCGGCAGCACGTCCACGTCGCCGCAGTGGTTCGATAACTCCTTGCGCGTGCGCCGCATGCCAACGGTCACTGGATGCCCCGTAAAAACCAGAGCACTCCCACTCTGCCAGATGAACGCGTCGTGGCCCTTCCTCACCTCGGGCAGTTAGCCCAGCGGCTCGCGGGCCGCCGCAGCTGCGCCCAAAATGCCTCGATGCCGACCGTGCTCGCCCACGCCAGGGACCCGAACGCGACCGCAATCCGGAGCCGCCTCGCCCGAAGCAGCCCGTAACTCGGCCCCCTGATGGAGTTCCAGGCTGTCGCCGAACTCGGGACTGCGCCCGCGTCGAAGCTGATTCTCGGCCACTCCTCGCCGCCCTGCTGAAGCTGTCAGGCGGCCCGACGGGGCCGCCAGGCAGAAGTTCCACGCCTCAAGCGGCGCCCCTTCTGGAACGCGAAAATGCATCAGGGATCTCGGGTTTGGACCCCAGGCCCCGCAAGCGTTTCAACTTTGATTTTGAGAGTGCCCCGAGAACGCCCCTGAGCCTAGCATCCCAAAGCGGAACGCCAGGGCGCTCGTCATGCTAAGTGTCGGGTTGGGCGCCCGCCACCCCCTGAACACGTGCGCGATTGCAGCTTCGTCGCCGCAGGCGCCGCGAAAGAAAGTCAGCATGCCAGCACGACATGGCGTGGCGCTGAAAGCGCGACGCCCTCACAGGAACACGCCGCCCGCGCGCGCTGGCGCGCGCGGGAAGGGCAAGGCGGCGCGGCCACGCGCGTTCAGCCCAAGTGGGCAACGCCCACGTGGCACGACGACCTCAGCCGAAGTGACCACGAACAACGGGGAGGGAGCGCGGAGGGGGGCGCATGGAGAACCCCATAAGAAAAACTGCGCGGCTCGAGCAGTGTCGCTTGAGAGCCTTCTGTCACAATCGCTTGAATCATCGCCCGACGCGGCTCGAGCCAAAATGGCAACGGACGAGGTGGGGGACGGAGAAAATGAGGACGAGGGAGGGCAGGAGGATGACGACGACGACGACGACGACGACGACGACGACGACGACGACGACGACGACCCGTCTACCTTGCTTTTGACTGCGACAGTGGCCACTTGGATTTTCAGGGCGGGGGCAGTGGCCACATGGCGCCAGCTTGCTCGAGCAAGCTCGGAGCGCCTTGGAAAGCCAAGCATTACCCGAGACGTACCTAACCCCTTCTCCACGCGAGGACTACAGTTGTATGAACGCTCCATACAAAAGAACACATCGCCAGATTTGCACAATCAGCACTGCCCTCATCTCCGCCGTGCCTCCCAGGAGCCCACGAAAGTGGCGCCAGATGCGAGTTTCGTGGCCACCCAAGGAGCTGCGACGTCCTGGCTAGGTCCACGTACTGCCCAACTCCGCCATGCCTCCCGGGAGCCCACGAAAAGGGCGACGGTTGAGCAGTTCGCAGACACCCAGGGAGCAGCGAGGTCTCGGCTGGGCCCGCGTACTCCCCAACTCCGCTGCGCCGTGCATGAGCTCACGAGAGCTGCGACGGTTGCGCACTTCACAGCCACCCAGGGGGCCGCGAGGTCTCCGCTGGGTCTGCGTACTCTTCCCACTCTGCTGGACCTCCCAGGAGCCCACGAAAGTGGCGACAGATGCAGATTTCGCAGCCAACCAGGGAGCTGCGAGGTCTCGGCTGGTCCGCGTACTCCCCCACTCCACTGGGCAGAACTCCCGAGGACTGAGCACCAAAGACCCCCGGCCTCCAAACAAACCTGCCCCCCCCACCACACGCATAGTGCCCTCAACAGACCCCCCTGAGACAGGCACCCAGAACGCCCCGAGCATGAATCAGTCTCCAGACAACCCTTCGCCTACACGTACGACCGGTGGTGCGCCGAAAGAAAAACGAGGGTTCGTCTCCCATTTCTCTCCCGCATCTATCCCCCTCCCTTCTCCCCTGGCCTGGGAGGAGAGAGGGGGAAAGATAGGGGAGAGAGGAAAGGGGGAGACGGGACGACTGCGTCAGAGGAATCAGCACACCACAGCAGAAGGTGATCAGGAGCAACGCACATTGCACATTCCGTCAAAATATTGACTGACGCGTGTTTGGCCTGGCATGTGCGATTTCAAAACAACGGCTAGCAACCAGCCTGCGGCTCTAGCAAACCATCGAGGCAACAGGACACCACACTGTATGATGCTACTCAGCCGTGCTACTTTACCAAATGCTCGCGGATGGCAGTGTCTGCCGTCGTGCCTCAGTGTGTCGCTACATACCCCGGCAGATATTTGAAAGCAGCACGGTAGATGCAGGTCGCAGGCCAATTCCTCGGAGTAAACTCACCTAGCGGCGACAAACACGGAACCAATAGACCCCGACAATCCCGACGAAGACACTCGCCGTCAACACGGTCGCCAAACATAGGTCATGTGTCGAGCCCTCTGCGCAGTCTTTGCTTCCACAGTCCCCTGCCACGCAGCGCGTGTCCACTTGACGGTTCTGCGGCCGTAGAACTTGCCGACCAGTCTGTGCCTCGATCATGCCTGCTGTAATATCCCTTGCCCAGCTCGGCCATCTGCTCATGGGCTCACTTAACTCTGGGGCAAGCTTCAAAGCATAGCGCACCATCGTCTCCGCCGTGTTCATATCTCCCAGCTCAGCCGCTGCGATCCCTCGCATGAAAAGTAGCACTGCTTTCTCGTTCTTTGTGGCCCCAGTCATGTCTGGCACTGGGGGGAGCTGAGGACGTGATGTTCCATCGACGGTAGCTGAAGCCATTTCTCGCATGTAACGTAAAAAGTCCTCTGCACTCTCTACTGCAGGAGCCATCCTTGATTCAAAACGCAACAAGCCCGAAACGCATAACAAACATATACATGACTGCAGCGGAAAGCACTCTGTCTAAATGGCTTGAGCCAGCTGGGTTACGGAGCCTCGGGGTCTCTGTCAAGACAACACTGCCAGGTTGCAACGTGCCGCTCCAGGTCCAGTGGATACAGCGAGTATCTTCTCCAGGAGCTACGGGGGCACAAGTATGCGAAGACACAGGCATTCACTACGCTACCCAACCGAGCTGAACCTGGGCGACAACTCGCCGCCGTTCCGTAAAGCGGCGAACGCCACTAGACCACACGCTCAAGCTGCCCTCAGCCAAGGAACCCAAGGCCATTGTGTTGGACAGGTTCCCATCGAAAGCATTGCACCGACGAGCATCGGTCTTCTCCCCTTGGGGCAGGAGCCCTGAAGGAACACGCGACGGTAAGCCCGTCGTGGCTTCGCACTCGCCCCCCCTCCGCTCCCCGTGCCCCCTCTCCTCCCCCGCCCCCCCCCCCGCCCTCCCCCCAACCTGTTCGAGCAAGAACGGGAAACGCCAATGCTGCTCATTGGGTTTGTGGGGGGGAGGGGGAAAAAGAGAAGGATGAAACTGGCGACAGAGCGGCCATGACGAGGATGGCAGCGTGGATGGCGGGGAGGGCGGCAAGAGGAGCAGGAGGACAACGAGAAGGAAGACAGGCACAAGGGCGAGGAGGAAACAATGGAGGAGGACGAGCACGAAGAGGAATGATGCGGAGGAGGAGGAGGAGGAGAAGGAGGAGGAGGAGGAGGAGGGGGAGGAGGGGGAGGAGGAGGGGGAGGACGACGAAGGAGGACGGAAAGCATCACGAGGAAAAGGACGTCGAAGAGGGAGGGTCCTGGTGATCTTTTGAGGCTAACCCGAGGGCTGTTAAGGCCGGCTGGGCCTCTTGGGGGCCTGTCTGGGTCCTGTTGGGGGCCACTGGGGTCGTCTTGGGCTGTCCGGGCGTGTCTGTCTTAGGGTTCTTCCGGGGCTCTCTCAGGCCGTCTTGGCGCCACCTCGGTCCGTCTTGGGGCTCCCTTGGGCCGCCCGAGGGCCTCCCGGGGCGTTTGCTGTTTCCCTGGAACGCTGACAACTCGGTGAGCTTCCTGCAAACATCGTTCTCGCCAAGGCTCCACCCCAGCAGTTATATTCACCGTGCTGCCCTCCAGGCGCTTGGTGAATCCGAGACGGTCTCCAGGCGCGTGCTGCCCTCCAGGCGCTCTGTGCCGCAATCACCCGGCCAAGGCTCCGCCCCAGCAGAAGCTCGTCGTCATGCATCTCAGTTGTTTGCTTTACACTTGTTTTGAAAGAAACAGACTGAGGCCTGCGACGCTGACTTCGTCCCACAATTCAAAATGTCATTTGGAAGGCACAGCTATCCGTGCGCATGGGGCGCAATCGTCCGGACGTAACATAACGAGAGGCGTGTAATCTGTGACGCGCTCACTCAATTCGATGTGCTGAGGCTTAGCTCAACGACTGAATCCAGTCAATTGGCCCAGTATGCAAATGCGATCATATATACTTATATACACAAGATATAAATGCTCGCTGCGCATCGCCTTCTAATCTTGATCCTTGTACCGACATGTTTGAGTGACTCTGTGGTTAGCATGTTGATGTAGCCGCAGCGCTGCTACAACCCATTCTCGAACCTGACGTTGGGGAGGCTAACCTGGCGCAGCCCCGATTGGCAACAGACCCGACGCGTCCCGTGCAAACCGAACGCCAGGACCTCGCCCAGCACCAAGGGACGGCAGATGCGGTCGAGGAGGCAGTGGAGGAGAAAGACAACGAACTACAGGAGGAAGAAGAGGAGCAGGAGGAGGACAAGCAAGAGGAAGCCTTGGCGTCGGCCCGAAGTGGGGTCTTCCTTGGACCGTCCAGGAGTCTCGTGGGTGCTTGTGGGGAGCTGGTGACAGCAGTGTAGGGTCTGGGGTATGTTTTAGGTCCTCTCGAGATTTCCGTGGGCTCCTGAGACGAGAGGAAAGCTGCGCATCAAATTATGGTTCCCCGGACCCTGGCTGCCTGTCATGGGCCCTCTTTGGGGACCCCTTGGTCTGTCTTGGGACCCTTGGGTGTCTCTGGGGAGCTGGTGAGAACAGTCTCCGGTCTGGGGCCTTTCAGAAGGCAGCCGAGGAGGAAGACAACGAACTACAGGATGAGTAAGAGGAGCAGGAGGAGGAAAAAAGGAGGACGAGGAGGAGGGGGAGGAGGAGGAAGGGGAGGAGGAGGAGGAGGAGGAGGAGGAGGAGGAGGAGGAGGAACAAAAAGGAGAAGGAGAAAAGGATGAGGAGGAGGAGGAGGAGGAGGAGGAGGAGGGGTAGGAGGGGAGGAGATTTCCGAAGAGTTGGTGTTGAGAGTGACATTGGAACCTGCTTGGACTTTCTTGGGAATCTCTTCAGAGACTCGTGAAAGGAGAGGTGATGAAGCTGAAACACTGGGAAGTTAATTAAGTTGGCCTCTGTAGGCCTGATTGAGGATCCGCTTGGGGCCCTTTTCTGGTCATCTAGGCGCCCTCTTGGGCTGTCCTGGAGCTCTCTAGGGCCGTTTTCGGACGACGACGACGACGACGATGACGACAACAACGACGACGACGACGACGACGACGACGACGACGACGACGAACGAACTCGGCGACGGCAAGTGGCCGTCCGGGGTCGTTTGGAACCATCTTGGGAGGCCTTGGAGCGCGCTTGAAGCTGTCCTGGAGGTGTCCGGGGCCTCATGGGAGCATCTGGACAGTTCGTTCGGAGCTCGTGGCAGGTCTGTTGAAGGCCTCCTGGAAGGATTTTGGAAGCCTCTTGGGGCCCGGTTCGGTGACTGTTGGAAGCCGTTTGGAGGCTCTTGGGGACCGTTCGGGAGCTTCTTGGGGGGGCTCGTGGGGGCCTCTAGGAGCCTCTTGATGACCTCCAGGGCCTTTCTCGGGGCCTCCTGGGAGCCTCTTGGGGCCAAAGGCCGAAAAGTCCGTTCGGATCCCCTGTCTGGGCTCTCTCTTGGAGCCGTCTTGGCGTCCTTTTGGGCCGTTTTGGAAGCCTCTTGGGCTGTCTTGGTGCCCGGTTGGGTCATCTTGGGCCTGGGGCGATCTTGGGAGCCTCTTGGGCTGTCTTGGAGCGTCGGAAAGCCGAAAAGGCGAGACCCATAGACCTTCCAGACCTACGGAAACAAAAAACCAACCATGCTTGCCTCTTGGGGGCCTCTAGGGAAGCCTCTTGGACGCCTTTTGGGGCGTCTTGGACGCGACTTGGACCGTATTGGGACAATCTTGGGCGTTGTGGAGCGATCTTTGTGTGCTCGCGGCTCTCTTGGAGGATCTTGGGGGCAGGTCTCTTGGGGGCCTCCTGGAAGCATTCCGGAAGCTCCTTGGGGCTCGGTTCGGTGCCTGTTGGGGGCCGTTTGGGGGGCTCTTGGGGACCGTTCGGGGGCCTCTTGAGAGTCTCGTGGGGGCCTCTGGGGGCCTCTTGGGGACCTCCAGGGCCTTTCTTGGGGCCTCCTGGGGGGCTCTAGGGGCCAAAAAGCCAAAGAAGTCCGCTCGGATCCCCCGTCTGGGCTCTCTCTCTTGGAGCCGTCTCGGGGCCATTTGGGGCCGTTGTGGAAGCCTCTTGGGCTGTCTGGTTGGGTCATCTTGGGCCTGTTTCGGGGGTTTCTTGGACGGTCTCGGGGCGATATTGGGACGCTCTTGGAGCCGTCTTGGGGCCCTTTTGGGCCGTTCTTTTTGTTTTTTGGGGGGACTCGCCCATTTGTTTTGGCGGGGGCCAGGCCCCATGCGCGGAGGCGGACCCAGGCCAGATCCAGACGGTCCAGCGCGAGCCGAGGAGGATGGAGGAGGAGGAGGAGGAGGAGGAGGAGGGAGGAGGAGGATCGAGGAGGATGGAGGAGGAGGAGGAGGAGGAGGAGGAGGTGGAGCGTGCCCAGAAAGGTTCGAATCCTAAACTGGGGAGATCATCAGCCCTCCGCACCGCGGAGAATGAGAGAAGGCGGAAGCCCCGTATATGATAACCTCGCAGAAGCCATCGACCATGATGAGGGTGAGCGCGTACCAGGAGTATGTGAGGAAAGAGCCGGCTCTCCGATCACGAAGATTGCGAAGAAGAGGCAATTGTTGTTAGAGCTCAGTCAGCATCTGGCCCAGGAGGAACTCGGACAGAGAGTCGGCCCAAGAGCTGCTCGAGCCCACTAGCACCCTGCGCACGACTGGCCCCATCATCAGCAACTGGTTCTGCAGCGAGAATATGAGCCAACAAATTATCTTGAAACTCTTCGGCGTCGAACTCTTGGGATATGTGGTCGAAGCGGTCATAATTGATCGGCCTGGCCGCAGGAGTGATGCGTCCAGCGTCTCGGGGAAAGCCTCGTCGATTACCCGCCCGCTTGGATGGGAGAAAATGCAATCCCGCCTCCGGCAGTCCCGACCATACCGGCAAACCAGTACGCCAGGCGGTCCACCACGAGAAGGTCGCTCAGCACGAGCACTCGGCGCAGGGCTACGAGATTGTTGGCGGGACAGCAGTGGTGGAGGCGTCCAGTTTCCTCCCAATAAGCTCCAGCTGCGACTCGATGGAAAGAAAACGACTGTCAAACTCCGCACGTAGATCATCAGTCTGGTCACGATGCTGTGCGCTCAAACTTCCCAGCGCGTCCGAGGAGCAGTCAGGAAGATTGGCCTGGCCACTCCCATCCAACATGTTGCGCCCCTCGAGAGCGGTTAGCCTGGCTTGGAGCGAACACACTTGGTCCGTGACACGGGTAACAAGCCTCTCCATATGCGGGAGCAGGCACTCAGTAACACTCTTAGCGACAGTAGGGACAACCGCATTCATACTGGTTGCAGTACTAGGTGCGATTGAATCTGTCGTGACCTCTTGGAAAACAGACTGGGCCACCACACGCACGTGTCTCGAGGCCTCCTGTTGGAAGAGACCGCGCTCGGACTCCAGGTCGTTGAGTTGTGCTTTGATGGAATCGATCTCTTCCCACACCACAGCAGACCTTGGGGAAGGACCAGAGGAGCAGTCGTCGGTGCTCGCGGAGTCCTCGGAAGTGTCCCTGCGCTGGTCACCTTTCGCGGATGCCGCCGAGGCGTATGAATCAATGATGCCCTGTAGCCTGGCGATCGACTCATTCTGCGTCTCCGCCAGGCCCTGGTATGCAGAGAGCTGAGTATTATACTGGCATTGGGCATGTCCGAGGATGAGTGGAACAACGGCCAGAGGCTCGGTGGACGGCATGGTGAAGGGGGCAGCGTCTCGGTTCAGGGACGCGCCAACACGGCAGCCTGAGCCCGACACGTTGCGGGCATACCTTGGCGCCCGTACCTCTGTAGGGCCACGTCTACCAGGAAATGCAGTAGCCAATTCTTGATCAAGAGTCTCAAAGAAACCATCCTCCCATTGTTGCGTATGATGTTTAACCACTTGATGAGCAATGCCGAGATGCTGTAGGCGCCGCCGTGTGCCCGAGGAAAGGACCCTGCGGTTGGCGTGCGCGGCCATTTGAAGCCCATTGAAATGCTGGTCCGAGTAGTTTGCCAACATCCGCAACGCGCGCCCAGCAACATACGAAAGAATCCCATTCGCGTCGTCCATCTGCAACCCGCAAACACAACTTGCCTCCTGCAGGCGTCGCCGCCATCGAAGGAAGACCGAGAGCAGAAATCAAGAGAGTCAAAACATGCCGAGGCTCGCTTGAGCCGCAAGTCAAAAGATGCCGTCTTGAGCCGCAATGGCTACGGAGGAGGAGGAGGAGGAGGAGGAGGAGGATCGAGGAGGGGCGCTGGTGAGAGAAGGCGAGGTAATGATCTGGCCGGGCAGGGCAGCGCTGCTGCGGGTGGCCGGCGCCTGCGCCCAGGTTGGCCATGGCAAGCTCATGCGCGCTGCGTCGGGCACTCGCGGAGGACCAGACTGGACGCACGATGTACTTTTGAGTCGGGCGTGTCCCCCTACAGGGGGGACTTCCGACGAAGAACAAACGATACTCAACAAATCGTCCAAAATGGCCCAACAATACTCAAAAAAGAGTCCCCATACTATTTTTTGACTCCCTTTGAATATTCCCCCTGAAGAGGGACAAGCCCGGCTTAAATGTACTTGCAAGTCGGCTGTCAAAAGAGTGCGAGACAGTGATCTGGGCAACTTGTTGCCTCAATATGTTTCCATGGTGCAGCGGGGCGTCATTGGGCAACGGCTGTTTGCTGCGTGCGCTGCCGCGGAGGACCATGAGCCAAAGTCGCTCAGGATGCAGTAACGGCGACTGCGCCCAGCTCGGAGCAACGGGCCGTCTTGGAAGTCTCTTGGGCTGTCTTGGGGCCCGTTTGGGCCGTCTTGGGGCTGTCTCGGGGGCCTCTTGGCCGGTCTCAGGGCGATCTGGGGGTTTCTTGGGCTGTCTTGGAGCGTCGGGAAGCCGAAAAGGCGAGACCCAAAGAAACCTTAAAACATCTTCGAAAAAATCCAACGATGTTTGCTTATTGGGGCCCTCTTGGGAAGCCTCCTGGACGCCTCTTTGGGCGTCTTGGAGGCGTCTTGGGCCATATTGGGACTATCTTGGGCGTCGTGGAGCGATCTTTATGCGTCTCGGGGCCCTCTTGGACGATCTTGGGGGCCTCCTGGGGCCGTCTTGGAGACCTCTTGGGCCGTCTTGAGGCCTCTTCGAGGCGCCGGGGGGGGTCTGGTGTTCGTGTGCGGGTGCCGGGGGGGGGGGGGACGGTGGCATGCCGGTTTTTCATGGGTAGAAGGACCATGTGTACATATATGTATATATATGTGTGTATATACATATATATATATACATACATACATACACATACATGCATACATATGTGAATCGATATTTATATCGACATAGAACTAGATAGCCACGTCAGCCCAGGAAAGCCATCCAGGTGCGGACGGCGGAACACTGGAGCCATAGCCGAAGGAATGCGTCCACTCCCCGCTCGCGCACGGCTGGGAGTGGAGGGGGCAGCAGGCGGCCGGCGGTGGTCGCCGCCTGGCGGCCCTTGTTCGGAAAACGTGAGTGGAGGGCACGTGCGCCTTTCCTGGATGCTTGGATAGGCCTACGAGTTCCAGCCCCCCACCTCGCCCATGCGGCGTAATGGCGGAGTGCTTGGAATGACATGCGAACTGACGGGCGGCTTGTGTAGCCAACCCGCGAGCCACATCATATTTTCAAAATCAGAATAACGATTTAGCCGCTAGGTATTCCTATCGATGTGGCGTCGTGTAAATGATGCCACTCTATACAAACAAGATGTTGCAAACCAACGACTTCCTGCGACAGTCCGTATCTGCCACTGCGGAAGAGAACGTCCTGGTGAACCCCTAGGGACGGCCTCCCGCACGTCACGGCACACGACCTCTCTCGGCACTGTAGCTGCGCAGCTGGCCGGACTGCGTCGAGATGTCTCACCCCGCCTCCGGCCTTGGCCCCTCCAGCATCCGTCCCCCTCTGCCAGAAGCTCTCCCGAGCCCCAACGTTGCCCCTGGCTTTGGCGGGTCACGCCTCGCGATCGCCGCGCAGGGGGTGCAGGTGCAGGGAGTTGAGCGACAGCGGCACGCGCACCCTCTCCAGGTCCGTCAGAGCCACGACCAGGAGCGCCCCGCGCACCATCGCCGCCGCGGCTGCGGCTCGGCACCTCGGGGGCAGCTCCAGGGGCACGGCCACCCACTGCCTGCCCACTGGCACCGTCAGCGGGGCCCCGGCCAGCGGCAGCTGCGGGTCGAGGCACCGGATGGTCACCTGGACGAGCTTCGAGGTGAGCGGGGGCGGCGCCGGAGAGGCGGCGGGCTCCGGCAGCTGGAGCCGGTTCGGCACCAGCCCGCCCATGGACACGGCGGCCAGCAGCCGGCCGGCCCTCCAGGCGAAGACGAGCCGCATGGGCAGCGGCGGCCCGAGGGCGGCGGCGCTGAGGCCCAGGAAGGCCGCGAGCTGCTGGGACTCCCGCAGCGGCAACGAGATGGGCGCCGAGAGGCAGAACTCGCCCACCTTCGGCTCGGCCGGGGACATCGCGCTCAGCAGCGCTGCCTCGTCCTGCCACCGTAGAAGGCCGACCACTGGCGCCGCGAAGCCCCTGTGGCGCTGCTTGTGGAGAGCCGAGGCGAGGGAGGCAGCACTCACGGCGCTGGCCAGCTCCTCGATGCCGCTGGCCGAGCCCAGCGGCGCACTGAGGCCCCGAGCTGGGACGGCCTTCCTCAGGACTCGCAGCGCGCGGATCACGCCGGCGTGCTCCTCTCGCTTGAAGCAGGAAGGCTCCAGCCGGAGGAAAGGCGCCTCGGCGATGGCGGCGTGGAGCCAGAAACGGCTGCTTGCCAGCTGCCGCGCCAGGTTGCCATCGCACTGGCAGAGGACGCACAGGTCGTCGAAGGTGAGCGCCCGCAAGAGGTAGTCTAAGAGCAGGCCATCCTCGAGAACCTGCAGTGCTGCGAACCGTCCCATCTCTAACCGCCCCACGCGCTCTTGGCAGGGTGGCGGCAGTCACGCGGAGCTGGAGACTGAGGGCGACGCCTTGAGCCAAAAGGGCTATACGGAGGGCCTCCCGGGGCGCTCTCGGGAGCCTCTCGTCGGGGAGGCGTAACACTCGGGCGCGTGGGACTCGGGTTGGCCTGACGGAGCCATCATGAGAAAGAAGAGACCCAATCTGAAATCCCACGCGAACTCCCGCTGCAAACATCACGGGAGAACTGGGCCGTCAAAACCCAGGAAGGGGCTGGTCAAAAAACGTCGGCAATCCCGAGCTCCAGCGTACTCGAGTATTGGTGCAGGGCGGGGCGTGAGGTCGCCCGGGAGAGGTCCTCCTCCTCCTCCTCCTTCTCCTCCTCTTCCTCCTCCTCATCAGTATCATCAGCAAATGCATCAGCATCATCATCATCATCATCATCATCATCATCATCATCATCATCATCATCATCATCATCATCACCACCACCATCATCATCATCATCACCATCATCATCAACATCACCAGCATCATCATCAGCAGCATCACCACCACCACCATCACCACCTCCACCACCATCATCATCATCATCATCATCATCATCAGCATCACCACTATCATTACCACTATCATCATCAGCATCATCATCATTACCATCACCATCAGCAGCAACATCATCAACATCATCTTCATCATCGTCATGATCATCACCAGCACTATGAGCATCACCATCCTCATCATCATCCTCATTTTCATCCGCATCACCATCACCATGCCCATCACCATCACCATCACCAGCATCAGCATCAGCGTCAGCATCAGCATCATCATTATCATCATCATCACCATCATCATCATTATCGAGGGCGCGCCGCTGGATGTCCCCCCTCTCCCCCCCTTTCCCCGATCCGTCGTCGGGGAACCTCCCCCCCCCTCTCCCGGTCCGTCGTCGGGGACCCCCCCCCTTTTCCCGGACCATCGTCGGGGAACACCCCCCCCCCTTTCAAAAGGGGGGGGGAAAAGGGGGGGGGTCCGACCCCCCCCCCCGCCCCAGATGGGGTCGAAATTCGAGAACCCCCCCCTCCCCGCCCTTTCGCCACGCCGCTCCCTGACTCCAGAGCCCGCCCCCCTCCTGCCCCCCCTAACCCTAATCCTCACCCTAACCCCAGACCCTAAACCCAACCCTTAACCCTAGCCCCAAACAGTACTCGAGATTCTCTACTCACAACCCACTACCCACTACTCACTCACTACTCACTGCTTCCTACTCACTACTCCCTACAACCTACTCACTACTCACTACTCCATACTCACTGCTCACTACTCACTACGCACTACTCAATGCCCACTACTCACTACTCACTACTCACTCCTCCCTAAACACTCTCCACTATTCACTACTCACTGCTCCCTCCTCACTACTCGCTACTCTCTACTCGCTAATCCCTACACAGAACCACTGCTCACGACTTACTAATCACTGCTCGCTACCCCCTTACACGGTAGCCGCTATTCAATATTCAGTACGCACCACCCACTACTAACGACCCACTAGTCACTACTCACTACTCACTACCCCCTAGTCCATACGCAGTACACACTACTCATCCCTACTCACTGCGCACTACCTACTATTCGCTACTCACTACTCAGTACTCACCACTCACTACGCACTACTCACTACTCACTACTCGCTACTCACTACTCGCTACTCGCGCCTCAATACTCCCTACTCACCCCCCAATACTCACTACACACTACTCACTTAGCGCTACTCACAACTTAAAACACCCCAATCACTGGTCACTACTCACCACTCATTACGCACTGCTCGCTACTCACTACTCACCACTCACTACTCACTACCCACTACTCGCCACCCACGTCTCACATCTCCTTGCACACGAGTCACTACTCCCTACTCACTACTCACTACTGACTACTCACTACTCACTACGTGCTACTCCCCACTCGCTACTCACTGCTCACTACTACTACTACTACTACTACTACTACTACTACTGTCTACTCCCTACTGGATATTCACTATCCACTACACACTACTCCCTTCTCACTACTTTCTCCTCGCTACTCCTTACTCGCTATTCACTCCTCACTACCCACTACCCACTACTCACTACTCACTACTGACGACTCACTACTCACTACTCAATACTCACTGTTGACTACCCACAACTCCCTACTCACTACTCGCTACTCGGTACTCGCTACTCAATACTCACTACTCAGCACCCACTACTTACGACCCACTACTCACTACTCACTACTCCCTACTCCGTACTCGCTACACACTACTCACTATTCCCTACTCCATACTCCCTACCCACCTTCTCCAGCGCCGAAAGGAGCAGCGGGAGTGGCCCCCTCCCCGGCTGTCTGTCGGGCGGAAAGCGGGGGAGGGGGGGTGGAGGGGTCGAAAATCTCACACACACACACACCCTTCTCAATTACAGGGTCCTCCAGTGGCGCGCTTTCATCATGATCATCATCATCATCACCAGCATCATCATCACCAGCAGCATCAGCACCGTTGCCATTACCATCAGCATCAGCATCAGCATCATGATACTGATCATGATCATGATCATCCTCATCCTCATCTTCATATGTTCCCTCACCCCCACCCTGACCATCACCATCACCATCACCATCACCGTCACCATCAGCATCAGCATCAACATCAGCATCACCATCATAATCAGCATCATCATCATCAGCATCAGCATCAGAATCATGATAGTGATCATGACCATGATCATGACCATGATCATCCTCATCATCATCCTCATCCTCCCCCTCACCCTCACCCGCATCCATCACCATCACAATCACCATCAATATCACCATCACCATCAGCATCAACAGCAGCATCAGCATCAGCATCATCATCATGATAATGATCATGAGCATGATCATCCTCATCCTCATCCTCATCCTCACACTCACCCTCACCCTCACCCTCACCCTCACCCTCACCATCACCATCACCATCAGCATCAGCGTCAGCATCAGCATCATCATCATCATCATCATCATCTACACCATCATCATCATCAGCATCAGCATCAACATCATGATAATGATCATGATCATGATCATCCTCATCTTCATGCTCACCCTCACCCTCACCCTCAAACATCACCATCACAATCACCATCACTATCACCATCACCATCAGCATCAGCATCAACATCAGCATCAGCATCATCATCATCATCAGCATCATCAGCATCATGATACCAATCATGATCATGATCACCCTCATCCTCATCATCATCCTCACACTCACCCTCACCCTCACCCTCACCATCACCATCACCATCAGCATCAGCATCAGCATCATAATCAGCATCAGCATCGTCATCATCAACACCATCATCATCATCATCATCATCATCATCATCATAAGCATCAGCATCAGCAACATGATAGTGATCATGATCATGATCATGATCGTCGTCATCCTCACCCTCACCCTCATCCTTGCTCCTTATTAGAATTTACCCCAACCTACGTCGTATTCCGGCCGATAGCGACCCAATCCGGGACCCCCCATCCGGACTGTAAGATATCAATACAAAGTGGCGGTTGTTCTTCTCAACATCGTCTTTCTTGTCGTCGACGGTGCGAAAAGCGTGGCAGGAATGGGACGCGGCGCACATCGCGCGCGGCCGTCAATCTGGGCCCGCCCATCCTGACTGTAAAAAATCAATACAAAGTCTTCGTTGTTGCCTCTCAGCATGCCCTGCCTTGTCGCCGACGGTGCGAAATATCTGGCAGCAATGGGACCCGGCGCACATATGGGACGCGGCGCACATCGCGCGCGGCCGTCAATCCGGGCCCGCCCATCCTGACTGCAAAATATCCATACAAAGTCTCCGTTTTTTCCTCTCGCCTACCTTGTCGCCGACGGTGCAAAATATGTGGCTGGAATGGGACGCGGCGCACATCGCGCGCGGACGTCCATGCGGGCCGCGGGCCCTCCCATCCTGACTGTAAAAAACAATGCCGAATTGCCGTTTTTCCTTTCATCATGGCCTGTCTTGTCGTCGACGATGCGATAGGAGTGGCAGGCATGGGGCGCGGCGCACATCGCGCGCGGGCTTCTGGGGCAACCCCAAGGCGGGAGGGGCCACGTTACTTGTCAGAAGCAATGCCATGCTGATTTTCCCTGCCCATATAGCTGTTCTTGTCGCCCACCCCGCAAAAGTGCATGGCAAGAATTGGGCGCGGCACACCCCCCCCGCTCGAAGTGAATGAAATGACCTTCCCGCTTGGGCGCCGAGCGAAATTTTATCAAAGTTGCGCTCCCGCATTGGCTCGGCGCACGTTTTTAACTCGCCAATTCATTGGGCGCCGGGGCGTTCCAGGAGGCCCTGGGGTGACGAATGTCTGGGAGGTTTTTGTTTGTCCAAGCTCTTGGAGGGCCTCCTGAGGCTCCCCGCGGTCTCTTGGCGGCGTCTGCGGCCGTCTGGAAGCCATCTTGGGCGTCTTGGAACGATCTTTCGGCGACTCAAGGCCCCTCGGATCGTCTCGGGGGCGTCTCGGCTCTCTTGGGGCGTTCCTGGGGCGCTCTGGGACCTGGAAGTCAGCGCTCTGGGACCTGCGACACTGAAATGCCCGCGCAGCCCCAGTTGTGCCATCACTGTTTCTTATGTTGTGGGAGGGCGGGTGGGAATGGGCATGCCATGCTTGACTCGCTCGAGCTGGCTAGCTTGACCCTCACCCTCACCCTCACCATCACCATCACCATCACCATCACAATCACCATCACCATCAGCATCAGCATCAGCATCATCATCATCATCATCATCATCATCATCAGCAGCAGCATCAGCATCATAATCATCACCATCATCATCATCATCAGCATCATCATCATCGGGGGGGCAGGTGGCGGCAGTCACCTCAGACATCTGGCGTCTCGAAAAGAGCGGCACGGAGGTGCTTCGTCGTCTTCGGCCTCTCGGGGCCCTCACCGTGGGTCGGGGCCGTCAAAAACGACTCGGGATGAAGAACCAGTCCCGGTCCCGGGGATCTGGTCGAGAGGTCGGGTGCCCGTGAGTCGAGAACATCGACACGCTGGATGTCTGGGACACGGGGGTGGCGCGAGGGGGTGCAGGCTTCTGTATGAAGGCAGGGGGTCTTCTTAGCTCCTCCTCCTCCTCCTCTTCCTCCTCCTCCTCCTCCTCCTCCTGCTCCTCCTCCTGCTCCTCCTCCTCCTCCTCCTCCTCCTCCTCCTCCTCCTCCTCCTCCTCTTCTAAGAAGCCCCCGCTGCCTGCACAGAAGCCCCGCCCCCCCCCCCTTTCGCACAGACCCCGCGCGCGCGCCGCTGGAGAGTGCCTGAGGAGGGCTGGAGGGCGCAGGGGATGGGACGAGGAAGGGCAGGGCGGGGCAGGTACGGCAGGCTGGCCGCTCTTTAGAGGGAGCTGCTGGGAGCCAGGGGGCGACAAATTCTCCAAACTCGTTGAGCGTGAAGGCGCGGCATGAGAGCCGCGCCAGGGCAATGTCGGGGCTAGCCAGGCAGTGTCCCCCGCGAAGCCCCAGCAGGCCCCTGGGTTCCTGGAAGCCGACGATCGCGGCACGCACCTGAGGTGCGTGCCGCGATCGTCGGGCGTCGGCGTCCGAAGCCGCGCGGACCCTTCCGCCCTGCTCGGCCGCGGCTCCCCGATGGCGCAGGGCGCTCGGCAGCGGCAGCTGCTGGACCACTGGCGGCGCTCGGCCTGGAACGCCCGCGCCGGGGCCCCTGCCGCGCCGGCACGACACCCAGTCTGCCGTGCGGGAAGAGAGGGGAGAGAGGGAGGGAGGGGAGGGGAGGCGCAGGAGGAGCGGCGCAGGGGCAAGATCAGTCGGCTAGGATGGGGCTAAGACGAGGACGACGCCGTTCTTGGAGCGCTCCGGAGCGCTCTCCCAGAGCGTTCCGGGGCGCTATGAGAGGCCCGCGGTGCCCGATGCGTCGTCCAGAGCCGCAAGATCTCAGAGATTCTGAGGGGAGGGGAGGGCACGCTTCGAAAATACGTCGCTCCCCGCAGATGCGGATAAGAGTGAGGGGGCGGTGGGGACGTCGGCAGTCTGCGAGACTCTGGAGAAGCCCGCCGCAGGCGCCAAAGTTTCACAAATTATACAACGAGCCCGACGCAGGCGCCGATTTCTTTGATCAAGCAATGTGGGTACGTCGCGGGTGGGTCCGGGAGTGGGTCGCGGGTGGGTCGCAAGTGGGTTGCGGGTGGGTCGCGGGTGGGTCGCGGGGTGGGTCATGGGTCGCGGGGTGGGTCGCGCGTGGGTCGCAAGTGGATCGCGGGTAGGGCGCGGGTGGGTCGCGGGGTGGGTCGCGGGGTGGGTCGCGGGTGGGTCGCGGGGTGGGTCGCGGGTGAGTCGTGGGTGGGTCGAGGGTGGGTCGCGGGGTGGGTCGCGTGTGGGTCGCGGGGTTTGGTCGCGGGTGGGTCGTGGGGTGGGTCGCAGGGTAGGTCGCGGGGGGGACGACGACAACAAGCAACAGCAACGCAACAACGCAACAAGCAGAATCCTCACCACGGATCCCCACTTCAGCCACGCACCCAGGGACATTGAATGACCGTTCGGCCCCCTCACTCTGGTATACACAGACACCCTCCGAAGAGCTTTGCGTGTACCTTCAGGGGGGGCGGCGGTGTGTAAAGTCGCTGGCTGTCAGAGGTGGTTTGCACACCGCCAACCTCCCCTAATGCCCAGGGGAAATCCACTGGAAGGTGTCTATCCATATCTTGTTGCGACGGAGAGGTGCAGAAGGAGCGACGCATGGGCAAAATCAGTCAGCATCGGACCGGGAAATCGGATCTCGAATCGGAATGTGCGTCGGAGCGGGCCGCATCGGCACGGAGTCGACATCGAGTGGGACCGGCCGTGCCAGGGTGCGCAGCAGCGCTGCGGAAGCAAAGGGCCGCAACGGACTGCTGACTATCGGAATCCAGCGGGACCCAGCCGGCCAGAATCGAGAGCGCAGCGGATCGATCGGATCGAAGTGGGCCCTGCGCAGAGGTGGCGCCTTCTTGGCCTTCTTCTCCTTCTTCTCCTTCTTCTCCTTCTTGTCCTTCTTCCGCTTCTTCTGCCGCTCCTCTGGCCAAGAGGGGGCGGCGCGGCCGCCCAGGCGGACCGGGCAGAGAGATGCGCCCGTACGCCCCAGGGGTGGGGAGCAGGAAGGACAGAAGTTGTGGTTGTAAACTTGCGTGTTGACGTGCTTTACGTGTTTGTATCCCGAGGCTTTGCCTCCTCCTGGCCTTGACGTGAAGCCTCTCCTTCTGTCCTCCGCTCTTTATTAATTCAAGCTTCGCTCGGCCCGCTTAGCTTCGACCGGAAGAGGCTCGCTCTCGACCCGCGGATCAAAAGTGTTTTACGTGTTTGTTGCATGCTGGCTACACACATGCATCAAGGCAGGAAGGACGGAAGTTGGAGCGAGAGGGCAGAACATCTCCCATCCAGCGTTTTGAGAGAAACTCAACACACACCTCAACAAATCATAATATACATAGATACATATATTACTATATATATATGTATACAAGACTGCATTGGCGCTTCGCGCCATGCACCTTGGTCCTTGAAGTTTGGTGTGCAGGCGGAATAGCAGGAAGGTCAAGCCGACAATGTAGCGATAACTGCTTGTTGCCTTTTCCGGCATCGCCGCTATAATAATGTTATTCGTTATCCTTCCTCCATGCCTCTTTTTCCTCATGTTCGCCATATCCTGCGCATTCTCCCTATCCTCCTCAGCTTTTTCTTGCGGAGGCTCCTCCTGGGAGCGCCTCTGGGGGCCTAAAAAGATGGTTTGAGGCTTTCTTAAGGCCTTCTGGAGGCCTCCTGGGCGTATTCTGGGGGCCTCTGGGGGCTTCCTCGGGCCATCCTGCCTCCAACCACGGTCTCCCTGAACGACCGGGTCACGATTTGGAATGCTTCGGAGGGTGTCTTGAGGCCATCTTGGGCCGCCATGGGGCTCTCTGAGGGCCATCTTGGACCCGTGTTGTGCCGTTTTGGGGCTCTCTCGGACTGCCCGGAAGTCCTTTCGGATGTTTGTGGAGCGATTTGGGAGCCTCCCAGGCGGCTTCGGACGCCCCGAAGACCGCCGTCTTGGAGCGTCGGGAAGCCGAAAAAAGGAGAACCCCCAAATTCACCAAAAACTAACGGAAAATCCGCCGACCCTGTCGGCGTGTGGAAGACGCATCCCGGTGTCGTGGTCTTGCGTGGATCACCGTCGTCGTCGTCGTCGTCGTCGTCTCCGTCGTGTCCTCGTCGTCTCCGTCTCCGTTGTCCCTCGTCGTCTTCGTCGTTCCCCGTCTCCTTGAGCGCGCGAGCCAAAGCGACATTGAGCAACGTCGTAGTTGAGTCGTGGCGAAGCCCCTCCCTACCCTCCCCGCCGGGGGGGGGGGGGTGGGGGGGGGGGGTCGCCGGGGGGGGTCGCCACCCAGATACGCATCCTCCCCGGGGGGTCCCGGAGCTCAGAAAAGCTTCAAGACGAGCCAAGAGCGACAGAAGACACCCCCAAAAGGGTACAAGAGGGCCTCGACTCGACGAACGATGGCCCCAAGACGCCCAAGACGGCCCGAAGACGGCCCAAGAGGCCCTCAAGACGCTCCAAGAGAGCCCCAAGAGCACACCCAAGAGGGCCCCAGGCGCCAAAATCGTCAATTTTACATCGGTTTTTGAATGATTTTGGCCTTCTCGCCTTTTCGGCTTTCCGACACTCCAAGACGGCCCAAGAGGCCCCCAAGAGGCCCCCAAGAGCGCCCCAAGAGGCCTACAAGAGGGCCCCAAGACGGCCCAAGAAGGCCCCAGGACAGCCTAAGAGGCGCCCAAGACGGCCCAATAGGGCCCCAAGACGGGCCCAAGAAACGGCCAAGAGGGGGACGAGGAACCGAGAATTCGAGACTTCCGCCCTAAGAGGCCCCCGGGAAGCCCCAAGAGGCCCCCAAAAGGCCCCAAGAGGCCCCCGAGCGGCGCCAAGACGCCCCCAAGATGCGCCGAAGACGGCCTCCGGAAGCCCCAAGAGGCCCAAAAGAGGCCCCAAGAGGCCCCACAACGGCCCCCAAGAGGCTTCAAGTTGCCTTCCAGACGCCCCCGAGAGGTCAACCACGAGATCCCAACCAACATCCATAAGGCCTCCTCCTCCTCCCCCTTCACCCTTCCTCCTCCTACTCCCTTCCGCCTCCTCCTCCTCCTCCTCCTCCTCCTCCTCCTGCCCCCCCCCTCGTGTTGTCTTTCGTCATCTTCAGGGTCGGCGGCAACGGCCGTAAGGCCTTCGCAATCCATGATTTTTGCCTCTTGAGAGTGCTCTTGGAGGCCTCTTTGGGGCCGTCCTGGAGGCCTCTTGGGCCATCTTGAGGTTACGTCGGTCACTCTTGGAGCGCTCTTGCGCTGTCATGGGGGTCTCTGAGTCGTCTCCGATGATCCCCCTGATCGCCCTAGGTGTGCTGGGAAGGCTTGGCAAAACGCCCTGCGAGGCCAGGGGGGCCGCTTCGAGGCCCGTCCGGAGGGTCCCAAAGCCCCAGATCCCAGGAGTCCGGTTTTGGGGGGGGGGGTGACGGGTTTTCCCCCCGCCCGGGCTTTCAAAAAAATAGGAAGAGGAATAGACATATGAGAAAGGTGTGTTAATATATCATAGATGTGTTATAATATATATATATATATATATAATATATATATATATACATATATTTTAATAATAATAATAATAATAATAATAATAATAATAATAATAATAATAGTATTATTATTAATAATAATAGTAATCACAATTATAATAATAATAATAGTAAGAAGAATGATAATAATAATAATAATAATAGTAATACCAATACTAATAATATTAATGATTCGAATAATAATAATAATAATAAGAAGAAGAAGAATGATGATAACAATAATATATATATATATATATACTAAAATATAATATAAAGAATGGTGTTTTGCCGCTTTCGCCCTCCTGGGGCGTCTCAGCGGGCCCTGGGACCGCCAAGTGCGCCCCGCGAAGGGGCCACAACCCTGTTCGGCGGCGCAGGGCGTGGGCCTGGCGTCGTGCACTGCGCACCGCCACAGGGCAGCACGGATAGGCGGCCCGCGGGGCATGCACGCACAGGCATGCTTTGAGCTCCCTGCGGAGCCGCAAAGCTCCTCCGCCTCCGCCTCCGCCTCCGCCTCCGCCTCCGCCTCCGCCTCCTCCTCCTCCTCCTCCTCCTCCTCCTCCTCCTCCTCCTCCTCCTCCTCCTCCTCTTCCTCCTGTGCCGACCTGGAGGCGGTGCCGCCATGCAGATCCTGTCACACGGGCCGTCCGCGGAGCTCCGAGCTCCCTGTGGGGCACGATCCTTCCGAGGGCTGTGCAGAAAAACGGGCGTCGCCCTGCCCCGCGCCCCAGAGGCCCTCCAACGGCCCCAAGAAACCACCGAGAGGCCCGGGTTATTGAACACGAATGGCGCGGTGTTGCTATGCCCCTCGGAATTGGAACGTCGCGCTGCCTTGTGCTGACACGCGGAGAGTGCCCAGTGTCCTCGTGGACATTCGCATGCTCGCCAAAAACTGCAACGGGGAGGGGGCGCATCTGCCACCGTGGCGCTGGCAACGCCCAGGGGCGGGCAGAACGCCTCGGCAGACCAGCGCGGCAGACGAGCAGGGCAGAAACCACCCAACGCCCAGTCTTTACGTGCTCCGGACGTGCACCCCGCGAAGCGCGAGGAATCTACGTCTGGAAGGCACGTGTTACCGGATGCAGGTCCGCGGATGCTGCAACGCAACGTACCCAATGAATCCATGATTTGCACGATTTCTACATGTTGCATTGTTTTGCCCAGGATTGCAGAATTCCGAAATACTATACGATTTCACATTATTATGTAGCCCCCTACCTAACCCGCCCTGGGGTCGCGCCACATCGGCGGACCAAGATGCCCCTCCCTTCCGGAGCTCATAAACGTACCGAAACGCATGCAACATTTAAAATATCGGCCTCTTGGGCCTCCTGGTGGCCCAGAAGCGCCTCAAGACGGCTAAAGATGGCCCCAAGACGGCCCAAGATGGCCCCAAGACGGCCTAAGAAGGCCCCAAGACGGCCCAAGAGGCCCCCCGATACGGCCCCAGGGCTCTCAGGGGGGGGCCCAAGAGCACCTCGAGAGGCCAAAAGCATAGAGCTTCTTTCGGGTTTATATGGTCTTCGCTTTCTCACACTTTTCGACTCTCGGAAGCCTATGACGGCAAGCAGCGTCCAAGATGGCCCCAAGACGGCCCCAGAGGCCCCCAAGGGGGTCCCGAGACGGCTCAAGAAGGCCCCGAGATGACCCAGAGAAGCCCCCAAGACGGCTCAAGAGGCCCCCAAGATTGCCCAGGAGGACCCCAAAAGAGCTACAAGGCGGCCCCGAAAGGCCCCCAAGACGGCCTCCGAAGGGAGGACCAGACGTCGCAAGAGCGCCCCAAGACGACCCAAGAGCCTCCCAGCCTCCAAGAGCCCCTTCATGGGCCCCCCAAAAAAGTCTCCAAGAGGCCATCAAGAAGCCCCCGAACGGCCCAAAGAAATCGCCAAGTGGCCCGCGGAATTGTCCACGAATGGCACGTTGTTGCTGTGATCATCGGAGTTCGAACTTGGCGCTGATTTGTGCTGATGCACTGAGAAATGCTCGTTGCCCTCGTGGACTTTCGCACACGAGGAGGAGGAGGAGGAGGAGGAGGAGGAGGAGGAGGAGGAGGAGGAGGAGGAGGAGGAGGAGGAGAGGAGGAGTAGAGAGGAGGAGGAGGAGGAGGGAGGAGGAGGCGCAGGAGGAGGAGGCGGAGGAGGCGGAGGAGGTCGCTCGAGCGCTGAAGCGGGGAGAGGGGGGCGCATCGGCCCCCCGTGGCGCTGGCAGCGCCCCAGGGCGGACAGGGCAACACGGGAGAGAACAGCGCGGGTGACGAGCAGGGCAGAAACCACCCGACGCCCAGCCCCAACGCGCTCCAGACGTTCACCCCGCGGGGCGAGAGGCATCACGATCGGGGCCCCCGATGCTGTCGTGCCGTGGCATCCCTCGAGCCAGATCCGTTGTCGGGGGGCCCGACGCCGGACGGGCACACCGAGTGCGGGAAAAAATGCGACGCCCGGATCTCAGAGCTCGGTCGTGGCGAACGGCGCCGATCACAGATTTCCGAAGAGGCCCAGGGACACACACACACACACACACACGCACACACACACACACACGCACACAAACACACAAGCAGACAAGCACATACACACACACACACACACATATATATATATATACACACCTGCATATACATATACATATGTGTATATGCAAGACTGCATTGGCGCTTCGCACCATGCACCTTGGTCCTTGAAGGTTGGTGTGCAGGCGGAATAGCGGGAAGGTCCAGCCGACAATTTAGCGATAACTCCTTGTTGCCTTTTCCGGCATCGCCGCTATAATAATGTTTTTCGTTATCCTTCCTCCGTGCTTCTTTTTCTTCATTTTCGCCATACCCTGCGCATTCTCCGCATCCTCCGCAGCTCTTTTTTGCGGAGGCTCCTTCTTGGAGAGCCTCTAGGGGCCTCACAAAAATTGTTTCAGGCTTTCTTAAAGCCTCCTGGGCGTATTCTGGGGGCTTCTGGGGGCTTCCTCGGGCCACCCTGCCTCCAACCGCGGTCTCCCTGAACGACCGGGTCACGATTTGGAATGCTTCGGAGGGTGTCTTGGGGCCATCTTGGGCCGCCATGGGGTTCTCTGAGGGCCATCTTGGACCCGTGTTGTGCCGTTTTGGGGCTCTCTTGGACTGCCCGGAAGCCCTTTCGGATGGTTGTGGGGCGATTTTGGAGCCTCCCAGGCGGCTTCGGACGCCCAGAAGACCGCCGTCTTGGAGCGTCGGGAAGCCGAAAAGAGGAGAACCCCCAAATGCTCTTGGAGGTCTCTTTGGGACCGTCCTGGAGGCCTCTTGGGCCATCTGGAGGCCACGTGGGTCACTCTTGGAGCGCTCTTGTGCTGCCTTGGGGGTCTCTGGGACGTCTCCGATGACCCCCCTGACCGCCTTAGGTGTGCTGGGAAGGCTTGGCAAAACGCCCTGCGAGGCCCAGGGGGCCGCTTCGAGGCCCGCCCCAGATCCCGGGAGTCAAGTTTTTTTTTGGGGGGGACCCCTTTCGCGTTCCGCCCGGATTGTAAAAATATATCAGAGGGAATATTGATGTGTGTAAACTGTACCCAGGATTCCGCATATGTCGAATATGTTCTGGATGTTCGTCTTCCCCTCCTCTTGTTTGATTTCCCATATCTTCGTGGAAATCGAAGATTCTACGTGTGTGTGTGTGCGTGTGTCTTCGTGGAAATCGAGGATACTCTATGCACCGACGCTTGTTCTGGCCACGCACTGAAACTCGCACAGGAAAGCAGATCCTGGTATATACGGGATCCTGCTGTATACATGTTTTGTTGTTCCCCTGGAAAACGGAGAAACTGCATACATCACACAACCCCGACGTCGCCCCCGACCCTCAAAAGGTTCTGGGATTGAAAAACAACCCACCACTGGAAATGGATATGCTCCAGTTTCCGATCATGCCCCCCAGCCGACGCTCCTGGAGGCCCGACTCCGAGCCCTCTGCGCCAGCTGCATCGCCGCCGCCGGTATCGACAGCGCGCATGGCCCTCCGCGCCTGGCGGCCGCTGCTCGCCAGAGGAAGTTCTGCCAAGCGCAAAGGAGGGCCCTCAAGGCAAGAAGCTGGTCGGGGGGACGTACAGGAGGGAGGAGGTTAGTTGGTTGGTTGGTGTCCCCCCAGCGAGGCGACATTGCGGGGGCGCGGGCACGGCCTCTTTAGCAGAGGGCAGCAGGGCCGAAGGACGGCGACCGCCGCAACCCCGCAGCGCCCGCTCAGGGGAAGAGAAGGCACCGCCTGCGGGGCTAGAGGAAGAGGGGGAGGACAGGGGGCGGACCGAGGAACGCCCGACTGAGCCTGGCCCCGCGCTTCCCCTAGGTCCACGGAAGAGGAGCCGATCCTTGACCCTGGAAGCGAACGCGATGGAGAAATGGGGAAGGCCCGGGGAGGGGGGCCTAGCGGCAACTCCCTCCCACGGGGACCCCCGCCCGTACTCCCAGCCGCCTCGTGTCAGCGCAGGACGCAGCTGCGAGACTGAGAGAATGGAGGGAGAGGGGGTCACCCAGGAGGAGCAGAGATTTGTACTACGGCTCCCGGTGGCCTGGCCCAGAATGACGCCTCCTCCTTTTCTAAGAAACTTGCCAGCGCGGCCGCCTCTGCGTAGCCAGCCTCCCCTGGTCGCGAGCTCAGTATCGCCCTTGTGCTGGCCTCCCGCTTAGGCAGAGCGTCCGCTTGGCGAGCACGCCAGTAGGCCTGCCGCATGGCCTCAGTCCGCTCGCATGCTGCAAGTACGTGGAAAGTGGGGCTGTGTGTGAGGACCCCGCGGCAGATGCAACACTGGCGATGAGCCCAACTTGATAGTATCGGGGATGGACAGACCCCCCTTTCGTAAAACGTGGTCTGGTGAAAACGACCCGAGGCCCAAACCTGGCGGGCGCGAGCCTGGAAAATGACGGCCACGGCGCCCTCTCGAGAACCGAAAACGGACAGTTCACTCATCGACGTGTCACTGTCGGGGGCTCTGTCCGCCCCCGACCCAAGGGGGGGCGGCCGCGAAGAGAAGGGCCGGCAAAACTCCGGCGGGAGCCTACACGGAGGCTCGGGCCAAGAAGGGCTGCACGGCCAGTGGCAGGGCATCGGAGGGAGCGGCGTGGGGTCGGGCGTGTCCTCCTGCAGGCGGCTTTGGGACAGGCGATAGAAAATAGTCAACAAATGTTCACACATAATGCGGGGTGGGAAAAATGTCAACAAATGTTACACTGTTGGGGGCTCTGTCCACCCCCGATAGCAGTGGGTGCCCACGCTCACCGAGATATGGGCATCCAGTCTCCGGGAGGCTCCCACAGGTCTCAGGCGTTCCGCTCGAGCAGGGGCCCGCCGTCAGGGGCCCGGGGAGGCAGGGAGGGAGGGAGGGAGGGAGGGAGGGAGGGAAGGGGGAGGGGGGAGGGAGGGTGGGAGGGAGGGAGGGAGGGAGGAGGGGGCGAGGAGGGAGGGAGGGAGGGCGGGGAGGGAGGGAGGGAGGGAGGGAGGGCGGAGGGAGCAGGGCGGGGGGGGGGGAAGGTGAAAGGGCGAGGGGGGAGGGGCCGGAGCGAAGAGGCCCGAGTGAGGAGAGGCATGCGAACGGGTGGAGGCACGGGTGGGCCGTGCGGTGTCGGCGCGCGTAAATGTTTTTGACACCGCGTCGATCGTTCGACCTTGAACCGAGGGCGGCCCCGATCGTGAAGGGTTGGAGACCGTCGGGTCCTGTGGCGTTGCCGTGCTCCTGTGATCCCGCGTCGCTCTATCATCCAGAGTTTAACCTTGAACGGCTTCGCTTGCGTCGCCGGCGCGCCATCGCCGCATGAACCCACCGTAAGGGGCAGAGGTGGGGCTTCAGGAAAATCGCAAAAAAGCGGCCCGCTTAAGAAGAATACTGTGAACACTCACCCTGGGTATGCTCCATGGCCTCACTTCAGAATGACCCCCGCTCCACGGACCCCCGAGCCGGAAGCACTCGTGGCTGGGCTCACGTGAGGCCGCGCGCTGGGTACACGCGCGGGAGGCCGGCCTGCAGGGGCCACGGGAGAGCCGAGCTCTGGAGAGGCATATGGCCACACGTATGCCCAGCTCTAGCCTGGGCCAGCCGCGCCATCGCTGCTGAGGTGGGTCAAGGGGGGGGACCTGCTCGTCTAGGAGGGCATCGGGCTGGAAGCGGCGATGCGTCGCCGTCGGCTGAAGCGGCCCGAAAACAACACCGCGCGTCCCTGGGCGGAGTGGGCTGTCGGGACCCAAGCGGCGCCGAGTGGGCGATCGGGGGTCGATGGGCTCCCCCTGGGACTCTCCCCCGTAGGGTTGCCCCTGAGGTGTGCCCAGCTTCCTGGCACGCGAAGAGTGGCCTTGGGCTCGCGGCCCGCCGATCGCGGCATGCGGCGCGGCAAAGGCGGCCCCCGCCTGCTCGAGCTGGGCCCCCCTCCGCTTTCAAGGGCAGCTGTGACTGCCACGTGCCCTCGCAGAGGGCCCCGCAGCCCCTGAGGTCCAACCGCCGAACTTGTTCACACCAGCCCACCTCCTCCTCCTCCTCCTCCTCCTCCTCCTCCTCCTCATCCTCATCCTCCTCCTCCTCCTCCGCCTCCTCCTCCCTCCTCCTCCTCCTCCTCCTCTCCTCCCCTCCTCCTCCTCCTCCTCCTCCTCCGTCCTCCTCCTCCTCCCCTCCCCTCCTCCTCCTCCTCCTCCTCCTCA
Source organism: Prorocentrum cordatum (assembly GCA_963575745.1). Lineage (NCBI taxonomy): Eukaryota > Dinophyceae > Prorocentrales > Prorocentraceae > Prorocentrum > Prorocentrum cordatum. The sequence continues at coordinate 141,970 of CAUYUJ010021152.1, forward strand.
TCCACGCTCCTCCTCCTAGGCGACGCGTCCAGTTCTCTACCCTCGTCCCCTCTTTCTGCTCCTCACCTCCTGCTCCTCCCTTCTCCTCCTCCTCCTCCTCCTCCTCACTCCTCCTCCTCTCACTCCTCCTCCTCCCTCCTCCTCCTCCTGCGACGTTCCTGTTCCCTACCTCCCTCCTCTGTCTCCTTCCTCCTTACCCCTCCTGCGCCTCCTCCCCTTCCTGCTCCTCCTCCCTTCCTCTCCTCCTCCTCCTCCTCCCCTCCTCCTCCTCCCCTCCTCCTCCTCCTCCCCCTCCTCCTCCCTCCTCCTCCTCCTCTTCCTCCTCCTCCTCCTCCCCTCCTCCTCCTCCTCCTCCCTCCCTCCGCCTCCTCCTCCCCTCCTCCTCCTCCTCCTCCTTTCTCCTCCTCCTCCTCCTCCTCCTCCCTCCTCCTCCTCCTCCTCACTCCTCCTCCTCCTCCTCCTCCTCCTCCTCCCTCCCGCCTCCTCCCTCCTCCTCCTCCTCCTCCTCCTCCTCCTCCTTCCTCCTCCTCCTCCTCCTCCTCCTCCTCCTCCTCCTCCTCCTACGCCGCCTCTCCTCCTCTCCTCCTCCTCCCTCTGTCCTCCCCTCCTCCTCCTCCGCCGCCTCCTCCTCCTCCTCCTCCTGCTGCTGCTCCTCCTCCTCCTCCTCCTCCTCCCTCCTCCTCCTCCTCCTCCTCCTCCTCCTCCTCCTCCTCTCATCATCATCATCATCACATCTCATCTCATCATCATCATCATCATCATCATCATCATCATCATCATCATCAGCATCATCATCATCATCATCATCAGCATCATCATCATCACCATCATCATCAAATTCCTCACCATCATCATCATCATCATCAGCATCGTCATCATCATGTTCAGCAGCACCAGCAGCATCATCACCATCATCAGCATCATCATCAAAATCAGCATCATCAGCAGCAGCATCAGCAGCATCATCATGATCATCAGCATCATGATGATCAGCAATATCATCATCATCATCATCATCAGCATCATCATCATCATCATCATCAGCATCATCATCATCAGCATCATCATCATCATCCTCAACATCATCATAAACATCATCAGGAATATCATCATCGCTCCATCATCATAATCATCAGCAGCATTAGCATCGTCAACATCATCATAACAATCATCAGCACCATCATCATGATCATGATCGTTATCATCGTCATCAGCATCAGCATCATCATGATCTTCAACATCATCATCAACAGCATCATCGCCATCGTCGCTAACATAATCAGAATCAGAATCATCAGCTTCGTCATCATCGTCATCATCGTCATCATGCTCAGCATCACGACCACCATCGCCACCATCATCATCAACAGCATCGTCATCATCATAAACATCATCAGCATCGTCTGCATCAATATCATCATCAGCATCAACATCCTCATCATCATCCTCATCATCATCGTTATCATGCTCATCATCATCTACAAAAAGTAATCATCATCAGCAGCAGCAGCATCATCATCTCAATCCTCACCCACATGATCATCCTCATCATTATCAGCAGCATCAGCAGCAGCATCATCATCATCATCAACATCAACAGCATCGTCATAATCAGCATCATCATCCTCATCCTCCTCATCCGCAAGCTCATCCTCATCCGCACCCTCATCCTCAGCCTCAGCCTCATCCTCCTCGTCCTTCTTCTCCTCCTCGTACCTCCTCATCCTATTCCTCCTCCTCGTCCTCCTCCTCGTCCTCTTTCCTCCTCTTTCCTTCTCCTCCTCCTCCTCCGCCTCCTCGTCCTTCTCCTCCTCCTCCTCCTCCTCCTCCTCCTCCTCCTCCTCCTCCTC
>CAUYUJ010021153.1:0-7500 GCA_963575745.1 Prorocentrum cordatum
TTGAAGAACTTCTCGACGTTCGGCCACAGCACCTTGCACAGGTCAGGCTCTGTCAACAAGGAGCGAGGGTCCGCGGTCAAGTCGACGCCCGCGCTGGCGGCCACGCGGGCGAGGTGGCCGCGCAACTTATCCTGGGCGTCGGCCTCCCAAGGGTCAGTTGGGATGTCGATGTGGGCCCTTCCTGGGACCGCCCACTTGGCCCCGGGCCCCGAAGGCTGGGCCCCCGGGCGACCTGCCTCACTCGCCGCGGGCGCGGGGGCGAGCGCTTCCGCCATGGCTGGCGCGGGGGCCGCGCGCGGGCGAGCGCCGCCGACGAGGCTCCAACGGCGAGGTGGCGCCGCCTGTATGGAACCAAAAAAGCTATGGCGGGCGCGAGGCGTCGGAGCGCGCCCGCCCAACCGCTGGCGCTCAGAGCGGGGCGTGGGGGTGGCCCCCTCTCACTGGGTTTCCCGGGTGGGAGCGCTGAGCTGCGTCTCTGCGTCTGACGGGCCCCCCGGGGCCCGTCCCAGCGCCAACTCAGAGGGCGAGGTTCGAGGGCGCCCCCACGACGCCGAACTGCTCGGCAGGGGCGCGAGCGGCGTCTGGGCGGGCCCTAGGGGGCCACCCAAGCGTCAACTCGCAGAAATCCACGCGGGGGCGCCCCCCGCTCGCACCCCCCTCTCCCCTCTACAGGATGGCGATCGGCGTCTGGATGGGTCCCAGGGGCCCGCCCAAACGCCAACCCGCAGAAATCGACGCGGGGACGCCCCCCGCTCGCTGGAGCTCCTTCTGCGCAGTTCCGGGGGAAGTCTCTGCGGGCAACCGACGGGGCCAGCGAATCACGCGCCCCATGGCGAAGCGGGCGCTCCGGGCCGAGCCTACGCAGCCCTGGCGCTCGCTGCGCCCAAACAGCGCGCCTGCTTCCTCTTGCGCGGCGGCTTCTTCGCAACTTTCTTGGGAATGGTCTTGCGGAATGCGTCGAGGTCGCCCTGCCACAGCCGCGCCAACTCTCTAGCATCGGCTTCCTCGAACCACCGCAAAGTCTCCACCATAATTGCGATTTCCTGGCTGACTGCATCTTTGCCGTGGGCCAGAATGGTCCGAAGAGCTGCATGGGAGCGACGGCGCGCCAAGCGCAGGAACAACATGTCCACGTGCATGCGGAAAAGCTCGCCCCCCAGCTTGGTTATCTGACCGGTCCTGAAAATACTCATGATCTCGCTGCGCAAAACATCTAGGTCCGCGGCCCCGCTCGCCAGCTCGAAGCCCGCCGCGCGAGCGCACCGACACAAGTATGACCAATTGAAACAGCCCTGCAAATAAGTCTTTTCCTCGCATCGCTGAAATATTTCGAGAATGGCAGGTGTCGCGCAAGGGCGCGGGCCCCCCACAGGATTCGGCGTTGCCGCCTCGCCCTCAGTCTCGCGAGCAATGCCGACGTTGCGTCGGGTGCCGGGCAACACCTGCATGAACCAGTGCTTCACCTTCACCACTTCAGCCAGGTATTCAGCCTCGTCGTTGCATAGCCACGGCATGGCGTCAACGTGGAGCTCCGTTGACAATTCGTGGGCAATGCGCTCTATCTCTCCCCACGGAGGCACACAGGAGAAAATGTCCAACCAACGTTTGGTGAACAAGACACATGGTTGTCGCATGAAAGCCTGCGCCTGCGCAATTCCCTTCTCATATGCCGCTTTCCCGTCGGTCGCCCTCCACGTCTTGAACGCATTGTGGCCCAACATGGCCGCGTTCAGCAGAATGGGGCGCGCGACCTTTGGCAGAGGAGCCTGCGGAGGAAGCCTCGCTGGAACAGAATGCCCTGAAAGTCCGACCGCGAAGGCGCGCTGAACCGCGCCTGAGCGGCTGCGAACGCATCATGCAGCAATGGGGAAGAAGTGGAAGCTTTCGGCGCATGGTGCACAAGGTCGAAATCCAAGTGCTTCACGTCTTGGAACACCAGAAATCCAAACCGCCCATTCCGGACCTCGCGTTCCAAAGCATCGACCCGAGCCTTCGGACAAGCAACGCCCTTGCAGGGCGCCTGGCCCCCCCCCCCAGCGTTGCAACCACAACTCGCCTAACATGTATTTGTGGTGCCTGTAATTGTCCGTCCCAAAATCTAACAGAGCCCCTCTGTCAGGGGATTGGGCATTGGCCCCCACGTGGATGTCCAGGTTCTCTTTCAAACCCTGGGCGAATCCTTCGCGCCCTTCGTTGACCACGCGAAGAGGCGGCCCGACCAAGCACCCCTCCTCGTTAAGGATTGGTAAGACGGCGGTCTTCGGCGCAGCAGGCTGGGAGTCCCCGGCGAGTTTTGCAGCCTTGCGATGCCCGTCGATCTTATACACCCTTGTTCTCTTGGCCACGCACTTGCGTAGCTCTAAGACTTGCGGCGCCACCCGTAGCCGGTGGAAGTCGCGCACCAGGTCCCGCAATGTCGCCGAGGCAGGGACAAAAGACAACCAGTATTGCAATACTAACGCGCCGTGCGGTTTCAGGTGCGCACTGCCCATTGCATACCCTTGCAATCTAATCATGTATGCCGTGCGGACCGACTCTAAGCTGCGAGTCTGCCGCAAACTCTGATACAACGTGGCAATGAAAGGAACGGTGTGCCAGACCGTCTTACGACCGCTACCATGTCCGCGAAATTCCCTTGCACCCGAGTTAGTCTGGACAGCGGCGCGAGCAGGGAATACTCCTTTGGCCTCGAAGTGGCGTCTGACGTCCTCGTCACTGCATTTTTTTTGTTTTTTTTTTACCACAACCCCGGCATCGAACGTCCTGCCTAAGAACCAAATGGACATGGGTGGCATCGAGAATAGCTGTAGGCCCGTACCGCCCAAGCGATGTCGGCGCAAGGCGTTCGCAGCCGCAACTGCATGCAAGAGGAATCACCAGCGACACTTCCAACCCCGCCCACTTGACGCAGCCAGCCGACCTGTCCAGTACAGGTGCGGAAGGCGCAGCTCCGGCTCCGCCCGGCTCAACGCCAGGCGCGCATCGCCTCATAGTGCGAATCGTTTCTAAGTCTTTGTTTTGTAGCAAGCCTGTTCCGAAATGGTGGTTGATCACTTTGGCGGTGCCCTCCTTGACCACCGCAAGCATCTTCATGATGCGCTTGGAACGAGGCAGCCTGGCGAGCAAGGGGTTCGAAATCTGATGGTCAGCACGTTCTCTGACGTTCACCCTGCCCAGGCGCGGTAGCAACCGCGACGCCTTCATCAAAGCAGCGCTAGTCATGCGCTCACCCCGGTGCTTTGGCAAAGCAGAGTCCTTGGCGATGGCCATCCTCTTGCGCCCCTTCCGGCGCACTTGCGGCTGAAGGCCCATGGCTTTGGGCACCGAGGACTGGCATGTCTGCGCAGCCTCGTTGTGGGCCTCATCACCTCCATGCACCAAGCGTCGCAACTCTTCCAGCCCAGTAACCCTGAAAGGCGACACCATGCATGCGACGATGTGTTCGTTTCGGTTCGTTGGACGCCGCGAAATGCGAACCGTCTTCTTTGAGCCAATAAGTGCACGGCTTCGCGTTTGAGTGGTTGCGCAAGAGGCCCTCAAGAGCCGCCCAAGACGGCCCAAGAGGCCCCCAAGACGGCCCAAGAGGCGCCCAAGATGGCCTCAAGAGGACCCCAAGAGGGGGGACGCGATCCGAAAATCCGAGCATTCCGCCCCAAGAGGGCCCCAAAAGGCCCAAAGAGGCCCCAAGAATCCCCCAAGAGGCCCTCAGGAAGCTCCTAAGAGGCCCCCAGGAGGCCCAAAAAACTCCTCCAAGACGCCCCCGAGAAGCCGCCCACGAGACCCCATCAGCCATCCGAGTGGCTTCAGCCCCACACAACCACGTGGGCCGGCGGAATGAGCGAAGCGATTAAATAAGTGCACGGCTTTGCGTTTGAGTGGTTGCGCAATTGTGCGATAACCTAAAAAACTTCGCGGATGTCAAAATGAAATCCCACCAGCCCTCTGGGCGTAGGTGGTTTAACGAGTTTTGTCTTCTCTCTTTCCACAACGCCTCCTACCCCTGCTCAGGCTACCCCCTCCACTGGGCCCGAGAAGTTGGAACTGCCAAGATGGCCCAAGATGGCCCAAGAGCGGCCCAAGTGCGGCCCAAGAGCGGCCCAAGAGGGCCCCGATACGCCCTTTTTGAACCCCCGAGGGGGGGGACATAAGAAAACCTTCCTCATGTTTGAGCCATGGGGCCCAAGATGGCCCCAAGAGACCTCTCAGACGGCCCCAAAGAGCCCCAAGAGGGCCCCAATATGGCCCTAAAAGAGCCCCAAAAGAGCCCCAAGAGGACCCCAAGAGGACCCCAAGAGAGCCCCCAGATGGCTCCAAGAGACCTCCGAAAACCTCTCACAACAACACCTCCACTCGCCTGGGCATCGTTGCTGGATGGGCTGGTGGGGATACGCGAAGCGTCAAAAATTACATACAACAAACAGTGTTTGCACTCAGTGGCGTCCCACTGATGTTGCTAAGGATATGGATGGGTGCTGCAGGGTTCCGCCACGTTCTGGGCGCAACCTATGACACAACCTATTCGACGGGTCCGGAGAGGCTCCGCCACGTTCCAGGCGCAACCTATGATTCAACGCATGGCGCATCATATTCGACGGGTCCAACAAAATCCCGCCACGTTCCGGGCGCAATCTATGGCGCATCCTGTGGCACCATTTGGGTTGCCCATCGTCGTCGCCATCATCATCAGCATCATCTCCTCGCCGTCTTCATGACCATCATCATGGTCATCCTCATGACCATCATCATGATCATCCCCATCCCTTCTCCTCCCCTCATCATCATCAACCTCATCATGGTAATCGTCAGTATCATCATCATCATCATCAGTAACGTCATCATCATCATCATCATCATCACCGTCATCATCATAATAAGACCAGCAAGGCCGGCTGGGCCGGTAACGGGCTGGTGGGCCGGGCCGGTAGGACCGGTACTTAACGGCCGGCAAGGCCGGTATAGGCCGGTATATGGCTGCTGGTATAAGCCGGTAAGGCCAGGGGAAGGCCAGGGGCCGGCAGGGCCGGCAGGGCCGGTTGGGCCGGCAAGGCCGGCAGGGCCGGCAGGGCCGGCGGGGCCGGTAGGGCTGGCAGGGCCGGCAGGGCCGGCAGGGCCGGCAGGGCCGGCAGGGCCGGCAAGGCTGGCAGGGCCGGTAGCGACCGGCAGGGCCGGCAGGGCCGGCAGGGCCGGCAGGCCGCAGGGCCGCAGGGCCGTCAAGGGCCGGCAGGGCGGCAGGGCCGCAGGGCCGTCGGGCCGGCATGGCCGCAGGCCGGCAGTGTCCGGCGAAGCCCGCAGTGGCCGGCGAGGCCGCTGGGCCGGCAGGGCGGCAGGGCCGGCAGGGGCCGGCAGGCCGGCAGGGGCGGCAGTGGCTCGGCAGTGCCCGCTCGGCCGCAGAGGGCCGGCAGGGCCGGCAGGGCCGGCAGGGCCGGCAGGGCCGGCAGGGCCGGCAGGGCCGGCAGGGCCGGCAGGGCCGCCGGCAGGGCCGGCAGGGCCGGCAGGGGCCGGCGAGGCCGGCAGGGCCGGCAGGGGCCGGCAGGGCCGGCAGGAGCCGGCAGGGCCGGCAGGGCCGGCAGCGGCCGGCAGGGCCGGCAGCGGCCGGCAGGGCCGGCAGCGGCCGGCAGGGCCGGCAGGGCCGGCAGCGCATTTTTAGTCTCTGTTTTTTTTCCAAATCCCCCGGGGGGGGCCCGGAGGCGCCCGCTGCCCCGGGGGCGTCGCTGGCGCCGCCGGCAAGGCGCTCTCCCGCCGCGGGAGCCGGTGGAGGCCGCGCTGGCATCGCGGTGCCGCTCGGCGCCGCCGCCGCCCGTTGCACCTCCAGGGGGGCCAGAGCCTGCTGCGCCGCCGGCGCCGCCTGCAGGCGGGGCCGCCGCCCCCGTCGCTCCTCCGCCTGGGCTGGCGGAGGCGCCGCGGGCGGCGCGGCGAGGGCGCCGCCAGCGCCGCAGGCGTCCCCCGAAGCTGCCGCCGCTGGCGGAATCGCTGCCCGAGCAGCTGCCCCTGCAGCTGCCGGGAGCGGCGCGCCCGCGTCGTCGTCCGAGGAGGGTCGCAAGAGCTGCTGCTCAGCTCCGTCCCCGCCGCCGGCGGCTCCAGCGGTGCCTCCCACTCCGCGGCCGGCGCGCGCGCCTGGAGCGCCCGCTCGCGGGGGCGCCCGGCCTTCGGCCGGAGTGGGGCCGGCGCGCGTGTCCGCCAGCTGCGCGTGGGGGCGGTGCCGCGCGCCGCGGCGCGGGCTGCGGCGGCGGCGGCTGCGGCTGCGCCCGCGGCTCCGGCCCCGCGCGCTCGCCCCCAGGCGGCGCCTCCGCTGGCGCGGGGGCCCCGGCTCCGGCGAGCGGCCACGCCCGCGCGGGCGCTGCGGCGGCGGGTTCCGCGAGCGCCGCCCAAGCTCCAGGGGGGCCTCCGGGCGCGCGTCGCCCCGCAGGCTCCTGCCGCGGCGCTTGCAGACAGGTGCGCCGCGGTCGCTCCCAGGGGCCGTCCTGCTCGTCCTGCTCGGGGACCTCCAGGCGCTGTCCTGGTGGCTCTGGCGCCTCGGCGGCGTCGCCGGCACCCTCGCAGGAGCCAGCTGCACCTCCCTGCGCGGCGTCGTCTCCCTGCGCGGGCGAAGCGCTGGCGGGGGCCGCCTGCGCGGCGCCGCCGGGCCGCCCGGCCGCGCCCTCGCCTTCGCCGGTCGCGCCCGCCCCGCCGTCTGCCACGACGCCCACGGCATCGGCCCACGCGCCAGACGCGGGGGCGACCGGCGCAGGCGCGGCCAGCAGCTGCCACCCACAGCCCGCCGGGAGGGGGGGCAGGCACACCCAGCACCCCCCGGGCGGCCTCTGCATGCGCCAACGCGCCACGGCGCGCCGCGCCCTGCGGCCCTTCGGCCCCCCATCGAACCGACGGCCACGGCAAGCTCCAACCCCCCGAGAGGGGTTGGGAACTTGAGCCAAAATGGTTACGGACGCAACGGCAACACACGCTACGGCCGCCCGTGCCCCCGTCGAACGATCGCCACCGAGAATGTTGGGCTGGCACGGTGGCGGGAATTGCAGCAAGCACATGGACAGATTCCATTTCAGAAATACACGCAGTACTGATATGCCGAGACGTGCCGAACACACACACACACACACACACACACACACACATACACACACATACACACACATACACACATACACACACACACACATACATACATACATACATACATGCATACATACATACATACAAACAAACATACATACATACATACGTACATACATACGTACGTACGTATGTACGTACGTACATACGTGCATGCATATATACATACACACATACATGTATGCATGCATACATGCATGCATGCATACATGCATGCATACATACATACGTACATATGTACATACATACAGATGTACAAACATACATACATACATACATACATACATACATGCATACATGCATACATACATACATACATACATACATACATGCATACGCATACATACATACATACATACATACATACATGCATGCACGCATGCATACATA
>CAUYUJ010021153.1:12500-125000 GCA_963575745.1 Prorocentrum cordatum
AATCCCGCCCAAGATGACGCCCTGATCGCCTTACCAGGAAACGCCGGCTAACTGGCGCGCCAGGGCCCACGCGCTCAGCCACTCACGCTGTTTGGAGGCATATGCACAGACTGCAGCAACTCCACGAACGCGCTGCACCGAGCAGCCCAGCGGGGGGTCCCCCAACAATTCGCTCGCCCAGGCAATCATACGCAAGTGCGACGCGTATGCCCGCAGCGTGGACGGCGCAGCTTTGCACGGAAACCGTCGTTGCACCACCGAGTCCGCCACGGACCCGAGGTCGACGCCCGAAGCGCGGGCTTCAGCCACGGCAGCCAACATCTCCCGCGGGGGCGCCCCGTCCGGGCGTTTCTGGCTACATCCCCTGTCTCTGCTGAGCGCAACCATCATGTCCCGATTACGCCCAGTCGCCTGGGCGATGGAGTCGAGGACTCCCCAGCACGCGCCCCACAACGCGGCGGCACCGCGCGGGGCAGGGGCAGCGGCCACTGACTGCACCCCGCGGGGGCCCGGACAGGCAGCGCGCGGGCGGCCAGGCGCGCCGCCGCCGCCACCGTGGCCCGCGGAGCCAAACGAGCCCGCGGGCTGCCCCGCGGCGCCGCGAGCGGGCTAGCAGGGCTCTGCGGCGGCCGCAACGACGGGCGCGTCGAAGCCGGAGCGGCCGGCGCCTGCCGCGGCGGCCGGACGGCGCGCTGCACGTCGGCGCGGGGCCGCTTGGGAGACGGGAACCGCGGCCCCACCCTGCGCGGCTTCCTCCTCGCGCGCCGGAGGGCGCCGACGCGCCAGCGGGCGCGAGAGGGCCGAAACGGCTGCTCGAATCCCCGCGCGCTGGAGCTCCTCCACCTCCTTCTCGCCCTCGTCTCGTCGTCGCCCTCCCTCCCCGTCCCCGCGCCCTCCCGAGGTCGGCGGACACGCCGCGCGGACCCGCCGCGCCCCCCCCGGGGCGGGGGGGGCAGGGGAGGGCGGGGCGGCAGCAAGGGGAAGGGGGAAGGGAACGAGGGGGAGGGAGGGAGGGAGGGAAGGGGAGACCGGAAGCGGACGGAGGGGGAGGAGCAAAGAAGCGACATGACACGACATTTTTTTGTCTTGCACGCGCGCCGGCTTGCACTCCGTGGCAGCGGCCCAGGTTCACCGAAAGCGTCGGCGAGACAGTCACCACGTCCGCCCCGAGCCTGCGAAGCGCGGCTTCGCCGTCGTCGCGCGAAGCCGGGCCAAGCGGATTTGATTGAGTATGTACAAATTCGAACCACGCCCTGAAGTCGCAACGACAGAGCAGCTCGTGGATAGCCCCCACCACACACGCTACATGTGGGATTTGGTATATCCTTTGGTACACCCACTGATGGCTGCCATATTGTCCCCACAACAGAACACGCAGTGCGAGCGCAGCCGGTCGCCCTTGAGCCCAAAACAGCGGCAGGCAGGCGGCGCGCGCGCAAGAGACGCAGCGGGGAATCGAACATTGCTTCACATCCGTGAATCCGAGTTTGGGGTCCCTTTGGGGCGCCTCTGGGGCCGTCTTGGGACTATCTTTGGGGCCTCTTGGGCCGCCTGGGGCCCTTCTGGGACTGAAATAGGGGAGCCCGAAAAACTTGCAAAAACATTCGGGATATCAATGTTTTGGGCCTCTGGAGCCCTCCCGGGGGCCCTCTTGAGGGCCTCTGGAGCCATCTCGAGACTCCCTTGGACCGTCTGGAGGCCATCTGACGCTCTCTTGGGGCCGTCTTGGGGACTCTGAAGCCGTTTTGGGGCCCTATTGGGCCGTCTTGGGGCCCTCTGGCCGGTTCACCCGAAAAAATATGAAGAAACAGGCCATGGGAGCCGCCCAGGAGCTGCTCCACTCGAAAAAAAACTAGGCGCGAGGGCAACTAGACTGTTGTTCTCCCGCTAGCCCCCTCCCTCAGACCCCCTCCCTATAAGGGCTCCGCCCCCTGCGAAGCGTCTCTCCCTCGTGCCTCGCTCTTTCCGTCATCCGCCGCCCCCTGTTTGCTCGCCACAGGGGTGTCTGGCGTGCTGAATTTCTGATGGTTGCTGGGTCTCTCTGAAACTCCCACCGGGGCTCAGGTCCATCGCGCCGGGTTGCGTGTCTCGTCGGTCGTGCTGCTCAAGGTGGCCGCAAGATGGCCTCCTTGACGGCCAAGATGCGCACAAGACGGCCAAGATGGCCCCAAGAGAGCCCAAGATAGCCCCAAGATCGCCTCCAAGACGGTCCCAAGATGCCTCGGAAACAGCAGCAAAGATGGTCCAAGATGGCCAAAACGGCCCCAGAAGCGACCAAGAGGCTCCGAAGATGGCCTAAGAGGCCTCCAAGAGGTCCTCCAGGAGAGCCCGAAGATGCCAGACTATCTGATTTTACGTAGGTGCTTGAAGGATGCTGGCATGTGCTTCAAAACGGCCTCCCGTCGGCCCAAGATGGCCCAAGAGGCTCCCAAGATTACCTCAAAATCACCCAAGAGGCCTCAAAGATGTCCCCAAGACGGCCCCCAAAGGGCCCCAAGACGGCCCAAGAGACCTCCAAGACGCCAAAGATGATCTTCAAGACGACCCTGAAGTGCCCCGAGAGAGCCCCAAGACGGCCCAGAGAGGCTCCCAAGACGGCTTCCGACGACGTCAGATGGGCCAGGAACGCCGTAAGATTGCCAAAAAGGCTCCCCGAGAGGCACAAGGAGGCCCCCAAGATGCGAGGCCCCCAGGAACAGTGGGCCCCAAGAGTGACCCAAGAAGTTCTCAAGAGGTATCCTCATCCTTCTCCTCATCCTCATTTTCCATTCCTCTCCTCATCCTTCTCTTCCGACATGTTTCCCGAAAAGCTTCAACAACGGCTGGAGGAACGCATGGTCCAATAGCGTGGCCAAATGATCCCCAAACGTTTCGCCACATAGGCGTATCCTAGAAGGCAGGGGGCGGCGGTGATTCGCCGCAGGCGTCTTCGATGAAGACACGAGCAATGTGTTTTGCACATCAGCGCATAATCCTGGTCAGTGCCAGCAAGGGGAATCGCATGCCACACTGACTCCCTGCGCTGGCACACAGAACAAACATCGACGCCATACAAAACATCAAGGACAGGACCGATCCGCTAGCCTTTGGCAACGACATGTCGTCACTCTCCTGATGGCATTGGACCCACCATCTGACGGTTCAATCACCCTGCTCTGTTAGGGATGGCCGCTATACGATCTGCAAGTCGATCAAGCATCAAGTCCTCAGCCGAGGTGGGCAGCCCTTCAAATACGCCCTGCATTATCGAGCATTGCGTGGACAAGTAAGGCTTCGGGCCAGACAGCCCCGCCAGATAGCCGCAGCTGGCATCAACAGGCCCCCCGAGTAGCTCCAGCTGGCCTCAACAGGCCCCCCGAGTAGTCTAGAGGCCCTCTAAATGGGGTCAGAATAAATGGGGTCTGAGGATCGCGCCGCATCGCCGATGCATCCGGAAATACGTCGCCGATGCACAGGCGATGCATCGGCGACGCCGGCGGTGCATCGGAGGCGTCAGCGTGGAGAAATCGACGCTCGACATCGAGCCGCATCGCCGATGCATCGGCGATACGACGCGATCCTCCGACCCCGTCTACCCCGAGCCCATCTGGGAGGCCAGGGACAGTCTGGCGTGGTCTCCTCCTCCTCCTCCTCCTCCTCCTCCTCCTCCTCCTCCTCCTCCTCCTCCTGCCCCTCCTATAGGGGCGCGGGGAGCGCCACGGGGGCGCCCCACGTGAGGCGAGTCGCCCATGCGTTGAGCTCGCGCCCGGGCTGCTCGACGGGGGGCCCGCGGAGGCCCGCTGGAGCTGCTCGGGGGGGCCTGCGGAAGCCAGCTTCGGCGGCGACGCCTGGGGGAGGAGGAGGAGGAGGATTTGGTGAGGAGGCTCGTGGATGCGTGCCGCCTGGCCTGCGGGCTGCGGGGGGGCTGGTCCTGGGCCATCGAAGACCAACTCCGCAGATCTGGGCATCAAACCACTGGACCCCGTAGCGCAGTGATGTGCTGTGGTACGCACATGCGCTCCTCGGATTCGGTCTGCGCGCAGCCCGAAGCCTTACCGGCGTGGGCCCGAGTCTCCCCGAAGGCGGACGCTCGAGGCCGCGGGCGCACGGCTCGAGCGCTGCCACGATCCGGCGGCCCCCGGGCAGCCGAAGACAGCATGGCTGGCACCTGGGCGGCGCGCGGGTCGTCCTGAGCAGGTCGAGCAACGTCGACGAGCACAGGGCGACGAAATCTACACATAGCCACTGCCCCCCTGGCCAGGCCAATCCTGAACCCAGCAGCGGTGTATACGCCACGACCTCCTTGCTGGGGCAGGAGGGCGTATGCACAGCTCCCAGGTTCAGGATGGGCCTGGCATGGCTGGCATCCAGGCGGCCAGCGGGCCATCCTGAGCAGGTCGCGCAGCGAATCGGGGGTTGCGAAAAGGTGCCCCTGGCCCAAGGTGCCCCCAGCTTTCCGCTCCATTGTGCAGCCCCTGGGACCCTCTGGCCCTCGTGAGGGGTGCTCTGGAGGCCGTGGGGGCCACCTTGGTAATCCTGGGGGCACCTTGGGCCAGGGGCACTTCTGACAACACCCGACAGCATGTGAGAAGGTAGACATCCGGGCGGCCTGTGGATCGCCCTGAGCAGGCCGGGAAACGTGGACGATCGGGCTGTGAGAAGGTAGAGCACGAGCTGGCGGAATACAGTCGGGGCGTTGACCTAAGGAACCCTAAAAAGGAACGAGGCCCCTTTTTGTCCATAAGTTAACCTTCGATTTCCTGTCGAAAACATAAGGAAAGCCTGAGGCAAGCTGTGAAACACTTAAGGAACACGGAGCCCCTCCCCAACGAAAAGGGTTCCTTCTTCGGGGCCCCGACTGTAAGAGATGATACCAGGGCCGTGGAGGTCGTGATGTAGCCGCCGCAGGCTTCAACTCTAGGCAGACTCAGAAGCCCTGACTTCCACCTCTTGCCCCAGCTTCGCGCTGCGGTACATCGCCTCTATCGAAACGACCGTCTTGCAACCGACATCAGCATCGGCTGCATTGAAAATGTTTTGGCCAAGGCAGGCGGCGATGAGTGTCTGTACGGACTCGGGGCCGTTACCCTCCTTCTCAAAGTTCTCGAACTCGAAGCCTGGGAACTTCTCGTTGTTGCCGTCGTGGCGCTGCAGGACCAGTCCCTCGGACACGCACGAATTCTCTCCCGACCCTGTAGATTCGACAATGTCACCACTAAAAAGAAGCATACCCTCTGTACCGATGATCTTGTTGTCGACCTTTTTGCATGAACCTGGGATGTCGCCTATTCCCTGAACGGAGATCGTGGCACCTCCCGTGCAACGAACGGTCGCAGAATCGTATATATCGGCTCCAGTCGTTCCAGAATAGCTCATGTGACAAAATACGCTCTTCGGCGTCAGTCCAGTGACCAGGTAGACCCACGCGAACGTATGCGACAGTTGACCCCACGCAAAGCCATTCCCAAGCATTGTGCCAGTAGGTTTGACCCAACCTACATTCGCTGGATTGTGAAACAGCCATGCCAGAGGGCTGAATAACGCGCAACTTACGTGCTTCACTTCGCCAATTCTGCCACCACGTACAAGGTCATGCGCTCGCTTAGACTGCTGCCGGAAGTTTGCCGAGTTGTTCACCATCAAAGCCTTACCGTACGACGATGCGGCTTTGGTCAACTCGAACGCTTCGAATGGATCCGTTGTCATCGGTTTTTCTATCAGGATGTGCCATCCCGCTGACATGGCTTTCATGCCAACTTCGTGATGACTTGCATGCGAAGTGCAAATAATGATTCCGTCCACCATCCTAGCCACTTCCGAAGCGAGGAGGTCGTCCATGCTGCGAAAGACAGGAACGCTGTACAACTCGCGCAGCTCATCTGTTGTTTTGCTGTCGCCCTCGACACACTTCGGAGCAGGATTGGGTTCGACGATGGCGGCAATCTCTGAGTTTGGGTTACGATGAAGGTGTGGGAGGTGCCACCCTTGCGACCACCAGCCTGCACCACACACTACGATCCTCGCCTTCTTGGTGCAGTCTGTCCTCGCTTTCTTCGGCGAGGTCTCATCATTTGCCGTGGCCATTGCAGCCTGCGCACCTCGAAAAACAACGGCGCCCTGATCCAGATTGCTGACGCAGAAGAACAACAACTGCAGCAGCTGGGGAGACAAACGTGGGAGGGAGGGAAAGGGATTCCGAAGTCCTCACCGTTACGGACCGCAGCACTCAACACGACTCAATAGATCCACCTGACACAGCAAGTTGCTTGAAACATAGGATGTGTACAGCACGTCGTATCAGCTCTCCTCGCAAAGCAGAAAAAGATCACGGGCAACCGGGCTGAGAAAACGTTTTTCGGAAGGCAATGCGGCATGGTTCAAGTACCTATCGGAGATCGCGCACGCGTAGTTCATTCCTCCCGCGTCCATCCGACTCCTGACATCATCCTGCCTGTTACACTTCACTCATACTGGGGAAGGTGAACAAACGAATGATTCAAATGGAAGTTCTGATTCAACACTGTCTGCGCCGCCGGAGCCCATGACGGTGTCCAAGATATAACAATGACGTGTTCCCCGGGCAACACAGCCCGATGTGGTAAGCTGTTCCGCGTGCGCGTGGTTATCCAGTATGAGGCTCTAGCTGTGGGCATGTGGCGCATAAGTGACATATTCCGTGTTGGTCAGCCTCGCACGGTCTTGGGCCACCAACCCTCCTTGGGCAGAATCGTGCGAAAATTCCCCCGAAAATGCTCTTCCCAAAACAGTCCATCCACTGGCGGGCTGTTGATTGATGTGGTAGTGGCTTGGCATTGGACGTCGGAATCTTCATCTGCCCTCCATACTCTGCACGAAGGTCCCCCGAACATGTTTTTAGCTGTTGGCTCACCATGTCGCAAATGTCGCGCGCACTCACAAGCACATGCCCGAGCTAGTCCCAGCAGCTCGACCACCACTGTCTCGCCCGATCGCTCCCTCGCCCAGTACAAGCATCGAGGCGGACAAGGCAGCGCCACGGCATGCCCGCCATCGTGTTTCGCCCCCACCCACCACCACCCACCCCGCACACGTTTCCGAAGCGCTGGTTCTCCACTGCCGCCCCCACAGCAACCTGTCGCAGCTCATCGCGAAGCACGGGGCGCTCAGGGAGCCGCTGGCGCAGGACCCGCGGCAGCGGCGGCGCCGATTCCGCGGCAGCACCGGCGGGCGGCAAGGAGGACAAGGCGATAGGGAGGATTTGGGAGGACGACGAGAAAAATGAGGTTGGAGGAACAGAGCGGGGTGGAGGGCGGGAGGCAGGAAGGGGAGCCTGGAGGGAAGATGAAAATGGAGGAGCGAAGTTCACGAAGCACACGCTGCCATGAGGAAGAGGAGTGAAATAGGAGATGGATGGGAAGGGAGGGAAGGAGGAGAAGCAGGAAAAGAGGAAGGTCGACGAGAAGGAGGGGGTGGAGGAGGGGGTACAAGAAAAGCAGGACGAGAAACAGGAAGATGAGGAGAAGCAGGGAGGATGTCTGAAAAATATGAGGAAAACAGGCAGAATGATAATCAGGAACGGAAGGATGAACGACGGGGGAACAGGAGGAACAGGCGGAGTACAAGAAGAAGACATGAGGACTTCAAAAGTCGCGGTGGATTGTCAGATCCTGCTGTCGACACCTTAAGCCCAAAAAGGTTGCGGATGTGCCCGCACCTGCTCGACATATCAGCTAGGCATCGCAATGATTGTGATCAAGGCGCGACACCAGACTTAGTCGATGAAGATAATATTTCGTGCGACGTCAGAGGCGAGCGTTGACTTCCCTCGCCGGGACCCGCCTTTTGGGATACCAACAGCCGCTCCTTATACAGCTTACTAGTAACAGCTGGTCGCCAAGCGCACTAAAGGTTATGATACTGACAAGAATTGCCAGCGGCGCGCCGAGGACAAGCGACCACTGATCGGCAACACGTCCTAAGCAGGCACAGTGCGCGCGCACGCTACGCGACGATAACGCGTAGGCGTTGAAAGCCTGCGGCCATGAGCACGACGTTAGGCTGCACAGCCTGCCATCGTGACAGATGTGTGCCCGCGGCCCGGCGCCTGCTGCCAGACAGCAGACATGTGGGCACGCGCCCGCTACCACGCGCCTGCTGCCAGGCGAAGCGAAGCGTAGCGAGGTTCGCAACCCCGCGACGGGGCAGGCCCAGCACCGCGTGCGCCCTGCATTACTGTTGCGTGGCACATGGTATTAATATCCCTACTTGTACTTCTACGACTACTATTACTACTACTCTACTACTACTACTACTACTACTACTACTACTACTACTACTACTACTACTACTACTACTACTACTACGACTACTACTACTACTACTACTACTACTACTACTACTACTACTACTACTACTACTACTACTACTACTACTACGACGACGACGACGACGACGACGACGACGACGACGACGACGACGACGACGACGACGACGACTACTACTACTACTACTACTACTACTACTACTACTACTGTGGTGCCTACTGCTATGGTGTCCTGACATGAAATAACAACACGGCCACTGCACGGGTCGCATGATTGTCTGCATGTTAGTGTCGGGCGTGTCGCACCACTAGACACCATGCACAATGTCCCTCTCAATCCTCTGTCTTATCCGACTAAAAAGTCACAGTTGGATACATTATGTAGGCAGGTCCGCGTCTGTGCTTGCTAAGGATTTACAGCGATACTCGGCATCAACGGTGCGAGATACCGTTATGCATAGGCCACCCTTTGTCCAATACGCCTCGAAGTTGCTCCCGGGACATAGTGGCTCCAATCTTGAGTTCGTGTAATGTGACTACTGTCGGGTAGTAGTCATCATGATTATGTGCCGAAGCCAGTGCTTCTACCGAGTAAACCGAAGGCACCTGAAGACGATGCGACTTACGATATGCATCAAGGAGGTGGGCGACGGCAGCGCTGCTTCGCGTGCCAGCAAGTTTGCCACACCGATGCCTCATCGTTTGTCCTCTTCATCCGCATCTCCTATCAGCCGTCGGTATCCAGACTCGCTGTGCATATCTACCCCCTCTGTTGGTGTCCGGACTGGACACGTGAGCTTCAGCTGATTTGGACAAGACTCTAGCAGTACATTCACCGTGTACAACCTGCAAACTTGGATGTTAGTCGGCTCCTGAATTCGTTAAAGTAAGACAACGTAGACCATGAGCCACACCCGTGTGGAGATAGCATGTACCAACGAACCTCTCAGACTTATAAACATATCTGTCAGCGTTTTGGTAACTTTCTCCTCGGGCGCGACTCCCGTCAATTCGGAATGCTGGACATGACTATACCGATCCTCCGCGGCAGTCAGCGCACATCGCGTAGCTACTATTTCATTCACACAATTCCACCGGCAAAGCGCACAATTCTCAGACATCTTCCGGACTGTTGCTAGCCCCCGCAGGCAAGCTACCTTACTCATCACACATCATAGAAACCAGGACGCATTCGTCTGATAGTATTGGCGTTGGCACAGTATACAAGCTGGGCCATAGTGGAATTCCGAGAAGTCTTCGTGATGTAGCGCTTTTGCGACATTAAGCTCTTCGTACCAATCCTCCATGATGCGTGCATCCTCGCCCTACCCCGGTTTTTCCTGGATTGTTGGGAATCGAGCCGTCTCCGGTCCAACCGGTGGTATTCCGACATTGCTTTCCTGTGGTTGATCGTCATGATTCTTGCCTGGACCACTGTCAGCTAGTTCCTGAAATGTGGTGAAGTCCTCACTAATTCACCTTTAAAGGTTTGGATAGTTTACGACACTGCATGGTCCTGAATCGGGCACCACCCGCGATATCTCGGATGTTCAGAGCGGTCACATTTGCTCTATAGCAAGGAAATCCAGAATTCGCGTCGCTGTCGTAATTTACGAGTGTGCGGCTATCAGCGCGTGCGTATTGTGGTAGCATGCGCACACTCTTTGCAAAGCGCACTGTAATTGTGTTTTCAGTCCTGAAGAAATTCTGGATGAGGCACTGTCGTGCAAGGTGTACCTCTGGATGCAGATTGCTTCCAATCGCCATGAGCGAGTTGCCTCGCGGTTAAGAAGTATTACCGGATGTTATAGCTGGTTGCCCAGCAGCGAGACCAGAAATGAAAGTAACCACTGTACGCATGGCAGCACTGTCGGATCCAAATCCAAGTACTGCGAGAGCTTCGATTTACAGTGTATGTCGGACGTCTGGGCATTGCACCAAGATTTCTCGAGTACCCGTTTGTACCGCAACCTGTCCTCGATCAGGTATATTGCACAATACCGGAAATGATCCATTCCGTCCTCCCCAGTCGTCCTTGCTCGCGGTAAGTCGACGGTAGTCAACTAGGTCGCAATGTGTGTAATGATGCTGTCCAACTTGTCCGATCGTTGTTTTCAGAACTCGGTTGGCTTTCGCCACTGCAGTTGCCTGCGTGCTGTCCCCGATGCTTACTTGCGCACCTGTTGTTCCCTGCGATGGTCGGACGTTTCCGACGATGCATGATAACAGCGCAGGTTTGAATCAGGTAGCCATGCATGTTGGCGCCCATGTAACGCACCATGTCAATACGCCTTCGAAGAAGGTGAAGGCGCTGTTTTCGAACAAGGCATCGACAAGGAGCCTCATGAACTGCATTGGTAAGCCGATGAAAGCTTGATAGTTTGCCATGATATGCATCGCGCCGCGTGGACGTCACTCCTAGCTTCAATGGTGGTCGCATGTTGGCCAGGAACCCGTATCCGGAGCTCAGTGCCCATGTATTTCAAGATGGCTTTCGCCGCATCATCATTCACGGCAACTTCTCCATCGGAGTATGGGACCTCTGCTGTTTCGAAGATGCCCCAGCAACAATGAGAAGCATCTGAGATGATGCGCATGGCGCGGTCAGGGATTGCCCGTCCTGCGCTCCATGTTCTTTCCCAACCATCCTGTGGTTTTGGGTCCTCGTTTTGAAGAGACAGCGCCCCGCGTTCCTTCTTCCTTCCTCCTCCTTCCTTCCTCCTCCCCCTCCTCCCTCCTCCCTCCCCCCCCCCCTTGCCTCTGCTCTCGGCACACCTCTCACACGCTCCGTAGCCCCACTGGGAGCTCCACCGTAGGCCCCAGTGGGGGTTATCCGCATGCGGTTCCCCCACCCAGGGCAGCGCTTCGTGGCCCCATAGGGAGCTCCACCGTAGGCCCCAGCGGGGGTGCCCGCATGCGGTTCCCCCACCCAGGGCAGCGCTTCGTGGCCCCATAAGGAGCTCCACCGTAGGCCCCAGCGGGGGTGTCCACATGCGGTTCCCCCACCCAGGGCAGCGCTTCGTGGCCCCATAGAGAGCTCCACCGAAGGCCCCAGCGGGTGTGTCCGCACGCGGTTCCCCCACCCAAGGCAGCGCTTCGTGGCCCCATAGGGAGCTCCATTGTAGGCCCCAGTGGGGGTGTCCACATGCGGTTCCCCCACCCAAGGCAGCGCTTCGTGGCCCCATAGGGAGGTCCATTGTAGGCCCCAGTGGGGGTGTCCACATGCGGTTCCCCCACCCAGGGCAGCGTTTCGTGGCCCCATAGGATGCTCCACCGAAGGCCTCAGTGGGGCGTGGGTGTCCACATGCGGTCCCCACCCAGGGCAGCAGCGCTTCGTAGCCCCATAGGGAGCTCCACCGTAGGCCCCAGTGGGGGTGTCCACATGCGGTTCCCCCACCCAGGGCAGCGTTTCGTGGCCCCATAGGGAGCTCCACCGTAGGCCCCAGTGGGGGTGTCAGCATGCACTTCCCCCACCCAGGGCAGCGCTTCGTGGCCCATAGGGAGCTCCACCGTAGGCCCCAGTGGGGGTGTCCGCATGCGGTTCCCCTACCCAGGGCAGCGCTTCGTGGCCCCATAGGGAGGTCCCCCGTAGGCCCCAGTGGGGGTGTCCACATGCGGTTCCCCCACCCAGGGCAGCGCTTCGTGGCCCCATAGGGAGCTCCACCGAAGGCCCCAGTGGGGGGGTCCGCATGCGGTTCCCCCACCCAGGGCAGCATTTCGTGGCCCCATAGGGAGCTCCACCGTAGGCCCCAGTGGGGGCGTCCGCATGCGGTTCCCCTACCCAGAGGTAGCGCCACCGAAAACGATATTCATATTTGCGGTTTTCACAACTGCGTATAGTTGGGTCCTTCGCCAAGCTATTTGTTTGGTTTACAGCGGTCACTCATGTGGAAGATGTTTTGTTTCTTGTAGAACATGAAGACATGGTGGGGTTTCCAGGTTTCTCCCAGGCACGACATTCTCTACAAATGTCACAGACCTCCTTGATCACGCCGAAACGGTCGGGATCGAGGCCGACCTTTGAGAGGCTCAACCGCATTGGGGGCTATGGCTGGATACCATCTGAAAAACAGTTTTGTTAGTTCGCCTCGGGCGACCGCAGGATCAAGGCCCCGAAAGTTATGCAACTTCATTTGGAGATCGAATCTGGTGCAATCTCGGATCTCTGGAAGTCCAGAACGGCTGCCGTGACGTCTTGGATCCTCAGGTGATGGCGTGACACCCTGAGCTCTACCACGTCGGCCAATTGCCTGCTCATCTCGTTCAGAATCAGGCGCGTCTCCGCGCGAGCGCCCTGGGTTCGCGCTTGGGTCCGCTCGCGCGGCTGGTCGTGGTGCATGCGCTTGAATATCATGCTGGCCAGATGCTGCTGCTGGTGGAGCCCCGCTGCTGCTGGCACTGGATGGCGGCGGTGCTGGCGCTGCTGCAGGTTGCCCTGCTGATGGTGGCGCTGGTGAGTTTGCACCGACATCTGGCGGTAGCGCATATGACACGGCGAGCGCATGCACTTGGAGAAGGCCAGTGTTCTCGCAACTTCCGTCCAGAGTCCATATTGCAGCTCAGGCGTTCCAAATTGATCACGGACCTGTTATGCCAGCGGCAGGGATTGGGGTCAAGCGCGTGCATGGGGCTTGTTATACGACGTTGTCTGCGCAGGCTGGCGACCCAAATACCCATTGTGGTGACCGTGTTATGACGCCGGAAAACGTCCTGCGGATGGCGGGATCTGCGAGGACAAACCCACTGTCCACAAGGTAGACCCGAACGTCTCCGTGCCCAGCTTCCAGCATGTACCCATGCACGGCCTCAACGAATGGCGACTGCATACGATACGTGTAGAGCGCTACCTTAGCGAGGGCTCTGCTACAGACATGCGCATGGATATGCTGCCCGTCACATGTAAATTATCAGAAACGTTGCAGTACGACGGGTTCATTATTAGCCTTGATGTCGGTTGGCTTTTTGATCGAGCCACTCAGGTCATGGTAATGACGGGATCTGAGGCTTAGAAAAACGGCCCCATTTTGGGAATTTTCACCCACGCGCCAAGGATCCTCATCATCCCCTGTTTGTTGATGAGTGTGCTTCCAGGCTCCGAATCTTGCCTACAGCTCGAATTAATTAAGTAGGGAAAACCAACATCGCCTCCCAAAACATTTCAAGAGTACAACTACTTGTTTGGTTGCAGCTCTGGTTGCAGACCGATCTCAGGCGTCTAGATACTTTAGACAAGCGCTCCTGATCAATACCTGTCGACAGGCGTGCATCCCAGCTCCATAGCTCGCGTGAAGCTCGAATGAAGCAGAGAAAACAAGCCTTGATCTCTTAAAATCTGCAGGTGGGAATCGAATGTTCAGTCGTAGCTCTGGTAGCAGAGAGATCTCAGACGTCTCGATACCATAAGCGAATCTTCCTGATCATTGCCTGTTGAACGGTGTGCTGCCCAGCTCCGTAGCTTGCCTAGAGCTAGAATCAAGTAAAGCAAACCAACATCGCCTCTCAAAACATGAAGAGTGAAACTTTTGTTATTTTGGTCGCAGCTCTGGTAGCAGACCGATATCAGGCGTCTAAACATTAAACTAGCGCTCCTGATCATTTGATGTTGACTTGGTGCAGCTTATGAAAAGTTCGAGATAAGTTCAGAAAGCCGACAACACCTGTCAAGATGTCACTCAACACCCGATCCCGCCTGAGTGCTTTTTGGTAGTAAAATCCAACCGATCGACCTGAGATTAAGATGGCGAGCGGGAACGAAATCAAAGACGGGGGGGATATTAGAGCTCAAACGAACTGTTGAATTTCAAGAAATCAATTTGTCCCTACCTAGGCTCTGCCTAGGAGGGTTCTTACTCAATTTCTGAAAGGGGCCGGGCAGTGCAACTAGCCCCGGGCGCCCCCCCCAGTCCCCGCCCCGCAGTTCCCCCAGTCCCCTGGGAGCTTTAGCTTTAGCTTTAGCCTTAGTTTTAGCTTTAGCCTTAGCCTTAGCCTTAGCTTTAGCTGTAGCTTAGCTTTAGCCTTAGGTTAGCTTTAGCTTAGCTGCAGCTTAGCTTTAGCTTAGCTTCAGCTTAGCTATAGCTTAGCTTTAGCTTAGCTGCAGCTTAGCTGCAGCTTAGCTGTAGCTTAGCTTCAGCGTAGCTGTCGCTTAGCTTTAGCTTAGCTTTAGCTTAGCTTTAGCTTAGCTTTAGCTTAGCTTAGCTTTAGCTTAGCTTTAGCTTAGCTGTAGCTTTAGCTTAGCTTGCGCTTAGATCTAGCTCAGCTTTAGCTTAGCGTTAGCTTAGCTTTAGCTTAGCTTCAGTTGGCTTTACCTTAGTTTTAATTTAGCTTTGGCTTAGATTTAACTTAGCTTTAGCTTAGCTTTAGCTTAGCTTCAGCTTAGCTTCAGCCTTAGCTTAGCTTCCGCTTAGCTTTAGCTTAGCTTTAGCTTTAGCTTAGCCTCAGCTTAGCTTTACTGTTACTACTAATACTGCTTTCCTAGGGGCTCCAACTCCTAGGTATGGTCGCACTGTAATAATTTACCGACCAGAAAAAAATCCGCCGAGATTTTTCGAGCCAGCTAGCCCGCCAGCGTTTTCGAACTGGAAGCCGGCGGTAAACGGTCAACCTTGGCAACCGCCCGGGACTCGTAGAGCTTCCTTGCCATATATATATATATATACATATATATGCACGTGGCATGCGAGCGCGGCAATCATTCAGCGCGCGCGAGGGTGCGCGTTTGCATAGAGATATGCTCAGCTTGCCCACAGCTCGAATCATAAAATGGTCTCGTCACGTGTAGAGCATGCCCATTTCGCATCGGATGATGTGTTCGACAGCTTGGGAGCTGTTTGCAGAATACAAATAATTTGTCGTCGCACCTCTGATAGGAGACCGATCTCAGGCCTCTCGATACTCCAGACAAGCGCTCGTGATCTTTTCCATTCGGAGGGAGTACCTGCCTTCAGCTCGAATTAACATGGGAAACCAACAACGCCGCTCCAAAACTTGAAGGGTGCAAATAGTTTGTTGGTCGTAGTTCTGGTAGCAGAACGATCTCAGGCGTCTAGATACTTTGGACTGGCGCTCCTCAGCATTTCCTGTCCATTGGTGTGCATATGAATCTCGTTCGCCTACAGCTCGAATGAAGTCCGCAAAACCAACATCACCTCTCAAAAAACTGAACAATCCAGATGGTTTTCTGGTCGCAGCTCTGGTAGCAGACCGATCTCAGGCGTCTAGATACTGTAGACTAGCGCGCCTGATCATGCCCTGTCGATCGTCGTGCATCTCAGCTCCGCGGATCGCCCACAACTCGACTAAGTAGAGAAAATAACCATTATCTCTTACAGAAAATTGCAGAGTACGAGTAGTTGTTCAGTTGCAGCTCTGGTAGCAAGCCCGATCTCAGACGTCTCGGTATTCCCTTTTGAACAGTGTGCTTCCCCGCTCCGCATCTTGCCTACAGCTCGAATTAAGCGGGAATCACCCCTTCAAACACTTAAAGAGTGCAAATAGTTCTTTGGTTGCACCTCTCATAGCAGACCGAGCTCAGGCGTCTAGATACTTGAGACTACCGCTCCTGATGATTTCCTGTCCATAGGCGTGCATCCCAGCTCCATAGCTTGCCGACGGCTCGAATTAAGCAGAGAAAACAAACCTTGCTCTCTCAAAATTTGCAGAGTGGGCACAGAAGTTTCAGTCCTAGCTCTGGTAGCGGGCAGATCTCGGACGTGCCCAGCTCCGTAGCTTGCCTGGAGCTCGAATCAAATAGAGAAAACCAACCTCGCCCATCAAAACACGACAGGATGCAAGTAGTTTTTTCGTCGCAGCTCTGGTAGCAGACCGATCTCAGGCGTCTAGATACTTAAAACGAACGTTCCTAATCAGTTCCCGTGATTTGGTGCGTCTGTCAGCTCTGTAGCATATCTCCAATTCGAGTTAAGTTAAACACACCCACAGCACCTGCAAAGATAACCCTCAACTCTCAATCCCGCCCATGTGCTTTATGATGGTAATATCCTCTCGAACGACCTCAGGTTAGGATCTCCAAGATGGCGGTAAAAAATATTAGAGCTGAAACGACATGTTCAATTTCGAGAACATGATTTTCAACCGACCGAAACTGTGTGCCGGCCGTAGAACGGCCTCGTAGAGCTCCGCACATCCATAACCTTGCTGCAAATGCTTGAACACTACAGGACATTTTTTCGAGGTTCGAACAGCCAATTGTATAGCAGCTAGAAAACGGATGATTCCAAGCGGGCGGAAGAGGGACTACTTCAGTTGCAGGGGAACTCTATTCCTACACGAAACGCCAGAATGTCTCATTTATTTTTTAATCTTGAGTTCCTTGGAAAACTTGCCGCCCCAAAGAGCTCTACGAGGTATTATGCAAATCTTTCGTCGAGATTGTTCGAGCCAACTGGCCCGCCAGCGTTTGAGGTAGAACTCTTAAGCTTCGTCAATTCGCCTTCGCTCTGAGGACGCCTCTACGAGTCACGAGTCAAGTATTCAGACGCTTGTGATCGGTCTGCTACCAGAGCTGCGACCAAAAAAAAATGTGCACTCTGAAATTTGTTCGTGAAGCGATGTACGTTTTCTCGACTTAATTCGATACCCGACAACAGCATCCCCGACAGCAGCACCCACCGTTCCACCGACTCCTGCCCTCGGCTGCACCGACAGGAGCACACACAGCAGCATCATTAGCGGCACTGGCATGTTCACTGACTGCTGCTCAGACAGCGCGCCAACAGGCACGCCCATGGCTGGACCATCTGAGCGCTGCCCCGAGGTCTGCACCAACAGGGGCGCCAACTGCAGCCCCGATAGTAGCACCGACATGTTCACCGAATGCTGCCCCGACGGCTACGCCGACAGCAATGCCGTTGCAGCACCAACCAGTTTACCGACTGCTGCTCCGAAGGCTACACCAACAGCAATACCCACTACAGCATCGACAGCATCACCGACAGCGGCATCGACCGGCTCACCGACAAGCCCGAACGGTTGCACAAACTGCAGCCCTCTGCAACAGCGTTAATGTGCTCCACGATTGCTGCGCTGGCGGCTGCACCAAGAACATCACCAATGGCGGAACCGGCAATAGCAGACGAGTTAATGAACTGCTGTCCTGACAGCGGCAGCGTCTACCACTGCAGCATCGACAGCGCCATCGATATGGTCACTGACTGCTACCCCGACAGCTGCGCTAACAGTAGCAACGGGGCGGCACCGACAGCGGCGCCCAACAGTTCGGCGATTGATCGATCTTGGGCTGCATCAACAGCAACGCCAACTGCAGCACGACGCGGCACCGACCGCGTCACCAGCCTCCATGTAGGCATCGACAGCGCCACCGACAAGTTTTTCGACCGCTGGCCGGACGGCTGCGCCAACAGCAACGCCAACAGCGGCATCGACACCGGCACCGACAAGTTCACCGACTGCTGTCCCCCACTGACCAGCAGTATCACCAACTGTTGCTGCGGCATCGACATCGGCAACAATCCGTTCACCGACTGCCGCCCAACGGTTGCAGACAGCGGTCCCCGCTGCAGCACTGACAGCGCATCTGATCAGTTCAACGACTGCTGCCCGACGGCTGCAACAACAGCATCGCGAACAGCGACATCGACAGAGGCACCAACGATTTCTCTGAACGATGCCCCGACGGCTAAGCCAGCACGTCTGGACGATGACAACTTGTAGCGCCCAAAACCCGGATAGCACAAACACGCACACACGCGCAAGGACGGGCAAGCACACACGCGCACGCAAACACATACCAAGCCATTCGCAAACACTGGCAGGAGCGCACCAGCGCAAAAGCACGCAAACGCACGCACGCACGCACGCACGCACGCACGCACGCACACACACACACACACACACACACACACACACACACACACACACACACACACACGCACACACACACATGGACGCACGCGAGCATCCGCAAACACCCACGCATGTTGACGAACACGCAATCACCAACGCGCCCTCCCCCGCACCCCCCCGATCGCCCTCGCGCTCCCCCACCCTCCCCGCCGGCGCTGCGGAGGGGGGAGGCACCGCCCCATGCTGGGGCCGGCCCCCCCTCCACTCCAACCGCTTCGCCTTCGCGAAACGCCGGAAAGGAGCGGGAAAGAGAGGGGGCGGGGGGGGGCTGAAAAAGGCGCCGCAGACGCGGGGGCGCACGCGCGCGCTGGCACGAACACACACACACACACACAAACACGCACACACACACACACACACACAAACACACACACACACACACAAACACACGCAGCACACACACACACACACACACACACACACACACACACACACACACACACACACACACACACACGCACACACACACACACACACACACACTCAGGAGAGCACACGGACACTCACACCAGCAGAGGCCCGCGCACGCGCGCACACACACCGCATGCCCCCAACAAATACACACAAACAAACACGAACGCCCGCACACACATGCACGCACGCACATAAGCAGTCAACCTTACTCAAAAAAACAGAAGCACAAACATACACACATTCTGACACACACAGGATTACACATGGACATACGCGACAGCGGCAAAACTGATCGCAAACACGCACGGACAAACATGCAAACGCACGCACGCGAGCACACACACACACACACAGACACATGGACGCACGCGAGCATCCGCAGACACCCACGCAAATTGACGACCACGCAATCGCCAACGCGCCCTCCCCTGCCCCCTCCCTGATCGCCCTCGCGCCCCCCCGCCCTCCCCGCCAGCGCTGCAGAGGGGGGGGCATCGCCCCATGCTGGGGCCGGCCCTCCCTCCACTCCAACCGCTCCGCCCTCGTGGAGCGCCGGAAAGGGGCTGGGGGGCAGAGAAAGAGAGACGAGTGGGGGGGGGGGCCGACAATGGCACGGCAACCGCGGGAACGCGCGCGCGCTGGCACAAACACAAACACACACACACACACACACACACACACACACACACACACGCACACACACACACGCACACACCCACACACACACACACAGACCCCGGTGCGCACGCGGACACTCACACCAGCAGAGGCCCGCGCACACGCACACACACACACACACGAGCACACACACACATATACACACACGCACACGCACACGCGCACGCGCGCGCGCGCACGCACGCACGCACACGCCGCAAGTGCGAAAATCACACACGCACCAGCACAGTCACACATACACTCCGACATCCAGAAACAAGCGCACTGAAACCAACGCACTCACACACCCACGCACAAGTACGCACGCACGCACGCATTCACAGCAACACGCACACACACGAAACAAAACACGCACGCACTGGTAGCCGGCGGCCGTCAACCTTGGTCACCGCCGGGAACTCGTAGAGCTTCCTTACGATATACATGAATGGGATGCGGGCGCGGCAATCTTGCATTTCGCGCGCGAGAAGGCGCGGTTTCATGGAGGGAAACGTGGAGGAGAAGAGAGAGCGAGAAGGAGAAGGAGGTGGAGGAGGCTGAGGAGGAGAAGGAGAAGGAGGGAAGGAGCAGGAAGAAGAGAAGGAGGGGGAGAGGGATGAGGAGAATGACGAGCAGGAGCGGGAAGGGTGGAAGGGGGAAAAGGGGGACGATGATGACGACGATGAGGAGAATGAGGAGGAGGAGGGAGAGAAGGAGGAGGGGAGAGAAAGAGGAGAAGGAGCAGATGGAAGAGGAAGAGGAAGAGGAGGAGGAGGATGACAACGAGGAGGAGGAGGAAGAGGAAGGGGAGCAGCACGAGGAGGAGCAGGAGGAGGAGGAGGACTGGAGAGGAGGAAGAAGAAGAAGGAGATGGAAGAGGCGGAGGAGGAAGGGAAGCGAGAGGAGGAGGAGAAGCAGGAGGAGGCGAAAGAGGAAGAAGAGGAGAAGAACGAGGAGGGGACGGAGGAGGAGGAAAAGAAGGAAGAATGAGGGGAGGAGGAGGAGGAGGAGCAGCCTACCAAATATGGCAGAGTGCTCAGATGTAGCGCTGGTAGCACAGGACGTCTGGATACTATAGGCGACTGTATGATGATTTCCTGTTGAGCGGTGTCCTTCCCAGCTCCGTAGCTCGCCTACAGCTCGAATTTAAGTCAGAAACCCAACACCGCCTCGCACAAAAATTAAAGAATGCAAATACTTGTTTGGTTGCAGCTCTGGCACCGCTCTCGGGCGTCTAGACTGTAGACGGATGCTTCGCAGCATTCCCTGTCGATTGGCGTGCATCTCAGTCAGATCCTTAGCTGGCCTAGATCTCGAATTCAATTCAGGAAACGCAGATCATCTCTGGTAAAATATTTACAGTGCGAATAATTTTCCAGTCGTAGCTCTGGTTACAAGCCGAGATCGAACGTCTCGATATCGTAGGCGAAAATACCTGGTGACCTTCTGCTTCGAAGAGTGCTTTTCAGCTCCGCAGCCAGCCTACCGCTCGAATGTAGTTGAGAAAACGATCATTATCTCCTAGAAAAAAACACGGGACGAATAATTGTTTGGCTCCAGCCCTGGTAGCAGACCGAGTTCAGGCATCTAGATACTTGAGACTAGCGCATATCTTGATGTTATTATGATTGCTGCGCCGAACAGCTCTGAACCTCATCTGCAGCTCGATTTGAGTGAAGAGGGTCATCATCATCTCTGATAAATTAGCAGAGTACGAATTTGGTTGGTTCCACATCTAGTAGCAGATGGAGTTCTGGCCTCTAGATACTTGAGACTAGCGCCCCTGATGACTTCCTTCCGATTGGTCGGCTGAAGAGCTCTGTAGCTCATCTCCAGCTCTGTAGCTTCATCTGAAATCATCATCATCTTTAAATCAATGACAGAGAACGAATAATTTTGTTGGTCCCAGCTCTTGTAGCAGACCGAATTCGGGCATCTAGATACTTGAAGCTAGCGCTGCGACTGTTTCCTTTTCGATTGCTGTGCCGAACAGCTCTGTAGCTCATCTGCAGCTCGAGTTCAGTGAAGAAAACCAGCAGCACATGCTATGATCACACTCAACAGCCGATCCCGCCCACATGCTTTTTGACAGTAATATCCACCCGATCGACCTGAGATGAAGATGGCCAGCGGGAATAAGATCGAATATGGGTGGGAAAAATATTAAGGCTCTAACGAATTGCTGAATGCCGAGGAAATGATTTTAAATAGGCCCAAGAAAAAAAAGGGAGCCGGCGGTAAACCGTCAACCTTGGTCACCGCTGGGAACCCGCAGGGCTTCCTTGCGATATACATGAACGGCACGTGGGCGCGGCAATCTCGCATTCCGCGCGCGAGAGGGCGCGGTTCCATGGAGGAGGACGTGGAGGAGAAGAACGAACGAGGAGGAAGAGAAGGAAATGAAGGAGGCTGAGAAAGAGAAGCAGGAGGAGAAGAAGGAGCAGGAGGGGGAGAAGGAGACAGAGGAGGAGGATGGCGAGCAGGAGGAAGGGGAAGGGCGGAGGGGGAGTAGGGGAGGATGATGATGAGGATGATGAGAAGGAGGAGGACGATGGGGGAGGAAGAGAAGGAGCAGGAGGAGGAAGAGGAGAAGAAGCAGATGGAGAAGGAAGACGAGGAGGAGGAGGAGAAAGGGGAAGGGGGGAATTCCAACACCGTCTCTCATATAAAAAATGGCAGCTCTGGTAGCAGACCGATCTCAGGCGTCTAGACTGTAGACTGATGCTCCGCAGCATTCCCTGTCGATTGGCGTGCCTCAGCTTCTGAGCTGGCCTAGATCCCGAATCTACTTCGGGAAACGCACATCATCTCTCGCAGAATATCTACAGTGCGAAAAGTTGTCCAGGCGGAGCTAACCAAATCCAGACGCCTCGTCCTGGTGACCTGGTCATCTTCTGCTTCGCGAAGTGCGTTTCAGCCCACAGCTCGAATGAAATGGAGCAAACTATCATGAGCCCTGAAAAAATAGCAGAGTACGAATGGCTGGTTGGTTCTAGCTCTGGTATCAGGTTCAGGCATCTAGATGCTTGATACTAGCGCGGCTGTTGGTTTTCCCTTCGAGTACTGCGCCGAAGAGATCTGTAGCTCGTCTGCAGCTCGAGATAAAGTAAGAAAACTCACCATTGTCTCTTAAAAACTTAGCAGAGTACAAACAGTCGTTGGCCCCTTT
The DNA here is from genome assembly GCA_963575745.1 of Prorocentrum cordatum. Classification (NCBI taxonomy): domain Eukaryota; class Dinophyceae; order Prorocentrales; family Prorocentraceae; genus Prorocentrum; species Prorocentrum cordatum. The sequence goes on from CAUYUJ010021153.1 coordinate 34,904, forward strand.
TTCTGCTAGCAGACCGAGTTCGGGCATCTAGATACTTGCGCCTCTGGCGATTATCTGTCGATTGCAGCGCCAAAGAGCCCTGTAGCTCATCTGCAGCTCGAGTTACGTTCAGAAAACAATCCATACATATGCAGAAAATGGGCAGAGTACGAATAGTTGTTTTGGTCCAGCTCTGGTTGTAGACCGAGTTCAGGCATCTAGGTACTCGAGACTAGCGTGCCTGGCATTTGTCTGTCGATTGCTGTGCCGAACAGCTCTGCAGCTCATCTGTAGCTCGAGGTACGTTCAGAAAACCGACTGCATTTGCCAAGATAACACGGAACAGTCGATCCCGCCGACATGTTTTTTGACGGTCAGATCTACCCGATCGACCTGAAATTAAGATGGCGAGCTGAAATAAGATTGAATATGGGGGGGAAATATGAGAGCTCTAACGAATAGTCGAATTTCGAGAAATTGCATGAATGGCATGCGTGCGCGGCAATCTCGCATTCCGCGCGCGCAAGGGCGCAGTTTCATGGAGGCGGGCGTGGAGGAGAAGAAGGAGCGAGGAGAAGGAGGAGGTGGAGGAGGCTGAGAAGGAGAAGGAGGAGGAGACGAAGGCGCAGGAGAAGGAGAAGGAGCGGGAGAAGGAGGAAGACGGGATCACGAGCAGGAGGAGGGGGAAGACGGGGAGAAGGGGGATGATGATGATGATGAGGAGGAGGAGGAGGAGGGGGAGGGGAAGAAGAGAGGGACGGGGAGGAGAAAGGAGAAGGAGCAGAGGAGGCGGAAGAGATGGAGGAGGAGGAGATGCAGGAGGAGAGAGAGGAGGAGGAGGAGGAGGAGGAGGAGGAGAGGAGGAGGAGGAGGAGGAGGAGGAGGAGGAGGAGGAGGAGGAGGAGAGAGGAGAGAGGGGGGAAGAGGAGAAGGGGGAGGAGGAGGCAGAGGAGGCGGGGAAATGGGAGGAGGATGGAGGAAAAAGCAAAGGATGAGGAGGAGGAGAAAAACAAGGAGACATCTCGATACCGTAGGCGAATGTACCGGGTGACCTTCTGCTTCGAAAAATGCTTTTCAGCCCCGCAACCAGCCTACAGCTCAATAACGTAGAGACAACTTCTATCATCTCTACCCAAAAAAACAGAATACAAATAGTTGTTTAGTTATAGCTCTGGTAGCAGACCGAGTTCGGGCATCTAGATACTGCAGACTAGCGCTCCTGATTCTTCCCTCTCGATTGCTGTGCCGAACAGCTCTGGAGCTCATCTGCAGCTCGAGTTAAGTTAAGGCTTAAAAAATTGCAGAGAACGAATGTGTATTTGATTCCAGCTCTGGTAGCAGTCCGAGTTCGGCCATCTGGATACTTGAACCTAGCGCTTCTGGTGATTCCCTGTTGATGGCTGTGCCGAACAACTCTGTAGCTCATGTGCAGCTCGAGTTAAGTTCAGAAAATCATCATCGTCTCAAAAATAAACAGAGTACGAATAGGTTGTTGGCACTAACTCTGGTAGCAGACCGAGTTCGGCCATCTAGATACTTAACACTAGCGCTTATGCTGATTATATTCCGATTGCTGCACCAAACAGCTCTGTAGTTCATCTGCACTTCGAGTTAAGTTAAGAATATCCTCATCATATAACAGAGTACGACGAGTTTGTTGGTCCTAGCTCTGGTAGCAGACCGAGTTCGGCCATCTGGATACTTGAGACTAGCGCTCCTGATGGTTAAATTTCAATTGCTCTGCCGAACAGCTCTGTAGCTCATCTGCAGCTCGAGTTAAGTTAAGGAAATCATCATAATCTCAAAAATCACAGAGTACGAATAGTCCAGTAGCAGACCGAGTTCTGCCATCTAGATACTTGAGACTAGCGCTCTGATGTTTCTCTTTCGATTGCTGTGCCGCACAGCTCTGAAGCTCAACTGCAGCTCGATTAAAATTAAGAACACCATCCGCATCTCAAAAAATAAGCAGAATACGACTCGTCGTTTGGGTCCCAGCTCTGATAGCAGACTGATATTGGGCATCTAGATACTTGAGACTAGCGCTCCTGATGATTCCATTTCGATTGCCGTGCCGAACAGCTCTGCAGCTCATCTACAGCTCGAGTTAAGTTAAGAAACCCTACAGCACCTTCCCAGACGACACTCAACAGCTGATCCCGCCAGAGTGTTTTTTGATAACAATTTTTACCCGATCGACCTGAGATCGAGATGGCGAGCGGGAATAAGATCGAATGTGGGGGGGGAGAAATATTAGAGCTCTACCGAATTGTTGGACGTCGAGAAGATGATTTTAACTAAGCGAGAAGAAGAAGAAGAAGAAAAAAAAAAAAAAAAAAAAAAAAAAAAAAAAAAAAAAAAAAAAAAAAAAAAAAAAAAAAAAAAAAAAAAAAAAAAAAAAAAAAAAAACGTCGAGAATGTTCGGGCCAACTAGCCCGTCAGCGCGCCAGAATTACTCTCTAGCTTCGCCTCTTCGCCCTCGGGGAAGCTCTACGATTCACTACCGTCGTGATCTTATGGGCCAACTAGCCCGCCGGCGCGCCTGCCTGCGGGGGAAAGAGGTCCGGCCCCGCAGCGGGCGGCGCCTCCCCCCTCCGGAGCGCTAGCGAGGCGAGAAGGGCGCGCGTGAGTACATGGATGGATTTCCTTGCGTTGGCGGCGCCGCTCAAGTGGCGGACGCTTCGGCCTCGAAAACGAACGATGATCGGATGGAGTCGGGGGGGGGGTCGCAAATGTGCTGAGGAGTGTTTCGCATCCGTCGGCGTAGTTTTCGGAGTTCACTTCGATGGGCCCTGGACAGGGCGGCAATTGCCGAGAAGGGTGAGCGGTCGGAACGGGCTGAATCGGGCTGAATCGGGCTGAACGGGATGAGCGGTCGGAACGGGCAGGCGCGCGATCCCCCTTCGCTCTTTCTTCTTCTCTCCGCTGGCGCTCCGCGAGAGCGGAGTGGCTGGAGCGGAGGGGGGGCTGGCCCCGTGGCGGGGAGGGCCCCCCCCCTCCAAAGCACCAGCAAGACGAGGAGAGTGCGCGTGGATGAAGGATGTATATTATTGTGACGGCGGCGCCGATCGAGTGGTGGATAGTTCCGCGTCAGACGAGGAATAAGCTGTTTCCGTCGGCGTGGCCCACTCGGCGTTAACGCGCCAAGAGAGGATGATCAGGACGGGAAGTTGCTGGCGAGGAGGACATGGGTGGTCGGCGCGGCCTCAATTGGGCAAGGCTCTGCTGCGAGGTGCGCGGGTGCAAAATTGTGGTCAATTTTAAAAAATAGTTTCTTCAACTGTTCGTTAGAGTTCTAATATCCCCCCCTCCCCCATATTCAATATAGTTCCACTCGCCGTCTCGATCCACGGTCGATGGGGGGATATTACTATCATAAAGCACTGAGGCGGAATTAGGTGTTGAGTGTCATTTTGGCAGGTGCTGGCGGTTTTCTTAATGTAGCTCGAGCAATAGATAAGCTACAGAGCTGTTTGGCATAGCAATCAAAAAATCATCAAGAGCGCTAGTCGTAAGTACTGGGAGCCGGCGGTAAACCGTCAACCTTGATTACCGCTGGGAACTCGAAGAGTTTCCTGGCGATATACATGAATGGCACGCGGGCGGGGCAATCTCGAATTTCGCGCGCGCGAGGCGCGGTTTCATGGAATTTGGACGTGAGAATAAAATAAAGAAAACGATGATACGATTATATATAGAATGCGAATGGAGCGTTCGTTGCCCTGCCTGGACTGGTGCCACATGTCCCTCTCGAAGCCGAGCGTGTTCTCCGGCACACGCGTGGCCAGCTCCATCGCCGCGAACCGCGCGTCGTACTCCTTCGGCCTCACCGGGCCGAGTATGTCGGCACAGCGCGTTCCTCGTCGATTTCGGCCATAAGCGCGTGCCGTTGCGGAGAGGTGCGCGAGGCGCTGGTGGCAGAGGGCTGATGAGGGCCGCTGCACCGTGCTGGCAGAGGTGAAGAGCGCGGTCATGAACCAGGACGGCAAGAGCGCGACGCTGACGGCCCCCTGCGGCACTGCCCAGGAGATCCGCGCCACCCAACACACTAATATTGCGCGCGCGGCGTCGCCCCGCCAGGGGCGACGCGCGCACCAAGAACTCTTCTAGTATATGCATCGTGGCGGACACTTTCTCGCCAAGAGGAAAACGATAAACTATAAAATGGGTACGACGCACGCCTCCACTGAGAATGTATAGTACTAGTATATCTTTGTGCGTCCCAAGGAGAAGGTGGTCTTGCTTGCGCTGCGCGAGCGTGGCCTGAACGCTGCCGCGGTGGCCGCCGTGGGGCGTCACGGCACAGGCACGATCATTGGCAACCCCATCGAGGTCGCCGCGCTCAAGGCGGTCATGGACACGACGTTCGCGCAGGCGGTCGAGCTGCACCTCTGCGCGGGGGAATCCAGCATGGGCACTTTCGGAGGCAATGCATTGGAGCCTCGCATGCCCCCTCAATTCCGCCTTCGCGTTGATTCGCGTCGTCGATGTAGCGTCGACGTAGCGTCTATTAGAGCTGCGAGCTGGCGTGGAGCAGCGTCGCTTCGCAAGAACCGACAAGATGGTACGGGAGGCGGAGTTGCCACCCAGGGCCATCTAGAGGATGCTGCAGGCCTCGCAGGCGCGCTCAAGGCCTTCGCGCGCCTACAGCACCTATAGGTCACTTCGCGGAGCTCAATCCGCACGAGAGCTCCGAGCACTTAGGACCCGTCGCCCCGACGTCTGTCTCGGCGTTGCCCGAGGATGGCGCGACCATGGGAGTTTCCTCGTTCGGCTTCGGCGGCACCAACGCGCGCGCCGCGATGGCGCGGCCAGCATCGAGCGCTCCGCGGCAGCCCGTGGAACACAAGATCGCGTTCCTCTTCACTGCGATGGGTCCCTCTCTCCAGAGCGACACGTGCAAGCAGCTGGACGAGGCGGGCGGAGTTCCCGTCGCGCTTGACCACTGCTGCAACATGTGCAGATATCTGAGCTTGCTGAATGAAGATCTCTGGGACATCATGTATCTCGATGACATAGAGATGGTCAGCAAGCTCGAGACCACGCTGCACTCGCAGGTGGGGGATTTCCCGAAGGGCACGGACAACCCCTCGCAGCCCTCACCTTCCTGGACGGTCGCAGATGGCGGTGGAAACGCGCGAAAACGTGCAAATAAGCAAAACATAGACAGACGCGTCGGAAAGACCGCCATCGCCCTTTCTACAATTGCGGTCGCAAGGCGCCCCTGCGGGGGTTGAGAGCACTGCATACGCACATACATACATACATACATACACTGGGAGCCGGCGGTAACCGTCAAGCTTGGCTACCGCCGGGAACTCTTAGAGCTTCCTCGCGGCAATCTCGCATTCCGCGCGCGCGAGAGTGAGCAAGATCAGAAGAAGGAAGAAGAGAAGGAGGAGGAAGAGGAGAAGGAGCAGATGGAGGAGGGAGATGAGCAGGAGAAAGAAGAAGGGAGAGGACGGGCAGCAGAACTACGCATAGCTTCTTTTGTTCCAGCTCTGGTAGCAGATCGATATCAAACATCTAGATACCTGCAAGAAGCGCTCCTGAGGATCGTCGTCTAGTTGCTGTGCCGACCAGCTCTAATCGTATATGCAGTTCGAGCTGCATCCAGAAAAGCACTGATATCTTGGAACTAGCGCGTCGGATGATGTTCTTCTGATTGCAGTGCCAATGAATTATGTAGCTCATCTGCAGCTCGAGTTATCTCAAGAAATAAGACCATCATTCATGTAAATAAGCACAGTACAAATAGTTGTTCGGACCCAGCTCTGGTAGCAGACCGAGTTCAAGCATCTAGATACTTGAGAATGGCGCGCATGGTGATTTCATTCCGATTGCTGTGCCAATCAGCTCTCTGGATCAATTGACGGCGTCCAAGACCTGGATAGCCGAGCAGTATAACACACGGCGGCACTGGGAGCCGGCGGTAAACCGTCAACCAGGCTACCGCCGGGACCCTCGTAGAGCTCTCAACACGCAAGTCAGCGCACAGATGACGAGAAGGGAGCGGTCTCGAATGTCAGCTTCAAAACTCGCAGACATTTGCTGTTTCGAATTTCATACGACGTCAGTTATCCTAATGGTTGGATAGTAATACCGCAGCTACGGACCTGAGAATGTCACGAGCAAACGCGGCATGACCTACTACAGGTGCAAATCATGCTTGAACTATATGGTTCCCTTACTGCTTTCGTAAATTCACGAAACTATTATCATCTCGATAACTGCATCCCGACGGCCGGTGGTTCCCCCTAATTTTCGAAAGCTGCACTGCAGCTACAGCCACGAGACATTCATGCCTCGTGCTACACTAGAGGGAATAGAAATCGACTTTTCCAAAACAAATGGTCAAATCTCTGACAATGTTCGCCCAACCGACCCAAACTTCTCACATTGTCCGCCCGGGCCAGGTGCGCCAACTAGCTCCACCCCGCGCAGGAATTCCTCAGGCTCATCGATGCCGAAGAGCTCTACGAGATACTGACATCGTCGGGTGTGCCTGAACGCAAGCAAGTGAAACCAAAGGGCCGCTGCTCGCGCACGCAGCAATCCAAAGGCACGGCACGCCACTGGGAGCCGGCAGTAAACCGTCAACCAGATTTTTTTGCGTCTTTGCTGGGACCATCTTGGCCACTGAGGCCAGGCCCAACGAAGTCTCAGGCGAAGCGAAGCCTCTTATTTGCCACGCAAGCAGTCAGCTCTTATTTCACATCAGCGAAGCTGTTGGAACAAAGAGAATCAGAAGCACGCAATGACACAATCAAACGCAGAAGCACACTGAAGAACCTACAAAGAACAAACAATACAGCGAAGCTGCTCGAATATGCAAAGAAGAGTATGATATAAATCAAACAAGTGTGGCTTATACATGCGAATGACCAAAGAAGTTCTGCACAGCATGTGGGAGCACATCACAGATGCGCTCCGCCGCTGGTAACTCAGTATCTGTCACCGTGGCACTTGGTGGTAAACACCATGCTGCGAGATACACATCCGTGTAAGTGATGTCAGTCCGCGAGAAGATGTACTTATTTCGCAGACCGATCTGCATCCACACGCCACAGGCACTTCCGCGGCTGCACGCACCCCAATCAAAGCCAGCTTAGATGAAGCAAGGAGTAAAACACTGAGATTCGAAATCACGGATGTAAAAGAAATCGGCGCACACTTGGCCCTGGCGGGCCTGATGAGTCAGCGAGTCAGCCCTTCGGTTCCATTCACGAAAGGAATGAAAGAAGAAGTCTCGGCCAGCCTCTGGAGGCCTCACCGCATACATACTCTGCATGCCGTCCAGCGTATTTATCAGAATATCTACTCGACTTTGATACACCTGAGATAGTACTTTCCATTTGCCGCACAGCCAGTTGATCACTAATAGGGAGTCCCCCTGGATGTCTAATGGTATCCCTCCCGTTTCAAGGTCCCCTTGTACACAGCGCATGTTATGCAACGCAAAACGTCTGCTACGTCGTTCCCTATATGCAGGTGTGTCCTCCCGATCCTGTCCGATATGATCTCTTCCATCCTCATCAGTATTCAAGAATACAGGCACCCCCGAAGACGCCAAGCCTGTGCATTTCTTCTGGAAATACTTCAACCTACTATTAGAACATACATGTGTGGCATAGTCCATGAAGTGTTCAAAGCTCCCGACGAACGATTCGCACCAGGATAAACCGCAAAACGATTCCAAAGAGCGATACCACGAACGAGGACCAACACTCTCCTGTCCCCCCCCGATGTCGTTTTAATGAGCTGGCCTCCTGCCATTTCCCCCAACATCTGAGAGCTTCGCTTGAACTAGTTCCCGCTATGTCCCACAGCCGGCCAAACGCCAGGCATGAGAAACGAGAATCTCTCCACGCTCGCGACGAATTTGTCTCAAGCGCCTCCTGATTCGTGAGCAACTTATGGGCGAAATCGGTCACGTCGATTGCCCACACCCAGTGCACGCGGAGGGACTTCTGTACAATACTCGCATACTGTGCATCATGAAACTTCTGCCTTTCTCTTTCATACCTCCTCGTACTCCACTCCTGATAACTCTCCCCATCCCTCCGCGCACAACGACACATGACAGCCAAACATTCACCTTCAAAGATACGCAAAGCACCCAAGGAATAGTAATCAACAGTACAACCTTCTGCAGTATAAAGCAAGACACTCTGAACTCTCTGCGCGCACCTCTCATACTTATCTTTCAACGGAATGACCGTGAAGCGGAAAAAAAGCCTGAGCCCAGAAGGCCCTCCGAGCCGAGTCAATACTCGCATCAAAATCTGGGCGCTCGTTCACGCGCAGTTCAAAGCAAACGTGAGCCCCAAGTACCCCCATCTCCGTCACTCTCCTGGAACGATAAACTCCAGAACTTTCCGACCCCATCGAAAGAACAAGGTCCGCAGACGGCAGTATTTCACCTTCAGCATCACGCGGAGGAGCAGCACCGAACACCATGTACAATAGACTGGACGCCTTCCATTCCATACCGTATTCGCGTAGATAAATAGTTAGACCGTGTAGCATGCGATTGAGTTCCTCCCGGCTCCGAACCAGAACATAACAGCTATCAGCCCAAAGGAAGTGATTAATAATCGAAACACAACTAGCCGAACAAGTAGCAAACTCAATACGATAACCTAAGCTTGACACGTCCCATTCCCGAATCGTAGAACTCCACATAGCGGCAACGATAAGATTGAAAGCCACTGGGCCATCTGGCCCTCCAGTCTGACTACACTTGTCCCACTCCACCTCCAACACCTCAATACCATCATAGTAAACAGTGCCGACACACTCGCACAGGGGATTTAGTGAAGCATACTGTAAGTACAAGGGCACATCAGCATGATCCAACCCACGCCTGACATTGGCCACCGTGCAGTGGTAGAACGCCTGGAGGACACCAGCGTTCGCCAGGTGCGCCGTTTCCCCGCTTCCCCAGATAGCAGCATGTTGCCCGATATGTTCGAGACTAGCCGTAATTTCATGTGTACGTCGATGCCCCTGGAAACCATACAACCCGATATGACGAAAAACACAGTTTCTCTCAAGATGACCCTCCACCAGAAGAACAATACAGGAACTGAACCATCTGGAAACGGCAGTCTGCATACAAAGCAAACGACCATCTTTTAACTTCGTAATCCCTGGGGTCTTCCGCATAAAAGAGATGAGGATCTGACACCACGACTGTGGATAAGGAACCATGAGTTTGATGATTTTATCGAACAACTTCTGGATCGATCTGATAGTACACCACGGCAAACTCCTGAGAATCTCGCACGGCATCCCGTCTGGCCCAGTAGCCCTCTGGGTCTTCAGTCGAGCCCGTGCTCGGAGAAGCAGTGCCATGCGAATTCCCACAACTGATGTGGATCGTACTTCATGTTCAGCCCTCATCCTGATCTCCTCCATCATAGCACGCGTGGAATTGCGTACCTCCCCCGACGAAACTTTGAGCCGAACAAACTTGTCGATCTCCCCCTTCCACTCCTCACGATCCTCCGTCTCCCTCCCATCCACCACCAAGTCGTGAATAGTATAGCTGACCTTTTCGTTTTGTCTCGGGATGTCTGTATGTAATCATTTCACGTCGATAACCTCTGCGAAGACGATTAGCCTCGTTCTTTAACTTTTCAGCCTCTGGACCTCCTCCCCCGGACACGCATGAACCCCCCCCTCGGCCCTAGTGAGCTGCAACGGTTTGGACGGCTCCTTTGGTCTCCCCGCCCACGTAGTGGTAAAGTCCACTTCAGGCGACACGCACGCTTCAAGCATAGTACTCTGCAGGCAATCAGAACTGAGCACAGGCGGACACTCCAAACGAGCGAAAATCGCACCACCTAAATTCAGATCCATACGCCGTCGAGCCTGATGCTCGTCGGCCCACGTCGAATACTTGCATCCGACCAAGGACGGCCTAAAACTTTGACCAGGCCGGGGGTCAGGACGACGAACAATAACTTTCCCAGGATCCGTGAAACTCGCCGTAATAATAGCATGATATGATAATCTACTGACCTGTTTTTACCACCCCTCTTGAAACACCATTTCACCTCCAAATCCGAGAACTCCCAACGACAAGGAACGAGCAGGTAATCCAGGACCCTCCTCGAAATCAGGAACTTGTTCTCCCCCCACGCCTCCCAAGTAACCTCACGAAGCGATTAGGGACCCCCCCGGGGCTATCATTAGCACCGCCCCGTAATTACATAATTTGCACGGGGGGTTTTCGCCGAGCGACATGGGTAGCACCGCGCACTTGAAAGGAAAGTAAATAATTCCTGCGCCCCGCCTCGGATGGCATCCCAATTGGAATTACAAGCAGAATAAGCATACAAATGAAAATACGAATAAGAACAATAATAAGAATAAGGCGAATGTCACAGGTACTGCTGACCCCGTAACTGTTACTGCTACCGTGATGACGATGAAACCTGATGGCGTGATGCTACTGTTACTGCTACCGTGATGCTACTGTTACCGTGATGCTAGGCGATGTGTGAGGGTGCTCAGGCGATTTGGACAATTCTGTTAAGCAATGTGAAGATGTCTCAAGCGATTTGGCTACTCCCAAGAAGAAATGTGAGGATTTTACTAAGATGTGTGAGGATGTTTCAAACGATGTATTGTTCTTCTTCCTTCTCTACTCTTTGTTCTGATCCGCTTGTTTTTTTGTCCGATGAGGTTTCTATTGAAAATCCTTTAGAGATATGCGTTTTTTTTTCGGCCGTCGTAGGGGGTGGTCCACCCGAGGGCATCGCCCCCACCCCGCACCGCGGCATTACCTTAGCACCCGGCCAAAAAAAAATACCCGCGCGACAGCCAGATCGCGCTGGCCGTCGCCGAAGATACGAAGATACGGAAGAAGAAAAGAAGAATAAAAACATAAAAGAACGAATAATACGAGTAATGAGAAGCAAAATACGACTGATTGTAAGAATACGGATAGTAAACATCGTTTTCCTCATGATCCGCATGGAATCGAGGTACTCCGAAAAAAAAGCAGCGACCCTCGCAGACTACGAATGAGGATACGACTAAAACGAACGAAGATACGAAAGAAGACTAAGAAGAAATGTGAGGATGTCTCAGGGGATATGGCCAATTCTATTAAGACATGCGAGGATGTCTCCAGCGATTTGGCCAGTTCTAATAAGAAATTAGGGTGATCACGCGATTTAAACAATTCTGTTAAGCAAAGTGAGGATGTCTCAAGCGATTTGGCTAATTCTAAGAAGAAATGCGAGGATGTCTCAGGCGATGTGTGCCATTGTACTAAGATGTGTGAGGATGTTTCAAGCGATTTCCCCCTCTTCCTTCTCTACTCATTGTTCTGATCCGCTTGTATTTTCCGATGAGGCTTCTATTGAAAATCCTTTAGACAAATGCGTTTTTTTCGGCCGTCGTAGGGGGCGGTCCACCCGAAGGCATTGCCCCCACCCCGCACCGTGGCGTTATCTTAGCACCCGGCCAAAAAAAAAACTCCGCGCGACAGCCAGGTCGTGCTCGTTCGTCGTCGCCGTAATCGTCGGAAGACACCAATGGTAGATAGTTACTCCTGACAACCATGACATGGCTGAGAGGCCCAAGGAACAACTGATGTTTCAGGCGAGTTTGCAAAGTTCACTAAGAAATGCGAAGGTGTCTCAGTCGAGTTTGCCAATTCTACTAAGAAATGCGAGGATGTCTTAGGCGACGCGGCCAATTCTACAAAAAAAAAAAAAAAAAATGAGGCGCCACTGCTTCTTTCCGAGTACCTGGACTCCTGCCATTACCTGGACTACTGCCTCCGAAGGCCTCTGAGAATAAGAGCCCCCTGGGCCCTGAAAGGCCCTGGGCCCCGATGGGGGAGGAGGTCAGGCGGATCGGCCGAAGGCCTCTGAGAATAAGAGCTCCCTGGGCCCTGAGAGGCCCTGGCCACTGAGGGAAGGCGAGGGGCCATTGGCTGAAAGCATCTCCCGGGCCCTCCTATGAGAACCCCTTGCGATACGTATTGGACCGTCTTGGATTATTCTGGAACCTCTCGGCCATCTTGGATTATTCTGAGGCCCCCTGAGCCGCGCAGGAGTCGCGAGGCCCCCTTGGTAGAAGTAAGAGTTGGAGTAGGAGTAGGAGGAGAGGGGGGAGGAGTTAGAGTAGGAGTAGGAGTATAGGAGTAGGAGTAGGAGTAGGAATAGGAATACGAATAGGAGTACGAGCACGAGTAGACGAGTCGGCAAATTTTCTGAAGAATTGCGAGGATGTCTCAGGCGATGTGGCAAATGCTTATAAAACTGCGAGGATGTCTCAGGCGATGTGGCCAATTCGATTAAGAAATGCGAGGATGTCGTTGTCGATTTGGCCAAGTCTACTCAGAAATGTGAGAATGTCTCAGGCCACTTGGCTAGTTAATTCTATTCAGAAATGCAAGGATGTCTCAGGTGATTTGGCCAATTCTACAAAGAAATGTGAGGATGGCTCAGGCGAGTTGGCCAATTCGATTTAGAAATATGAGGATGTCTCATGCAATTTAGCTAATTCGGCTGAAAAATGTGAGGATGTCTCAAGCGATTTGGCAAATTCTTTTCAGAAATATGAGAATGTCGGATGTAATATTGCCAATTATACTAAGAAATGTAAGGATGTCTCAGGCGTTTTGGCCAAGTCTGTTAAGACATGAGGATGTCTCAAGCGATTTGGCACATGCTGATACGAATTGCGAAAATGTCTCAGGCGATGTGGCCAATTCGAATCAGAAATGTAAGGATGTCTCAAGCGATTTGGCCAAGTCTGTTAAGAAATGTGAGGATGCCTGAAGCGATTTGGCAAATGCTGATAAGAATTGCGAGGACGTCTCAGGCAATGTGGCAAGTCCTATCTGGAAATGTGAGGACGTCTCAAGCGATTTGGCCAATCCTATCTGAAAACTGAGCGCTTGAGCTCTGAAAGGGCGGCAGGCACAGGCAGGAACTCCCCTGGGCACTGAAAGGTTGCCCTAATATTGCCAGGACTGTGAAAAAGCGAGCTGGGGGGGAAGGAGGGAGAGGGGGAAGGAGGAGGAGAAGGATTAAGCAATGTGAGGATGTCCCAAGCGATGTGGCAAATTCTGCTAAGAAATGCGAGGATGTCTCTGGCGATTTAATTTATTCCACTAAGAAACGTAAGGATGTCTCAGGCGATTTGGCCAATTCTAATAAGAAATGCGAGGATGCCTCAAGCGATTTGGCCAATTCTACTTAGAAATATGAGGATGTCTCAGGCAAGTTGGCCAATTCTATTAAGAAATGTGAGGATGTCTGAAGCGAGTTAGCAAATTTTGATAAGACATGTGAGGACGTCTCAGGCGACGTGGCCAATTATATCAAGAAATGGAAGGGTGTCTCAAGCAATGTGGCAAGTTCTTTTTGGAAATGCGACGACGTCTCAAGCGATTTGGTCAATCCAATTAAGAAATGCGTTGATGTCTCAAGCGATTTGGCAATTGTATTCAAATATGTGAAGATGTCTCAAGCGATTTGGCCAATGTTCGTAAGAAATGTGAGGATGCCTCAAGCTATTTGGCAAATTCTCGTACGAAATGCGAAGGTACTCAAACGATTTGGCAAACACTGCTAAGAAATATGAGGATGTCTTAGGCGATTTGGCCAAGTCTATTAAGAAATGTGGGGATGTCTCAGGCGATTTGGCCAATTCTAAAAAGAAATGCGAGGATGTCTCAGGCGATGTGCTTCCTCCTCCTCCTCCTAGCCGCAGGCGCCGGAGCACGCTTCCGAGCGCGGGGGGGTATCGTTTCGCCGGAGGGGGGGGGGTTCTTATTTGCTTCCTCGGCTTATGCTTCCCAGCACAGAAAGTGCTGGCGGCCTTCAGCCCGTGCAAGGCCATGAACTCTAAGAGCAGCTCCTTCAGCCTCCTCTTCCGATTCCCCCTCTCAATCTGCTGTGCACCGTCTCCTCATCTCCCCCACTTCCTGTCCATACGAGTACCCTCCTTTCCAGTAGCCTCATACTCCTCCCCATTACATACAAGCTTGCAGCCGGGCTGAATCTCCACGTTGGCATCAAGCAGAACACAAAAGCTGGCCTGTGGAAACTTGGCACGGAGCCCGTCGCGAGCACGAGTGATCTGCCCATAGACTCCCGCGGCAATCTCAACACACTCCTCAACATGAGGATCTGGCAAATACGCTGAAATTAAAAATGAGTGGTGACTTCTCTGACCCAAAGACGCCGATACCAAACCCATTGAAACATGTGAAGAACATACGGACAGCAGCCGCCCACGATCTGTCGAAGATGAGAGCTGCTTTACTACACGAACTAGCTTTAATACGCCACCCCAAGCGTTCAAATTCACCGTGCACAAGGTATTGAGTTTCCTGAAATGCAAAGAGCCCACCACATGCCCTCATATGGTGAAGAATCTCAGTACCATTAAAGTGAGCCTCACCCGCTTTGTTCAGGTTCCAGCTCCCCAAACGCATGCCTCGGACGAGGCGCCGTTCACGTCACTGCCTACGATTCACCTCCTGGAGCACCGCGCCCATGGGGACCGCCAAAGCAGGATACATAGACACAATACGAACCCAAGCATCGGCATGCAAAACCCAGGCCCCAGTGGTGTTCGTATACGTCGCAAAACATACAGGACGGAGGCTCGGAACAGCTTGAGTCCAAATCTGACTCCTAGGTGGCCCCATTTCCCCACGGATCTCGATTTGAACATGAGCTGATGTCAAGCTACGCCAAGTACCACAGAAACCGGCCACCGCTTTAACATGATCACGCTTCCAGGGGGCACACTCCACCAGCGAACGAATCCGCTTGGGATCAATAGGCGTGTCCATATAACGAGAACATCAGCATCTGGATATGTATAACCTGGAGGCGGAGCAAGACGGTCGGCTGGGTCCTTGCAAATCATGTCCGTCCATTCCTTGATTATCCAGAGGGTGTCCCGTGATGTCCCGTCTTTGAAACCTATCTTCACACTACCACACATATACCGTCCTCCGTTTAATCACTCAGTTTTGTCTTTCTCAGACGCATTTCTTTCCTCCCCCTGTAGTGTTCATATCATATCCGATAACAAGTGCGATGAATCCACCCAGGGTATCATTTGATTCCCCCGAATAACTTGATTAGACCAATCCGTAAACCACCCTTTGAGTTCAAGATAAGTTGGCGTAAACTGGCTCGGCCTATCCTGTTGATAGCGAGGGGCCGTACCACCACCACCACCACCAGAGGACCCGCCTGGGCCAACACTTGTCGAGACCGATGCAGCGGGAGATCCTGCTAACATTTGTTTAACTGATTTCTCCAAGATACCCGTACGTGCATTTGGTTTGTCCATCCATTGTGTACGTGACCTAAGTGCGTCACCAACTCGTTTGATATCCGTCTTCGTCGAATGAACAACATGAATGAGATCCTCGTGTGCGTCCTCCGTTTTCCAAGCACGTTTCATCATAATTTGTTTGAAAGGGTCCTTCTCCTGCGCCAGCAACAAGCTTCTCTCCTGTTCAATCTCTTGCCCACGAGCACGTTTCGATCGGGTCTCATTCTCACTCGTCATCTCGGCATCCACCGCGGCAGCAACATGAATCATATTTTCAAAATTACTTCCGTCCAAACCGTATCTGTCCAACCAATTCTCATCGTCCTCTCGTTGTCGTTTGTTCGAAGCAGCCCCCAGTGCCTGCACATCTTTCTGATCCCAAGGTTGATACTCCTCAAGATAATCGAAATTGATCCTCTCGTCCTGATAATCCTCTGTCGGTATGTCCAAATTCTTGTGACGGCGAAACCACTCGACAGCCATTTCTCCCCACTGTTCAAGCTTTTCGAAGCACAAACTGAAAAACTCGAAAATCACGTCTGCTGGTTTCCATCGAAAGTCGGTTCCGCCAAATGTTTTGATCGCAATACTGCAGCTACGGACCTGAGAATACCTCGTAGAGCTCTTCGGCAAGATGAGCTAAGAGGAATTCGGGCGCAGGGTGGAGCTAGTTGGCAGACCCGACCTAAAGAGACAATGTGACGACTTGGGGTCGGTTTTTGTACCTTTGTGCAAGATTTGAAAAATTCATCTTCAGAACTACAGATTTTTCTCACACACAGTAAGCTATGGCGTATCTGCTGGTAAAATTTTCAGGGCTCTAGAAGCAATAGTACGATTAAAAGACTTGCAGGAACCGAGCCTGTGTCTGCAACAAATAATGTATTTTTCTAAATTGTATTGTTAAGCCGCACAAATGCAGAGAGAAGGGAGCAGGGAGGGGGGGAGGCTGAGCGTTAGCATATAAGCTTTGTTCTGAGAGCAGCTCAGCTTTCCTGAGGGAGTTTTACTATGGCTTCACTTCCCGGAACTGACCTCATATTGACAGTAAAAATGTTTTAAGAAAATCGTATGCGAAGCTCTCTGCTTCGATTCTGAGCAGTCGTACGCAAGCAAGGAGCTCTACGAGGTTCCCGGCGGTGACTGGGTTGACGGTTCACCGCCGGCGCCAGTTTCACTGGCAAACGCGGCGTAACCCACTATAGGTGCGAAGAATACTGGTTCTCAAAACGAATTTCAAAATCTCTCAGAATCTTCGGAAAACCGACCTTAGGTTGACACATTGTCCGCCCGCGCCAGGTCGTCGAACTGGACGCCGGCGGTAAGCCGTCAACCTTGGTTAACGCTGGGAGACTCGTAGAGATTCCTTGCTCATCTGCAGCTCGAGCTGAATGATTAAAACCAATACGATCTCCAGAGAATAAGCAGAGTACGAATAGTTTTCCAGCCCGGGCGCTGATAACAGACAAACTTCAGGCGTCCAGATACTTTTAACGAGCGCCCTGATGACTCCCTTCCGACTGCCGTGCTGAAAAGCTCTGTAGCTCTTCTGCAGCGCGAGTTCAATCAAGAAAACGAATACCATCTTCAAGAAATTAGAGAGTACAAATATTTGTTCAGCCCGAGCGCTGATAGCAGACTGATTTCAGGCGTCTAGATACTTTCAAATTGCATGCCTGATATATACCTTCCGATGGTTCTGCCTAAAAGCTCTGAAGCTCATCTGCAGCTCGAGGAAAGTCGAGAAACCAATTCCATATCCAAAACAAATAGCAGAGCATGACTAGATGTTCGGCGTATGCGCTGATAGCAGATCGAGAACAGGTGTCTTAGCGCGCCTGACAACTCCCTTCTGATTGCTGTGCCGAACAGCTCTGTAGCTCATCTGCAGTCTGAGTCCAGTCAGGGAAATCATCACTATATCGAGAAAAAACAGAGTACGGAAAGTTGTTCAGCCCCAGCGCTGATAGCAGACTCATTTCAGGCATCTAGATGCTTAGAACTATCGCGTCTGATGTTTCTATCCCTACTGCTGAGCCGAACAGCTCTTCAGGTCATCTGCAGCTCGGATTGAGTCAAGAAAACAATCAGCATCTCCAGAAACTTTAGAGAATAAATACAAATAGTTTTTCGGCTCCAGTGCTCACAGCAGACCGAGTTCGGGCGTCTAGATACTTTAGACTAGCATGTCTGATCATTGCCTTCCGATTGCTGTGCCAAAGCGCTCTGCTCATCTGAGGCTTGTGTTAAGCCGATGAACTCATCACCATCTCCCCCCCAAAAAAACAAAGTACGAATAGGTTTGAGGACCTAGATCGGGAAGCAGACCAAGTTGAGACCTATGGATGCTTGAGATGAACGCGCCTGACGATTCTGAATCGATTACGTGTGCGTGCCAGCTCTGTAGCTCTCCTACACCTCGAGTTAAGTACAGAAAACCGTCAGCACCTGTCAAGATCACTCGAAGCCGCGGTCCCGCCGGGACGCTTTTTGGCAGTAATAGGAACCCGATCGAGCGGAGATTACGACAGCGAGTAGAAAGAATATCGAATATCACGAAAAAATACTAGACCTCAAACGAATCGAGGAATTTCGAACAGTTAATTTCAACTGGGCGCTGGCGGTAAACCGTCAAACTTGGTTACCGCCGGGATACTCGTAGAGCTTCCTCGCATATATCATCTCCAGAGAATCAGCAGAGAACGAATAGTTTTTCAGCCCGAGCGCTGATAGCAGTCTAGATACATTTCACTAGCGTCCCTGCTGATTCCCTTTCAATTGCTGTGCTCAACAGTTCTGTAGCTCATCTGCAAAAACCAAGAAAATCAGTAGCATCTCCAAGAAACTAGCAGAGTACGATTAGTTGTTCAGCCCGAGCGCTAATAGCAGACTGAGTTCAGGTGTCTAGATACTTTTAAATAGCGCGCCCGATGATTCTCTTCCGACTGTTCTGCATCTCGAGTTCAGTCAAGAAAACCAATTCCATCACCAGAAAAATAGCAGAGTATCACTAGTTGTTCGGCTTCTGCGCTCATAACAGACCCAAGCCAAGCGTCTAGATACTTCAGACTAGCGCGCCCGATGATTTCATTCCGATTGCTGTGCCGAAGAGCTCTCAAGCTCATCTGCAGCTCGAGTTCAGTGAAGAAACTCACCATCACCTCGAAAGAAAATCTGTAGAATACGAATAGCTTCGCGGACCTAGCTCGAGTAGCAGACCGAGCGCAGACCTCTAAGTTCTTCAGACGAGCGCGCCTGATGATTCTGAATCGATACCGTGCGTACCAGCCCTCTCCTACAGCTCGAGTTCAGTGCAGAAAACCAACAGTACCTGTCAAGATGACTCGAATAATACGAACAGTTTCGCGGACCTAGCTCGAGTAGCAGACCGAGTTCAGACCTCTGGATGCTTCAGACGAACGCGCCTGATGATTCTGAATCGATTACGTGTCCGTACCAGCTCTGTAGCTATTCTACAGCTCGAGTTAAGTTCAGAAAACCGACAACCCATGTCATGATGAATCGAAGAATACGAATAGTTTCGCGGACCTGGCTCGAGTAGCAGACCAAGTTCAGACCTCTGGATGCTCCAGACGAACGCGCCTGGTGATTCTGAATCGATTACGTGTGCGTACCAGCTCTGTAACTCTCCCACAGCTCGAGTTAAGTACAGAAAACCGAGAGCACATGTCAAGATGACTCAAAACTGCCGATCCCGCCGCGACGCTTTCTGGCAGTAATAGGTACCCGATCGAGCTGAGATTAAGACGGCGAGCGGGAATAAGATCGAATATCACGGGAAAAAACTACTAGAGCTCTAACGAATTGTTGAATTTCGAGAACATAATTTTCAACCGAGCAAAAGTGACCAAAAGGTCCGTCGAGATGTTTCTTGCCAACTAGCCCACCAGCGCCCCGAACTGGGGGCCGGCGGTAAGCCGTCAACCAGAGTTACCGCTGGGATCTCGTAGAGCTTCCTCGTGCAATGCGGGCGCGGCAATCTCGCATTGCGCGGACGAGGGCGCGGTCTCATGGAGGGGGACGTGGAGGAGAAGGAGGAGCAAGGGAAAAGCAGCTCTGGAAGGAAATAATAGACATACCAGACCGAGTTCAGGCGTCTGGACACTTCATCACCATCTCTAGAAAGTAAACAGAGTACGATTAGTTGTTCGGCCCCAGCGCTCCTAGTAGACTGATTTCAGGCCTCTACATTATTTTACCTACCGAGCCTGATTATTTTATTCCCATTGCTGTGCCCGACAGCTCTCTAGATCATCTGCAGCTCGAGTTGAGTCAAGAAAACCATCACCATCTCGGAAAACTAACAGAGTCGGAATAGTTTTTCAGTCCCAGCGCTGATAGCAGACCGAGATCAGGCGTCTAGATACTGTCAACTAGCGCGCCTGATCATTCCCTTCCGAAATAAATGCTGAACAGCTCTGTAGCTCATCTGCAGCTCAAGTTAAGTCAAGGAAACCATAACCATCTCAAAAAAAATAGCAGAGTACGAAGAGTTTCTCAGCCCCAGCGCTAATAGCAGACCGAGACGAGGCGCCTAGATACTGCAGACTCGCGCCAGATGATTCTCTCCCAGTAGATATGCCAAAGAAAGCAACAGCTCATCTGCAGCTCGAATTGAGTCAAGAAGCTCATCATCATCTCCCAGAAAATTAATAGAGTACGAACAGCTTGGCGGACCTAGCTCTGGTAGCAGACCAAGTTCAGACCTCTGGATACTTGAGACGAACGCGCCTGATCATTCTGGATCGATTAAGTGTGCACTTCAGCTCTGTAGCGCTCCTGCAGCTCAAGTACAGAAAGCCGACAGCACCTGTCACGATGACACAAAACAGCCGATCCCGCCCCAGTGCTTTTTGGCAGTAATAGGTACCCGATCAACCTGAGATTAAGACGGCGAGCGGGGATAAGATCGAATACGAGGAGAAAAAATACTAGAGCTCTAACGAATTGTTGAATTTCGAGAAATCGAATTCAAACAGGTATAAAAAACTTCCGTCGAGATTTTTTTGCCAACTAGCTCCCCAGCACGCCGGAATTACTGAGCGCCGGCGGTAAACCGTCAACCTTGGTTACCGCTGGGAGACTCGTAGAGCTTCCTTGCCATATATCATCTCCAAAGAATCAGCAGAGAACGAATAGTTTTTCAGCCCGAGCGCTAATAGCAGACTTATTTCAGGCGTCCAGATACCTTTCACTGGCGCCCCTGACGATTTCCTTCCAATTGCTGTGCTGAACAACTCTGTAGCTCATCTGCAGC
Organism: Prorocentrum cordatum; assembly: GCA_963575745.1. Taxonomy (NCBI): domain Eukaryota; class Dinophyceae; order Prorocentrales; family Prorocentraceae; genus Prorocentrum; species Prorocentrum cordatum. Next base: position 55,485 of record CAUYUJ010021153.1, read on the forward strand.
ACGAGTAAACCCAAGACAACCAATACTATCTCCAAGAAATTGGCAGAGTACGAATAGTTGTTTAGCCCCAGCGCTGATAGCAGTCTGAGTTCAGGTGTCTAGATACTTTCAATGGCGCGGCTGATGATTCTCTTCCGATTGATCTGCCTAAGAGCTCTGAAGCTCATCTGCAACTCGATTTCAATCAGGGAAACCACTTCCATCACCAGGAAAAATTCCAGGTATGACTAGTTGTTCGGCTTCTGCGCTCATAACAGACCCAAGCCAAGCGTCTATATACTTTTAGAGTAGCGCGCCTGATGATTTTCTTCCGACTGCTGTGCCGCAGGGCTCTCGAGCTCATCTGCAGCTCGAGTTAAGTCAAAAACCCACCATCATCTCACGAAAAAATGGTAGAGTACGAATAGCTTCGCGGACCTAGCTCGAGTAGCAGACCGAGTTCAGACCTCTAGATGCTTCAGACGAACGCGCCTGATGATTCTGAATCGACTAGGTGTGCGCACCAGCTCTGTAGCTCTCCTACAGCTCGAATTAAGTACAGAAAACCGACAACACCTGTCAAAATGACTCGAAAGAGCCGATCCCGCCCGGACGCTTTTTGACAGTAATAAGTACCCGATCGAGCTGAGAATAAGACGGCGAGCGGGAATACGATCGAATATCACGGGAAAAAATACTAGAGCTCTAACGAATGGTTGAATTTCGAGAACAGAGTTTTCAACCGAGCAAAAGTCAACAAAAGGTCCGTCGAGATTTTGCTTGCCAACTAGCTCTCCAGCGCGCCGGAATTACTGGGCGCCGGCGGTAAACCGTCAACCTTGGTTACCGCCGGGAGACTCGTAGAGCTTCCTCGCTCATGCGGCTCGAGTTAAACCATGAAAACCAATACCATCTCCAAAAAATTAGCAGAGTACGAAGAGTTTTTCAGCCCGAGCGCTCATAGCAGACTGATTTCAGGCGTCTAGATACTTTGAACTAGCGCCCCTGATGATTCCCTTCCGATTGCTGTGCTGAACAGCTCTGTCGCTCACCTGCAGCGCGAGTGAAGTGAAAAACAAAAACCATCTCCAAGAAATTAGCAAAGTACAAATAGTTTTTCAGCCCGAGCGCTAATAGCAGACTGATGTCAGGCGTCTGGGTACTTTAAAATAGCGCGTCTGATGTATTCCGTCCGATTAATGTGCCGAAGAGCTCTGGAGCTCATCTGCAGCTCGAGGTAAGTCGAGAAAACCAATTACATTTTGCAAAAATAGCAGAGTACAACTAGTGTTTCGGTGATAGCAGACCGAGTCCAGGTGTCTAGTAGCGCGCCTGATGATTGCCTTATCATTCTTCTGCTGAACAGCTCTGTAACTCATATGCAGCTCGAGTTCAGTCAAAAAAGCATCACCATATCGGAAAAAACAAAAAAAAAAAAAAAAAAAAAAAAAAAAAAAAAAAAAGATAGCAAACTGATTTCAGACGTCTAGATACTTAGAACTATCGCGCCTAATGATCCCCTTCCGATTGCTGAGCCAAACAGCTCTGCAGCTCATCTGCAGCTCGAGCTAAGTCAAGATAACCATCACGATCTCCCAAAAAAATGGAGAGTACGAAGAGTTATTCGGCTCCAGTGCTGACAGCACACCGAGTTCGGGCGTCTAGATACTGTAGGATAGCGCGCCTGAGCATTGCCTTCCGATTGCTGTGCCGAAGAGGCCTTTAGCTCATCTGAGCCTCGAGTTAAGTCAAGAAACTCATCATCATCTCCCGAAAAATGGTAGAGTACGAATAGTTTCGCGGACCTAGCTCGAGTAGCGGACCGAGTTCAGACCTCTAGATGCTTCAAACGAACGCGCCTGATGATTCTGAATCGATTACGTGCGCACCAGCTCTGTAGCTCTCCTACAGCTCGAGTTAAGCACAGAAAACCGAGAACGCCTGTCAAGATGACTCGAAACAGCCAATCCCGCCAGAGTGCTTTTTGACAGTAATAGGTACCCGATCGAGCTGAGATTAAGACGGCGAGCGGGGATGAGATCCAATATTACGAGAAAAAATACTAGAGCGCTAACGGATGGTTCAATGTAGAGAACATAATTTTTAACCGAGCAAAAGTCACCAAAAGGTCCGTCGAGATTTTCCTTGCCAACTAGCCCTCCCGCGCCCCAGAATTACTCTTCTAGCTTCGCCGCTAACGCTCTAAGGGGAGCTCTACGAGTTACTCTTCTAGCTTCGCCGCTAACGCTCTTAGGGAAGCTTTACGAGTTACTGGGAGCCGGCGGTAAACCGTCAACCAGGTTACCGCCGGGAGCCTCGTAGAGCTAATTTTCTGTCGCGGAGGTGCTTAGAACACATGGAGGGAGCTTTCTCCAGCGCAAGCTGAAAAACTCTGAAAAAAAAACACGTTTTTCGGTTTTCATCCAAAGTCGGTTCCTTCAAGTGTTTTGATAGTAATACTGCGGCTACGGACCTGAAAATTTTACTGGCGGGCGCGGCATAAGCCACCACAGGTGCGAAAAATACCAGTTCTCGGAACGAATGTTCAAATCTCCCACAATTTTCGCCCAACCGACCCAAAGTTCCCACATTGTCCGCCCGGGCCGGCTGGGCCAGCTAGTTGCACCCCGCGCTGGAATTCCTCTAGCTCATCGATGCCGAGAAGCTCTACGAGGTATTACTCTTAAGCTTCCCGCAACTGGGCGCCGGCGGTAAACCGTCAACCTTGGTTACCGCCGGGGGACTCGTAGAGCTTCCTTGCCATATAGCATCTCTAAAGAATAAGCAGAGTACGAATAGTTGTTCAGACCGAGCGCTAATAGCAGACTGATTGCAGCCGTCTAGATACATTCAACTAGCTCCCCTGATGATTTCCTTCCGATTGCTGTGCAAAACAGCCCTGTAGCTCATCTGCAGCGCGAGTTGACCAAGAAAACAAATACCATCTCCAAGAAATTAGCAGGCTGTTCAGCCCGAGCGCTGATAGAAGACGGATTTTAGGGGTCTAGATACTATCAAATTGTCTTCCGATTGCTGTGCCTAAGAGCTCGGGAGCTCATCTGCAGCTCGAGATTAATCAGAAAAACCATTATCACCAGGAACAAAAACATCATATGAATGGTCGTCCGGCTTCTGAATAGGTTCGCAGACCTAGCTGGAGTAGCAGACCGAGTTCTGACCTCGAGATGATTCAGACGAACGCGCCTGATGATTCTGAGTCGAGTACGTGTGCGCATCAGCTCTGTAGCTCTCCTACAGCTCGAGCTAACCGACAGCAGCTGTCAAGAAAATTTGTACAATACGAATAGTTGTACGGACCTAGCTCGAGTAGCAGACCGAGTTCAGACCTCTAGATGCTTCAGACGAAAGCGCATCATGATTCTGAATCGATTACGTGGGCGTACAAGTTACGTAGACCTCCTACAGTTCGAGTTAAGCACAGAAAACCGAGAGCATCTGTCAACGAATTTCGTACAATACGAATAAGTTCGCGGACCTAGCTCGAGTAGCAGACCGAGTTCAGACCTCTAGATGCTTCAGACGAACGCGCCTGATTATTCTGAATCGATTACGTGGGCGCACCAGCTCTGTAGCCCTTCTACAGCTCGAGTTAAGTACCGAAAGTCGACAGCATCTGTCAAGAAAAACGGTAGATTACGAATAGCTTCGCGGACCTAGCTCGAGTAGCAGAGTGAACTCAGACCTCTAGATGCTTCAGATGAACGCGCCTAATGATTCTGAATCGGTTTCTGTGCGGACCAGCTGTGTAGCTCTCCTAAATCTCGAGTTAAGTACAGAAAACCGTCAACGCGTGCGAAGATGACTCGAAACAGCCGATCCCGCCCCAGTGCTTTTTGGCAGTAATAGGTACCCGATCGAGCTGATATTGAACGGCGAGCGGCAATAAGATCGAATACCATTGGAAAAATACTAGAGCTCTAACGAATTCTTGAATTTTGAGAACATAATTCAACCGAGAAAAAGTCAGCAAAAGATCCGTCGAGATTTTTCTTGCCAACTAGCCCTCGCGCCCCGGAATTACTCTTAAGCTTCCAGCAACTAGCTAAGGGAAGCTCTACGAGTTACTAGCTAAGGGAAGCTCTACGAGTTACCGAGCAAGAGTCAGACTTGGCAGCGTCCACTTCGTAGCGTCCCACTTGGTAGCGTCCAGTGGGCGCCGGCGGTAAACCGTCAACCTTGGTTACCGCCGGGGGACTCGTAGAGCTTCCTTGCCATATACCATCTCTAAAGAATACGTAGAGTACGAATAGTTCTTCAGCCCGAGCGCTAATAGCAGACTCATTGCAGCCGTCTAGATACTCAACTAGCGCCTCTGATGATTTCCTTCCGATTGCTGTGCAGAACAGCCCTGTAGCTCATCTGCAGCGCGAGTTAGACCAAGAAAACCAATACCGTCTCCAAGAAATTCGCAGAGTACGAATAGTTGTTCAGCCCGAGCGCTGATGGAAGACTGATTTCAGGGGTCTCGATACTATCAATAGCGCGCCTCATGATTGTCATCCGATTGCTGTCCCTAAGAGCTCGGGAGCTCATGTGCAGCTCGAGTTTTGGTTAGAAAAACCATTCCATCACCTGGAGAAAAGCAGAATATGAATAGTTGTTCGACTTCTGTGTTGAGAACAGACCGAATCTAAGCTTATCGATACTTCAGACTAGCGCGTCTGAAGATTCCCTCCCGAATTCTGTGCCAAAGAGCTCTGAAGCTTAGATCCAGCTCGGCTTCAGTCAGGGAGCTCACCATCATCTCGAAAAAAATCGGTAGAATACAAATAATTTCGCGGACCCAGCTCGAGTAGCAGACCGAGTGCGGACCTCCGCATGCTTGAGATGAACGCGCCTGATGATTCTGAATCGGTTTCTGTGCGCACCAGCTCTGTAGCTCTGGTACAGCTCGAGTTAAGTACAGGAAACCGACAACAGCTGTCAAGAAAATTCGTAGAATACGAATAGTTTCGCGCACCTAGCTCGAGTAGCAGACCAACTTCGGACCTCTAGATGCATTTTAGATGAACGCGCCTGATGATTCTGAATCGGTTTCTGTGCGCACCAGCTCTGTAGCTCTCCTAGAGCTCGAGTTAAGCACCGAAAGTCGACAGCATATGTCAAGACAATGGGTAGAATACGAATAGTTTCGCGGACCTAGCTCGAGTAGCTGACTGATTTCAGACCTCTAAATGCTTTAGATGAACGCGCCTGATGATTCTGAATCGGTTTCTGTGCGTACCAGCTCTGTAGCTCTCCTACAGCTCGAGCTAAGTACAGAAAACCGACAGCACTTCTCAAGGTGACTCGAAACAGCCGATCCCGCCTGGATGCTTTTTGGCAGTAATAGGTACCCGATCGAGCTAAGATTGAGACGGCGAGCGGGAATAAGATCGAATATCACGGGAAAAAATACTAGAGCTCAAACGAATTGTTGAATTTCGAGAACATAATTTTCGACCGAGCAAAAATCAGAAAAAAGTCCGTCGAGATTCTTCTTGCCAACTGGACGCCGGCGGTAAACAGTCAGCCTTGGTTACCGCCGGTGGACTCGTAGAGCTTCCCTGCCATATACCATCTCTAAAGAATAAGCAGAGTACGAATAGTTGTTCAGCCCTAGCGCTAATAGCAGACTGATTGCAGCCGTCTAGATATATTCAACTAGCGCCTCTGATGATTTCCTTCCGAATGCTATCCAGAACAGCCCTGTAGGTCATCTGCAGCGCGAGTTAGACCGAGAAAACCAATACCGTCTCAAAGAAATGAGCAGAGTACGAATAGGTGTTCAGCCCGAGCGCTAATAGAAGATTACAGGGGTCTAGATACTATCAAATAGCGCGCCTCATGCTTGTCTTCCAATTGCTGTGCCAAAGAGCTCTGAAGCTTAGATGCAGCTCGACGTCAGTCAAGGAACGCACCATCATCTCGAAAAAGTCGGTAGAATACGGATAGGTTCGCGGACCTAGCTCGAGTAGCAGACAGAGTTCAGACCTCTAGATGCTTCAGACGAACGCGCCTGATGATTCTGAATCGAGTACGTGTGCGCATCAGCTCTGTAGCTCTCCTACAGCTCGGGTTAAGCACAGAGAACCGACAACAGCTCAGGAAATTCGTACAATACGAATAGTTTTGCGGACCTGGCTTGAGTAGTAGACCGAGTTCAGACCTCTATACGCTTCAGACGAACGTGCATGATGAGTATGAATCGATTATCTGGGCGTACAAGCTATGTAGCTATCCTACAGCTCGTGTTGAGTACAGAAAACCGAGAGCACCTGTCAACAAATTTCGTAGAATACGAATCGTTTCGCAGACCTAGCTCGAGTAGTGGACCGAGTTCAGACCTCTAGATGCTTGCGACGAGCGCGTCTGATGAGTCTGGATCGATTGCGTGGGCGCACCAGCTCTGTAGCTCTCCTAGAGCTCGAGTTAAGCACCGAAAGTCGACAGCATATGTCAAGACAATGGGTAGAATACGAATAGTTTCGCGGACATAGCTCAAGTAGCAGACTGAGTTCAGACCTCTAGATGCTGCTGATGAACGCGCCTGGTGATTCTGAATCGTTTTCTGTGCGCACCAGCTCTGTAGCTTCCCTACAGCTTGAGTTAAGTACAGAAAACCGACAGCACCTGTCAAGGTGACTCGAAACAGCCGATCCCGCCGGGACGCTTTTTGGCAGTAAAAGGTACCCGATCGAGCTAAGATTAAGATGGCAAGCGAAAATAAGATCGGATATCACGTGAAAAAATACTAGAGCTCTAGCGAATGGTTGAATTTCGAGAACAAAATTTTCAAACGAGCCAAAGTCACCAAAAGGTCCGTCGAGATTTTTCTTGCCAACTAGCTCTCCAGCGCGCCGGAATTACTCTTAAGCTTCCAGCAACTAGCTAAGGGAAGCTCTACGAGTTACTTGGTAGCGTCCAAAACCCGGAGAGCAAAGAGGGGGCTCTTCTGAAGCGCTTCTGAAGTGCTGCCAGGCAAGCTTCTACGCGTGCCTGCACGTGCGCAGGCACGCGTGGACGGGTGCCGGAAGCGCTCCCGGACCAGCTGCCGGAACCGGCGAGTTGCTGCGGCGACTCTGGAGCGCCGTGGAGGAGCTGCTGGCGGGCACCACCACCACCACCACCGTCCGGCTTCTAATCTAAAACCCTATAGCTCTCAGAGAGCTCCCGGGAAAAACCCGAAGAGGCATTCAGACGAACGTAGCACACGCACGGGGTGTAGCGCGCGTGGAAACGCCAGCAACCTCGCGTGATGGAGCTCTGGAGACGCTGGAAAGCTTCCCTGCGAAGCTCTGAATACTCTGGAAAGCCTTCCTTACGGGCCCCGGGGAGCTCTCTTGAAGCGCTTCTGAAGCGCTGCCAGCGACGCTTCCACGCGTGCCTGCACGCGCGCAGGCACACGTGGACGCGTGCCAGAAACGCTCCCGGACCCGCTGCCGGGACCAGCGAGTTGGTGCTGGGATCGTGGACCGGCGGAGATGGGCTGCTGGCAGGCACTACCACCGTCTGGCTTCTGATCTCAAACCCTATGGCTCTCAGAGAGCTCCCCGGGAAAATCCGGAAAGCAAAGACGCACTGACACCGGAAAGCTCTCCTGAAAGGCCCTGGGGGGCTTTCCAGAAGCGCTTGTGAAGCGCTGCCAGGCACGCTTCCACGCGTGCCTGCACGCGCGCAGGCACGCGTGGACGCCTGCCGGAAGCGCTCCCGGACCCGCTGCGGCCTGGGGCAAGTCGCTGCGGGGAACGTGGAGCGCCGTTGAGGAGCTGCTGGCAGGCACCACCACCGTCGGGCTTCTCATCTAAAACCTTATAGCTCTCAGGGAGCCCTCCAGGAAAAAAAGCAAGTATGGAAAGTCTCCCCGACGAGCTCTGGAAAGCTCTCCTGAAGCGCTTCTGAAGAGCTACCAGGCACGCTTTCACGCGCGCCTGCACGCGCGCAGGCCCGCGTGGACGCGCGCCAGAAAGGCCCCCGGACCAGCTGCCGGTTCAAACAGGCCCCTGCGACGAGTCTGGAGCGCCGTGGAGGAGCTGCTTGCGGGCACCACCACCGCCCGGCTTCTAAGCTAAAACCCCATAGCTCTCAGAGAGCCCTCCGGGAAAAACCCGGAGAGCAAAGAGGCACTCACACCGGATAGCTTTCCTGAAAAGCTCTGGGAAGCTCCCCTGAAGCGCTCCGGAAGCGCCGCCGGAAGTGCTCCCGGACCCACTGCGACCCCAAACAAGTCGCTGCGGGGATTCTGGACCGGCGAAGATGGGCTCCTGGCAGGCACCACCACCATCCGGCTTCTAATCTAAAACCCTATAGCTCTCAGAGAGCTCTCCGGGAAAAAGGTTCGGCGATATTTTTCTTGCCAACTAGCCCTCCAGTGCGCCGGAATTACTCTTCTAGCTTCGCCGCCAACGCTCTACGGCCAGCTCTACGAGTGACTAGCTGCACCCCCGCGCCAGAATTCCTCTAGCTCATCGATGCCGAAGAGCTCTACGAGGTATCTAGAACCCTATAGCTCTCAGGGAGCTCCCCGGGAACTTGTAAACATTCGCAGCGTGTCCGGGAGCGTTTCCGGCACAGTCCACGCGCGCCTGCACGCGTGCAGGCACGCGTGGAAGCGTGCCTGGTAGTGCTTGAGAGGCGCGTCAGGGGAGACCCCCAAAGCTCTTCAGGAATGCGTATCTCGTAGAGTTCTTCGGCAGATGAGCTAGAGGAATTCGGGCGCGGGGTGGAGCTAGTACCTCGTAGAGCTTTTCGGCATCGATGAGCTAAAGGAATTCCGGCGCGGGCGGAGCTAGTAACTCGTAGAGCTTCCAATAGAGCGTTAGCGGCGAAGCTAGAAGAGTAATACCTCGTAGAGCTCTTCGTTATCGATGAGCTAGAGACATTCGGGCGCGGGGTGGAACTAGTAACTCGTAGAGCTTCCCTTAGCTAGTTGCTGGAGCTTACGAGTAACTCGTAGAGCTCCCCATCGCTAATTGCTGGAAGCTTAGGAGTAATTCCCGGAGAGCTCTCTCAGAGCTATAGGGTTTTAGACTGGGATCCGGCGGTGAACCGCCAACCAGGTTTTTTGAGTTTGAGTCAGGGCGCGGACAGCTGCGACAGCTGAGCCCTAAGACTCCCAAACGGAGCACAGGGTAGCTAGAGAGGGCATCTCCTATGGTCACACTGCCGAGCCACTGGCATAGGCAACGGAATAGGATGCAGGAACAAGGAAAAGGATGCAGTACAACATGTGAAAGTGTAGAGGTGTTGGAGAGCTCCAAGCAAGATGAAATGAGTCAGCTGCTTGGATGAAAGATGCTACCCAAAATGTGCTCCACGGCCATACAGAGCCGCTGTGCTGCAATCATCTCACAAAACATGACAGAAGCAGAGGCATCAAGCGAGAAAGCTTCCTCCGCCACCAACTGCCACGTCCCGTGTACACACAAATCTATACACCATCCTGCAGCACATCCCTCCACAGAGCGACCTCCGTCGAAGAATCCACGGAGGCCGTCTAGTTTTGTTTTACTCGCATGTTCAATAAGTGAGGTATGGAACGTAACGTAACTATTTTTGGTTCTGGCCAACCATGTCAGCCTGTCAGCTCTTTCGTTTCCTTCTCGATAGATCCACTTGAACATGTTGTGGCCCCAACTCGGAGGCCTCATACCATACAACACAGAGATATGCTCCAGCCTGTTTTGAGTGTCGCCAAGAATGTGATTGTAGATAATATTGGATGTTGCCCAGAGACCGTTAATCCAATTCACCCCTGTGGAGGAGCCACCAATCAATTCCATCGGCATCGAGTCCCGAGGCTCCGCATTCCACTCCGATGCATGTTCATTAATGTACGCAAGTCGTTTCTCCATCTTCTCGTCCTCCTTCCTTTGCTGCTCCTCCGTCTTCTCCCTCTCCTCCTCCTCCCTAGCATATCCCGCAGGTTGTGCATGTTTGAAATAACAGTACCCCCACGCCTCCTCCATGCTAGTAACATCCAGTGCCCGCTTCAGAAATTCTTTCCATCCCTGACGTGAAAAAAAGGATAACGTATGCTACCAATCCTTCCCTGATACCAACTCGAAAATGCAATGGAAGTTTCTCAACGCCAGTGGTCTCCCCCCCTCATGCCGACGTGTCATTAATGGGCGATCTTCCCAAGGCAGTGATGCAATGAAGGCCTGCCGTCGGTCAGTCCACTCCCCCGACCATGCAAAAATACATTCTCTAGCCTGCATATGCAAGCCCCCTGTGCTACGACGATGAGGTGGAGCCACCCGTCGCCGCTTGTTTGCAGCGATTTCCTGCGACGGCAACTCAACAGAGGAACGCTTCTGCGACAGAGAATCCTGAGATGGATGGGATGTCTTTGCACGCTTATGCATCTGGGAAATCAGATTGCGCCGATGCGCGGGTAATTGTGTCTGAGAACCAGGGAGCTCAAAGGAATCAACAGCATGCATCGTCTCACACACGTCAGGATGACTTCCCATTGATGCCGAGCACACAATACTTGGTAGCACATACATGGGTTCATCCTGACGTTGTCTCTTGGCCGGCGGTGGCTCACACACAGCAAAGACGTTGGGGCCAGGCTTGCCTGAAGAATCAAAAGTACCTGGAGTAATCTGCGCGGGCGTTGGGTTCAGGCGTTTCACAGCAAACGTACAGTCCTGAGCCCACTGCCACTGACGAAACAAGAATAGCTGCACAAGAGACGGCCGTCCCAATTCCAGGAGCATACGCCGCCCACGCTTGCACAAGTGGCATAAATATATACCCCAATCCATGTCGGCAGGTTTCGGGCGGCGTACCACAGAACACAATAGTTTACCTTCCCACGTGTGCAACTGTTTCAAGGTGCGGTGGTCCGCTGGCATGCCTTCAACACCGAAAAATACAAAACTACGCAACCTAGATTCATAATGCTTGATTTTCTTCTGGAAGGGTACAGCACGATTCGTATAAAACTTGCGGAACTGATTAAATCGCTTCCAACCCCGGGCCAATTTCCAAGCCACATCATGGTGTTTGTCAGTCACGGTCGTGACCAGGCAACCCAGGCACTCCATTTCAGAGCATCGCGGAAGACACAGGGTACCGAGATCGTTCACCTGGACAACAAGGTTCCCCGTCGAGGCGCCTTCAGAGTCCTCCCCAAAGGCAAGATAGTGTAGTGATGAATCTTTCCATCTGAAACCGTGTGTATACAGCTGAGCCGAGAAGCCCCCCACCATACGTGTGAGCTCAGTCTTTGATTTCGAGAAAAGCAAAATGTTATCGGCCCAGAGCGCATGAGTAAGATACCTCCCACCAGCCTCCTCCCCCAAATCGTACCCCAGCTTCTCCTCCTCCCAATTCAGTACAATCCTATCCCACATCAGTAGTGTCACACACTTCCACAGGAAGGGGGCCTCCACACTGCCAGTACGCACACATGCATCCCAGGGAATACCCGTCGCCGCGGAGTCCTGAAAGGTAGAGTCCGCTGTGTCATACTGGGAGCGAGCAGCGCCAACGCAAGGTCATTGGGGAACCCAGGGATGGCATCCAAGGCCCGACTGGCCTTCTCAACCGTGACGTTATCAAAGGCAGTCTGCACATCTAATGACGCGAGGTGCAGGGTCTCATCTTTCCCCCACTCCAGAGCGTGTGTGGTGACATGCTTAAGCATGGCAGTGATCTCGTGCGTGCGCCTTCCCTTGCAGAATCCGCAGTTATGTAGATATTGTGGGACCCTTTTCAGATAACCTTCAGCAATCTCAACCAAACATGAAGTATACCATTTGATTAGGCTGCTAAGAAGGACGAGAGCACGAGCATCAGACAACTTAGTGATATCTTTAGCTTTCGGCATCAACACCACAAGCAACTCAGACCAAATCCGAGGAGTAGGATACCGTTGAAGATACAGTTCCTGGAATAACCGAAGAATATGACGCAAACCTACCCACGTGATACGCTTCAACATAGAAGGAGAAACTCCGTCCTTTCCCACCGCCTTACCACACTTTAAGCGTGATCGTGCCTGTAACAATACGGACATGGAAATGGGGGAGACGTCCACAGTGTTCGTGTCCTGCAACCTCCTCCTCCTCCTCTCCTCGATACACTCCACGTTACGTATCCCTTGCGCAACACAGTGGTACTTGGCGAACCCGTGAGCATAGAGCGCCTTCTCCCACAACTCCCTATCCTCCGTGAGCGCACTGTCATAACTCAATGTGTCCACCACCGTCCGAGCGAGCTTCCCGTCACGATGATCGTATTCGAGTCGACGACGAGTGTGTGCACGCATCTCCTTCCTTCTCTCCTTCTTAACCCTGATGAGCTCCTCCTCCTGCCCTCCTTCACGACGCAGTCGGCGATATTCATCATCAAGTTCCTTATGACGATCTGTCTTTTGGGGGATCTGCATTTTCTTTGGGACATTGGTGTATGACTCCTTGTCCTGTGTACACGCATCCAAGATAACAGGAGCCAATTCATCCGGGCAGAGACCAGATGGGTAACGAGCTGCAGCGTGCAAACGACGATCCAGGTTAGCCGAAACTTGCAATTCCGAGGCCTCGTCGCAGCACCAATGAGTGAACGTCTGTCGTGGCTTCGTTCTCCAACGTCGAGTCGGAGCGGCCGATTCGGGGACAAGCAAGGTGGGCAGGGCATGGTCCGACAGGCGGGTCTTTCTGGGGTCCACGGAGCCCCTGAGTGTTGGCCTTAACCACGACACCTCCCACTGAGGCCTTTCCCAGGAGCTCGGAATACACAGGTAATCAAGAACCTTGTCCTCCTCCTCCGTCTCCTCCTTGGCCTTCCAGGTCGCACGACGGGTCCCAAAAGAATTCGAGAAAACCAAACCATAATGCCACATACATTCACAGAGCTCGTCACACATGTATTGTTGCATCCTCCTCCTACCCTGCTGGAAACCTCCACGTCCACCTCCTCCTGCATTGTCCCCTTCTTCAAATCTCTCACCCTGTACTGCAGAACCAGTCAAAGCAACATCTCCAAAGATCGCGTGAGGCAGAAGCTCAACGTTGACATCCATCCCGATCAACAAGTCCCACCCTTCTTTGGGAAACCTAACTCGGAGCGTATCCAAATCCTTTCGAAACGACTTTCAACCAGGTTACCGCCGGGAGCCTCGTAGAGCTCATTTCTCGCGCAGCGCTGCTCGCAACACATAGGAGAAGCTTTCTCAAGGATGAGCTGAGAAACTCGAGAAATTAGGTTTTTCAATTTGTTTTCCCAAAGTCGGTTCCTCCAAATGTTTTGATAGTAATATTGCAGCTACGGACCTGAGAATTGCACTGGCAGACGCGGCATAAAAATCTTAGCAAAACCGGGCGCCGGCGGTAAACCGTGAACCTTGGTTACCGCCGGGAGACTCGCACGGCTTCCTTGCCATATATCATCTCCAAGAAATTAGCAGAGAACGAATAGTTTGTTCAGCCCGAGCGCTCATACCAGACTGATTGCAGGCGTCTAGGTATATTTCACTAGCGCCCCAGATGATTGCCTTCCAATTGCTGTGCTGAACAGCTGTAGCTCATCTGCAGCACGAGTAAAACCAAGGAAACCAATACCATCTCCAAGAAACTAGCAGAGTACGAATAGTTGTTCAGTCCGAGCGCTGATAGCAGACTGAGTTCAGGTGCCTGCATACTTTCAAATAGCGCGCCTGATTCTTATCTTCCGATTGCTGTGCCTGAGAGCTCTAAAGCTCATCTGCAAATCGAGTTTAGTCAAGAAAAGCAATTCCATCACCAGGAAAACAGCAGAATATGAATACTTGTTCGGCGTCTGCGCTCATATCAGACCCAAGCCAAGCGTCTAGATACTTCAGATTAGCGCGGCTGACGATTTCCTTCCGATTCTTGTGGCAAAGAGCTCTCAAGCTCATCTCAAGCTCGAGTTAAGTGAAGAAACTCACCATCATATCGAACAAAATCTGTAGAATACGAATAGTTTCGCAGACCTAGCTCAGCAGACCGAGTTCAGACCTCCAGATGCTACAGACAAACGCGCCTGATGATTCTGGATCGATTACGTGGGCGTAACAAATCTGTGGCCCCACCTACAGCTCGAGGAAATCCAACAGCACTTGTCAAGATGACTCGAAGAATACGAACAGCTTCGTGGACCTAGTTCGAGTAGCAGACCGAGTTGAGACCGATGCGACAGACGAACGCGCCAGATAATTCTGAATCGATCACGCGTGCGCATCAGCTCTGTAGCTCTCCTACAGCACGAGTTACGTAGAGACAACTCACAGCAGCTGTCAACAAAATTGGTAGAATACGAATAGTTTTGCGGACCTAGCTCGAGTAGCAGACCGAGCTCAGGGATCTAGATGCTTCAGGCGAACGCCCCTGATGATTCTGAATCGATTACGTGTGCGCACCAGCTCTGTAGCTCTCTTACAGCTCGAGTTAAGTACAGAAAACCGACAACATCTGTCACGAAAATTGCTAGAATACGAATAGCTTCGCGGACCTAGCTCGATTGGCAGACCGAGCTCAGGGCTCTAGATGTTTCAGACGAGCGCGCCTGATGATTCTGAATCGATTATCTGTGCGCACTAGCTCTGTAGCTCTCCTAGAGCTCGAGTTCAGTACAGAAAACCGACAGCATCTGTCAAAAGTTGCAGATCGAGCTCAGACCTCTGGATGCTGTCTCCGAACGCGGCTGATGATTCTGAATCGGTTTCTGTGCGTACCAGCTCTGCAGCTCTTCTACAGCTCGAGTTAAGTACAGAAAACCGAGAGCACCTGTCAAGATGACTCGAAACAGCCGATCCCGCCCGGAAGCTTTTTGGCAGTAATAGGTACCCGATCGAGCTGAGATTGAGACGGTGAGCGGGAATAAAATCGAACATCATGGGAAAATACTAGAGCTCTAACGAACTGTTGAATTTCGAGAACCAAATTTTTAACCCAGCAAAAGCCACCGAAAGGTCCGTCTGGATTTTTCTTGCCAACTAGCTCTCCAGCGCGCCGGAACTGGGCGCCGGCGGTAAACTGTCAACCTTGGTTACCGCTGGGGGACTCGTAGAGCTTTCTTGCTATACATCATCTCTCTAAAGAATAAGCAGAGTACAAATAGTTGTTCAGCCCGAGCGCTAATAGCAAACTGGTTGCAGCCGTCTAAATACATTCAACTAGCGCCTCTGATGATTTCCTTCCGATTGCTTTGCAGGACAGCCCTGTAGCTCATCTGCAGCGCGAGTGAGACCAAGAAAAGCAATACCGTCTCTGAGAAATTAGCAGAGTACGAATAGTTGTTCAGCCCGAGCGCTCATAGAAGATTGAGGGTCTAGAGACTATCCAATAGCGCGCCTCATGACTGTCTTCCGACTGCTCGGCCTAAGTGCTCGGGAGCTCATCTGCAGCTCCAGCTTAGTCAGAAAAACCATTACAACATCAGGGAAAAAAAAAAACTAAAATGAATAGTTGTTCGGCTTCTGTGCTGGGAACAGACCGAATCCAAGCGTCTGGATACTTCAGCCTAGCGCGCCTGACAATGTCCTCCCGATCTCTGTGCCAATGAGCTCTGGAGCTTAAATGCAGCTCGACTTTGGTCAAGAACCATCATCTCGAAAAAATCTGTAGAATACGAATAGTTTCGCGGACCAGCTCGAGTAGCAGACCGAGTTCGGACCTCTAGATGCTTCAGACGAACACGCCTGATGGTTCTGAATCGAGAACGTGTGCGCATCAGCTTTGTAGCTCTCCTCTACAGCTCGACTTGAATACAGAAAACGGACAACAGCTGTCGAGAAAATTCGTACAATACGAATAGCTTTGCGGACCTAGCTCGAGTAGTGGACCGATTTCAGACCTCTAGATGCTTCAGACGAACGCGCATGATGATTATGAATCGATGGCGTGGGCTTACAAGCTATGTAGCTCTCCTACAGTTCGAGTTAAGAACAGAAAACCGAGAGCACCTGTCAACAAATTTCGTGAATACGAACAGCTTCGCGGACCTAGTTCGGTTAGTGGACCGAGCTCAGACCTTTGGATGTTTGACAAGAACGCGCGTGATGATTCTGAATCGATTACGTGGGCGCATCAGCCATGTAGCTCTCCTACAGCTCGAGTTAAGTACCGAAAGTCGACAGCATCTGTCAAGAGATGGTATAATACAAACAGCTTCGTGGACCTAGCTCGAGTAGCGGACTGAGTTCAAACCTCTAGATTCTTCAGATGAGCGCGCCTGATGATTCTGAATCGGTTTCTGCGAGTATCAGCTCTGTAGCTCTCCTACAGCTCGAGTAAAGTACAGAAAACCGACAGCGCCTGTCAAGATGACTCGGAACGGCCGATCCCGCCGCGATGCTTTTTGGCAGTTATAGGCACCCGATCGAGCTGAGATTAAGACGGCGGGCGGGAATGAGATCGAATATGGTCAGAAAAAACACTGGAGCTCTAACGAATTGTTCAATTTCGAGAACATAACTGGGATCCGGCGGTAAACCGTCAACCAGGTTACCGCCGGGAGCCTCGTAGAGCTCTTTTCTCGCGAAGCTTTCTGAGGGACGAGCTGAGAACCTCGAACAAAGTCGGTTCCACCGTTTTGATAGTATATTGAAGCTACGGACCTGAGAATTGCACTGGCAGACGCGGCATAACCCACTTCAGGTGCGAAAAGTCTGTTTTCTCAAAATGAACTGTCAAATATCTTTGAACCCGGCGCTGGCGGGTGACTCGTAGAGCTTCCTTGCGATATACCATCTCTAAAGAATTAGCAGAGTACGAATAGTTATTTAGCCCGAGCGCTAATAGCAGACTGATTGCAGCCGTCTAGATACAATCAACTAGCGCCTCAGCTTATTTCCTCCCCATTGCTGTGCAGAACAGCCCTGAAGCTCATCTGCAGCGCGAGTGGACCAAGAAAACCAATACCGTCTCCAAGAAATTAGCAGGGTACGAATAGTTGCTCAGCCCGAGCGAAAATAGAAGGCTGATTCCAGCGGTCTAGATACTATCAAATAGCGCGCCTCGTCTTCCGATCACTGTGCCTAAGAGCTCGGGAGCTCATCTGCAGTGTTCAGTAAGATAATTCCATCCCGATTTCAGTGCCAAAGAGCTCTGGACTTCAGTCAAGGAACCCACCATTATCTCCGAAAAAATTGATGATACGGATAGTTTCGCGGACCTAGCTCGAGTAGCATACCGGATTCGGACCTCGAGATGCTCCAACCGAGCGCGCCTGATGATTCTGGATCAAATACGTGTGCGCATCAGCTCTGTAGCTCTCCAACAGCTCGAGTTCAGTGCAGAAAACCCACAGCACCTATCAAAAAAATAAAATACGAATAGCTTCGTGGACCTAGCTCGAGATTTGAGATCTCTAGATGCTTCATACGAACGCGCCTGATAATTCTGCATCAATTCCTCTCCTACAGTTCGAGTTCAGCACAACACCTGTGCCGGGAACCTCGCAGAGCTCCTTGCACGCCGAAGAGCGCTTAGAATCGAAGGAGAACTTCGCACAAGATTTTCTTAAAATATTCACTTTTGCATTTTTTGCTCTGAATATGCGGTCGGTTCCTGGGAGTGAACCGATAGTTTTCTTCCTAGGGAGAGCTGAGCTGTTGTCAGAACAAAACTTATGCAAATGCTTGCGTGAAAATCTGCTTTCTCAAAACCAATGGTTCAATATTTGAATCTTAGCAAAGCCCACCAAAGTTATCACATTTCCCTTCGAGTCGGGTCGACCAACTAGCTTCACCCCGCGCCGGAATTCCTCTAGCTCATCGATGCCGAAGAGCTCTACGAGATATTTGGTTGGGTGTTGGGGTGTCGGGGTCGGCTACACAGGGCGCGAGCGCCCTAGCCGCGCAGAGTCCCTAGAGGCCCTCACGCCCTCTCAACCTCTTTGGGGTTGGAGGCCCGAGAATCTCAGAGATAATCTGCCGAACACCATGCAGCAGGCGTTCACAAGCTGTAAGCTCGCTTTCTGTAACAGTGGCCCCCAGAGGGAGCAAAGAAGCCTCCTGGAAAACTCGCCGCCTGTGGTTGTCCCCAAGAGAGACCTCCACATAGCAACCTAGAGCAGAGCCTTCAACACTCACGCCACCGCCCCATCCTCCACGGATACGTATGATGCAATGTCTCTGTTGTCGTAAATATCTGAAATCAATCCATCTTCCCGTCCTCCCCCTCCTCGCCTCCCAAGTCAGCTCATCCGCAACACAATTGAACTCTCGGTAGATATGCTTCCACGGATCCGTCCCTACAGTGGCACACCTGATGTCGTAATCCTCAGCAAGTTGATTCATATCATTCTGTAGACCGTGCACTCTCCTGCGGTACAAACGATCACGGCATTCCCAGATCCCTCGGGCCCAGTTCACCACACAGAGACTATCTCCTGTCATTTCAACCGACAGTGGGCCCTCCGAGCCCTCCTGCCAGACAGTTTCGTTGGTGTACCCGTGGGCAATCCTACGAGCGAGCCTCCCAGAGTCCTCAGGCGAGTCCCACGTATCCACAGGACAAGGTGCACGGGGCGGTTTCCTGAAGATGGGCCCCCATCGAGGCTGCATTTTCGTCACGCACGCAACTACATTCCACCAGTCCGTAGCATTCCACTTGATGCTGAACCAGCGTAAATTACCACTCGTCGCCAGCATGAGACAATGCCAGCTGTCAGTACTTGCATGCGCTCTCCCTCCCATTATCCTCGTACCCTCCCTCCTCCTGGCCCCCGTGAACATGGATACGAGTGTGTCCCTCCGTATTGACCATTCCCCCGCGCAGTGCAACATAGCCTGCAGCGTCTGGCGCCACGCTCGTGCTCCACGCACGTCTGTGGAGGCCAAGGCCCGATCATGAAACTGGGCAACCTCCAGCGCGAACTCGAAGTTGGCTCTGACCACCTTCTCTAGGAAACTGCAGTGGCCAGCCTGCAAGAATAGATCGTAAGATTTCGGTGTGGTTCTGTCCCTGAACTCCTCCCACGTCCCCTCCTCCCTCGTGTAGTCCTCGCATTCCGTTGAGACACCTCCCCCCCCAGACCTTTACCCTCTCCAACAGTCGTAGGTTGCACGGCCAGCCTATACATCCGCGGTACACCACAGACTGCACACGAGCGGCATACCTGCGAAACTTCTCCTTGAGTGAGACTGCTCTGCTTGGAGCGATAAAACCGTATGTCTGCAAAATAGGCCTTCCTCCCCTTCTCCAGTCGATGATACAAACCGTGGTAACCTTTTATTCCCGAACTGAGCTTCACTCATAGGACCTCGACCTCCTCCTTCCTCGGCATTACAACAGTCGAGCGCAGATGATCTGGGAGATCCTCATCCCCAGAAATCGCACAGATGACTGGCGAGAGCGGGCAGAGCAGCGGCCTGTCGCCGCAGGTGTATGTCTGGCCAAAAAGTACATAAGCCAGCGAATCCTCCTTCCAGTCCATCCCCGCCCGTCTCAGTGTTACCGTCATCATACCGATCATCTGTTGTAGCTGGAGTTGCGACAATGCACCGAGCGTAACATTGTCCGCCCAAAAGAAGTGGTGTACAAGAGCGCCATCCGTGCCCTCCCCTTCCAGTCGGACACCGTATCCTAAGGTATCCCAAGTCTGAATGACAGATCCCCAGATAGCCTCCAAGACGATTTTGAAGAGTATAGGCCCTTCATTACCTCCCGTTCGAACCGATTTATTGCATCTCACCTCACCGCCGCACACGTTCTGAAAAGGTCGCAATGTTATCCAGCATGGGCTCCAAAAAGGCTCTTATGAGGCACACAGGGTACTGAAGGTACAGCATGGCCTTGATGATAGTGTGTAGTGTAACATTATCAAACGCCTTGTGTATGTCCAAGACTCCCACATGCATTGACTCCGCCTTCCCCCACACATTAGCATGTCTAGTAAGATGTGATAGTGGTGCAGTGACATTTGTGACCGTCTGATCCTTCTCAACCCCGTATGTGCACAACCGTCGGTGCACAGGGAACGCATCAATGAACTGCAACACACATGCCATGTACCATTTACTCATCACACTGATCAGGCAAATCCCTCTGGTGTTCGAGAGTCGTGTAACATCCCGCATCTTCGACACAAGTTGAATACTGAGCTGCCTCCACGTCTCAGGGCTAGAGGAGGAGCCCTGCTCGAAAATGCTCTGGAAAGCACGCCGCGCAAACAATAGGCTCCGCCACGGCAACTCACGGATCACCTCAGCAACGATTCCATCGCTACCGGGTGCAGTGCCAGGCTTCAAAGACGCCCGAGCCTGCATGAGCATACCCATCGTAATGACTCTTCCCTCCACCCCACGGTCCTTCTGTCTGAGCTCGTGAAAGGCCTCCAAAGTCCGTTTTTCTCCTCAGAATTCGTGTAAGATGCCGTCGCATACCTAGTGATCTCCGTACTCCACCTGGCCCTGTCCATTGTCAGCACACCCTCACACTCCAGCTCCTTGAGGATACACCGAGAGGTCTTACTGGATCCCTTCTGGCCCTGCAGAAGTTGGTTCCTTCTATGTTGCCTCCTAATGGTCTTCCTCCTACGTAGAAGTTGTTCACGAGTATTCCCAAGGCCCCACGCCTGATGGCAGACTCCACCTCTATGAGCTCCCTGGGCCTCTGACAGGGTTTGCAGTTCGGGCGCCCCTCTGTTGCAAGTCCGCCCCTACCGTGTCAGATGCAAGCCCCTCGATCGACACATCCGCAAGCACACAAAACATTTTTCGCGCCGTGTCATCCGTCGGCTGCCAGCCAACCATGGACACAGGGTGCGGCGGCAAAGCCGGGCGCCTGATCTCCGCAGTCTTGACAGTTACCCAGACCAGAGCATGATCACTATAGGCACTGACTTTTGCACGTATACCTGGCGAAGCAGTGATGGGTTCCACAAACTGGACCTGGCATCTCATTTCCTGGTTGGCTCGTGCCTCATCCGCGCACAAACGTGTAGGGATGAGTATGTAGTCAAGCACACGCTGCACATGTGTGGAACAGTATGGTACGTGTGTGATGCGTCGTGCTCCATATGTGTTCGCCGCACAGATCCCCCATGTACTCATAAATATCATAAGCATGTCCCTCCTCTCTGTATGATAGTTCGCCTCCTCCCTCCTACCGTCCACCTGCATAAGTCCTCCTCCCGTCATTCCCAGCATATCTGGTTCGAGTTCCGTCTGAGCATCCATCCCCACCCATGGTATGACTCCAGCCTGTGTAGTTTCAAACATACAAACACTGCGCTTTGTAAGTACATCTAAGTATTCCCCTAAGTGGTCGAGTTACTAGCTCCACCCCGCGCCGGAATTCCTCTAGCTCATCGATAACGGAGAGCTCTACGAGATACTTGGTGACGTCAAAAACCTGGAGAGCGAAGAGACCCTCGGAGACGGGAGATATTTTCTGGAGAACTCTGGCGGGCCCCCTGAAGCGTATCGAAACGCGCTGCCAGGCACGCCTCCAAGCGTGCCTGCACGCGCGTAGGCACGCGTGGACGCGCGCCGGAAACGTTCCCGGACCCCCTGCGACCACGAAGGAACTGCTACGAGGATTCTGGTCCGGCGAAGATGGGCTGCTGGCGGGCACCACCACCGACTGGCTTCTAATCTGAAACCCTGTAGCTCTCAGAGAGCTCCCCGGGAATATCTTTCAAATCTTAGCAAAACCAAAGGAAGGTCACCACTTTCTTTCTGAAAGCCGGGTCGGCCAACTAGCTCCACCCCGCGCCGGAATTCCTCTTGCTCATCGACTGGCGCCGGCGGTGAACCGTCAACCTGGTCTTTTTTGCGTCTTTTGCGAAGGCCGGTTCGAGCTCCCATGGAAGCAGGCCTAAACACAAAGAACCTAAGCAGCGAAGCTGCAAAGATTAAGTACAAGTGCACAAACAGCGAAGCTGTACAGGAATGCACAAGTATACAATACACGAGAATGCGACTCAAAGATTGATGGAAGCAAAGCAGTGCGAGACCATGCAGTAACCACATATAGCGATTACCGTCTCAGCACCACTGAAAATAAAAGCAGCGAGACACCATACAGTAACCACTGGTTTATACAGCGATTACCGTCTCAACACCACTGAGACAAACAAAACTAACAACTAGAATGACGAGTACACTCCAGTCCTCTTTGAGGCAACCGTAGTGTCGACAGATCAAAGGCCTACTTTGAGGCACCACGTGACAAATCACGGAAAGTCACGTTCAAAGGTCAATGAGCACTCAAATCAAGGAAGCAACAAATGCACTCAATCAATGAAGAAAGGCAACGCAATGACGCAAGGCAACCTGGTCACCGCCGGGAACCTCGTAGAGCTCCTTTCACGCGTGAGAGTGTTCAGAGTCGACAGAGAGAGCTTCTGGAGGCATTTCTCGAAAAAGAGAAAAAATATTTTTCGTGTCGATATGAAGATGGTTCCGCCAAGTGTTTTGACAGTAAAAGTGCGCTTACAGAGCTCATATTAAGACAGAGAGGCCCTCATAGTTATTCACAGGTGCGAAAAAACTGCTTTCTCAAAATGAATTGTCAAATATCTTTCAAATATTTACAAAATCACCCAAAAGTTAACACTTTGTTCTTTCTGGCCGGGTGGTCCAACTGGGCGCCGGCGGTAAACCGTCAACCTTTCTTACCGCCGGGGGAACTCGTAGAGCTTCCTGACCATATATAATGTCGAAAAAAATTACAGAGAACGAATAGTTGTTCAGCCTAAGCGATTTCAGACCTCTCGATGCAACAGCCAAACGCCCCTCATGCTTCTGGATCGTTTTCTGTGCGCACGAGCTCCGTAGCTCTCCTACAGCCCGAGTTACGTGCGAAAATCGACAGCACCTCTCAAGATCACTCGAACAATACAAATAGTTTCGCGAATCTAGCTCGAGTATCAGACCGAGTTCAGACCTCTGAATGCAACAGGCAGGCGCGCCTGCTGTCTCCGAATCGATTTCTGTGATTACCAGCCCTGCAGCCCCCTTACAGCCCGAGTTAAGTGCAGAAAACCGACAGCACCTCTGAAGACGACTCGAACAATACGAATAGTTTCGCGGACCTAGCTCAGACAGCAGACCGAGCTCAGAGCTCTGAATGCGACAGGCGGACGCGACTGATGTCTCCGAATCGATTCCAGTGATTACCAGCCCTGCAGCCCCCTTACAGCTCGAGTTAAGTGCAGAAAACGGACAGCACCTCTCAAGATGACTCGAAGAATACGAATAGTTCGCGAACCTAGCTCGGGCAGCACACCGAGTTCTGAGCTCTGGATTTGGCAGGCGGACGCGCCTGATGTCTCCAAATCGATTCCTGTGAGCACGAGCCCTGTAGCCCCCCTACAGCCCGAGTTAAGTGCAGAAAACTGGCAACACATCTCAAGATGACTAGAACAATACGAATAGTTTCGCGAACCTAGCTCGGCCAGCAGACCGAATTCAGACCTCTGGATGGAACACACGAACGCGCCTGATGATTTGCAATCGATTTCTGTGAGAATGAGCTCTGTAGCTGCCCTACAGCTCGAGTTAAGTACAAAATATCGATAACGCGTATCAAGATGACTCGAAACAGCCGATCCCGCAACGACGCTTTTTTGCAGAAATATTTACCCGATCGAGCTGAGATCAAGATGGCGAGCGGGAATAAGATCGAATATGGTGGGAACAAATACTAGAGCTCAAACGAACTGTTGAATTCCGAGAACAAAATTTTCAACCGACCAAAAGTCAGCAAAAGGTCCGTCGAGATTTTTCTTGCCAACTAGCTCTCCAGCGCGCCGGAATTACTGGGCGCCGGCGGTAAACCGTCAACCTTTCTTACCGCCGGGGGACTCGTAGAGCTTCCTGACAATATATAATGTCGAAAAAATTGAGAGAACGAGGTTTTTCAGCCCAAGCGATTTCAGACCTCTCGATGCAACAGCCGAACGCCCCCGATGCTTCTGGATTGTCTTCTGTACGAGCTCTGTAGCTCTCCTACAGCCCGAGTTATGTGCGTAAATCGACAGCAACCCTGAAGATAACTTGAACAACACGAATAGTTTGGCAAACCTAGCTCGAGTATCAGACCAAGTTCAGGCCTCTGAATGCGACAGGCGGACGCGTCTGATGTCTCCGAATCGATTCCTGTGATTACCAGCCCTGCAGCCCCCCTACAGCCCGAGTTAAGTGCAGAAAACAGACAGCATCTCAGGATGACTCGAACAATACGAATTGTTTCGCGGATCTAGTTCGGGCAGCAGACCGAGTTCCAGGCTCTGGATTCGAAAGGTGGACGCGCCTAATGTCTCCGAATCGATTCCTGTGACTACCAGCACTGTAGCCCCCCCTACAGCCCGAGTTAAGTGCAGAAAACCGACAGCAGCTCTCAAGATGACTCGAATAATACGAATAGTTTCGCGATTCTAGAGCGGGCAGCAGACCGAGTTCAGAGCTCTGGATTCAACAGACAAACGCGACTGATGACTCTGAATCGGTTTCTATAAGTATCAGCTCTGTAGCTGTCATATAGCTCGATTTAAATACAGAAAACCGGGAACGCCTATCAAGATGACTCGAATAATACAAATAGGTTTGCGGACCTAGCTCGGCTAGCAGACCGAGTTCAGACCTCTGGATGCAACAGACGAACGCGCCTGATCATTCTGAATCGATAAGATGTGCTTACCAGCTCTGGAGCTGTCCTGTGTCTCGAGTTAAGTCCAATATACCGACAGCGCGTATCAAGATGACTCGAAACAGCCGATCCCGCCTGGACGTTTTTTGGCCGTAAAAGGTACCCGATCGAGCTGAGATCAAGATGGCGAGCGGGAATAAGATCGAATATCACGGGAAAAAATACTAGAGCTCCAACGAATGGTTGAATTTCGAGAACAAAATTTCCAACCGACCAAACGACATCAAAACTGGGCGCCGGCGGTAAACCGTCAACCTTTCTTACCGCCGGGGGACTCGTAGAGCTTCCTGACAACATATAATGTCGGAAAAAAATTGCAGAGAACGAATAGTTTTTCAGCCCAAGCGATTTCAGACCTCTCGATGCAACAGCCGAACGCCGCCGATGCTTCTGGATTGTCTTCTCTACACGCTCTGTAGCTCTCCTACAGCCAGAGTTACGTGCGTAATTCGACAGCACCTCTCAATATGATTCGAACAAAACGAAAAGTTTGGCAAACCCAGCTCGAGTATCAGACCGAGTTCAGACCTCTGAATGCGACAGGCGGACGCGTCTGATGTCTCCGAATCGATTCCTGTGATTACCAGCCCTTGAGCCCCCCTACAGCCCGAGTTAAGTGCAGAAAACCGACAGCACCTCTCAGGATGACTCGAACAATACGAACAGTTTCGCGGACCCAGCTTGGGCAGCAGACCGAGTTCCGAGCTCTGAATTCGACGCGGACGCGCCTGATGTCTTCAAATCGATTCCTGTGACCACCAGCACTGTAGCCCCCCTACAGCCCGAGTTAAGTGCAGAAAACCGACAGCACCTCTCAAGATCACTCGAACGATAAGAATAGTTTCGCGATTCTAGATCGGGCAGCAAACCGAGTTCAGAGCTCTCGATTCAAGAGACAAACGCGACTGATGATTCTGAATCGGTTTCTGTAAGTATCAGCTCTGTAGCTGTCCTATAGCTCGAGTTAAATACAGAAAACCGAGAGCGCCTGTCAAGATGACTCGAATAATACGAATAGGTTTCCGGACCTAGCTCGGCTAGCAGACCGAATTCAGACCTCTGGATGCAACAGACGAACGCGCCTGATCATTCTGAATCGATAAGGTGTGCTTACCAGCTCTGTAGCTGTACTGTATCTCGAGTTAAGTCCAATATACCGACAGCGCGTATCAAGATAACTCGAAACGGCCAATCCCGCCGCAGTGCTTTTTGGCAGTAAAAGGTACGCGATCGAGCTGAGATCAAGATGGCGAGCGGGAAAAAGATCGAATATCACGGGAAAAAATACTAGAGCTCCAACGAATGGTTGAATTTCGAGAACAAAATTTTCAACCGACCAAAAGTCACCAAAAGGTCCGTCGAGATTTTTCTTGCCAACTAGCTCTCCAGCGCCCCGGAATTACTGGGCGCCGGCGGTAAACCGTCAACCTTTCTTACCGCCGGGGGACTCGTAGAGCTTCCTGACCATATATAATGTCGAAAAAAATTGCAGAGAACAAATAGTTTTTCAGCCTAAGCCATTTCAGACCTCTCGATGCAACAGCCGAACGCCCCTGATGCTTCACGATCGTGCGCACGAGCTCCGTATCTCTCCTACAGCCCGAGCTACGTGCGAAAATCGACAGCACCTCTCAAGATCACTCGAACAATACAAATAGTTTCGCGAATCTAGCTCGAGTATCAGACCGAGTTCAAACCTCTGAATGCAACAGACGGACGTGCCTGATGTCTCCGAATCGATTCCTGTGATTACCAGCCCTGCAGCCCCCTTACAGCCCGAGTTAAGTGCAGAAAACCGACAGCATCTCTGAAGATGACTCGAACAATACGAATAGCTTCACGGACCTAGCTCGGGCAGCAGACCGACTTCAGAGCTCTGAATGCGACAGGCGCACGCGACTGATGTGTCCGAATCGATTCCAGTGATTTCCAGCACTGCAGCCCCCTTACAGCTCGAGTTAAGTGCAGAAAACAGACAGCACCTCTCAAGATGACTCGAAGAATACGAATAGTTTTGCGGACCTAGCTCGAGCAGCAAACCGAGTTCAGAGCTCTGGAATTGGCAGGCGGACGCGTCTGATGTCTCCGAATCGATTCCTGTGAGTACGAGCCCCGTAGCTCCCCTACAGCCCGAGTTAAGTGCAGAAAACTGACAGCACCTCTCAAGATGACTCGAACAATACGAATAGTTTCGCGAACCTAACTCGGGCAGTAGACGAAGTTCAGACCTCTAGATAGAACAGACGAACGCGCCTGATGATTCGCAATCGATTCCTGGGAGAATGAGCTCTGTAGCTGCCCTACAGCTCGAGTTAAGTACAAAATACCGACAACGTGTATCAAGATGATTCGAAATAGCCGATCCCGCCGCGACGCTTTTTTGCAGAAATATTTTCCCGATCGAAATGAGATTAAGACAACGAGCGGGAATAAGATCGAATATGGTCAGAAAAAATACTAGAGCTCAAACGAATTTTGTTGAATCTCGAGAACAAAATTTTCAACCGACCAAAAGTCACCAAAAGGTCCGTCTAGATTTTTCTTGCCAACTGGCTCTCCAGCGCGCCGGAATTACTCTTAAGCTTCCAGCAACTAGCTAAGGGAAGCTCTACGAGTTACTCTTCAGCTTCCAGCAACAACTTGCTAAGGGAAGCTCTACGAGTTATGTCCGTCGAGATTTGTCTTGCCAACTGGGCGCCGGCGGTAAACCGTCAACCTTCCTTACCACCGGGGGACTCGTAGAGCTTCCTCACCATATATAATGTCGAAAAAATCGCAGAGAACGAATAGCTTTTCAGCCTAAACGATTTCAGACCTCTCGATGCAACAGCCAAACGCCCCTTATGCTTCAGGATCGTTTTCTGTGCGCACGAGCTCCGTAGCTCTCCTACAGCCCGAGTTACGTGCGAAAATCGGCAGCACCTCTCAAGATCACTCGAACAATACAAATAGTTTCGCGAATCTAGCTTGAGTATCAGACGAGTTCAGACATCTGAATGCAACAGGCGGGCGCGCCTGATGTCTCCGAATCGATTCCTATGATTACCAGCCCTGCAGCCCCCTTACAGCCCGAGTTAAGTACAGAAAATCGACAGCACCTCTGAAGATGACACGAACAATACGAATAGTTTCGCAGACCTAGCTCGGGCAGCAGGCCGAGTTCAGGGCTCTCAATGCGACAGGTGAACGCGACTGATGTATCCGAATCGATTCCAGTGATTACCAGCCCTGCAGCCCCCTTACAGCTCGAGTTAAGTGCAGAAAACTGGGCGCCGGCGGTAAACCGTCAACCTTCCTTACCGCCGGGGGACTCGTAGAGCTTCCTGAGCATATATAATGTCGAAAAAAATTGCAGAGAACGAATAGTTTGTCAGCCTGAACGATTTCAGACCTCTCGATGCAACAGCCAAACGCCCCTCATGCTTCTGGATCGTTTTCTGTGCGCACGAGCTCCGTAGCTCTCGTACAGCCCGAGTTACGTGCGAAAACCGACAGCACCTCTCAAGATCACTCGAACAATACAAATAGTTTCGCGAATCTAGCTTGAGTATCAGACGAGTTCAGACATCTGAATGCAACAGGCGGACGCGCCTGATGTCTGCGAATCGATTCCTGTGATTACCAGCCCTGCACCCCCCTTACAGCCCGAGTTAAGTGAAGAAAATCGACAGCACCTCTGAAGATAACTCGAATAATACGAATAGTTTCGCGGACCTAGCTCGGGCAGCAGGCCGAGTTCAGGGCTCTGAATGCGACAGGTGGACGCGATTGATGTCTCCGAATCGATTCCAGTGATTACCAGCACTGCAGCCCCCTTACAGCTCGAGTTAAGTGCAGAAAACGGACAGCACCTCTCAAGATGACTCGACGAGTACGAATAGTTTTGCGAACCTAGCTCGGGCAGCACGCCGAGTTCCGAGCTCTGGATTCGGCAGGCAGACGCGCCTGATGTCTCCGAATCGATGCCTGTGAGTACGAGCCCTGTAGCCCCCCTACAGCCCGCGTTAAGTGCAGAAAACTGTCAGCACCTCTCAAGATGACTCCAACAACACGAATAGTTTCGCGAACCTAGCTCGGGCAGCAGAGCGAGTTCAGACCTCTAGATGGAACAGGCGAACGCGCCTGATGATTCGCAATCGATTTCTGTGAGAATAAGCTCTGTAGCTGCCCTACAGCTCGAGTTAAGTACAAAATACCGACACCGCGTATAAAGATGACTCGAAACAGCCGATCCCGCCGCGATGCTTTTTTGCAGAAATATTTACCCGATCGAGCTGAGATAAAGAAGGCGAGCGGGAATAAGATCGAATATGGTCAGAAAAAATACTAGAGCTCAAACGAATTGTTGAATTTCGAGAACAAAATTTTCAACCGACCAAAAGTCACCAAAAGGTCCGTCGAGATTTTTCTTGCCAACTAGCTCTCCAGCGCGCCGGAATTACTCTTAAGCTTCCAGCAACTAGCTAAGGGAAGCTCTACGAGTTACGGACAGCACCTCTCAAGATGACTCGACGATTACGAAAAGTTTCGCGGACCTAGCTCGGGCAGCACACCGAGTTCTGAGCTCTGGATTCGGCAGGCGGACGCGCCTGACGTCTTCGAATCGATTCCTGTGAGTACGAGCCTTGTAGCCCCCCTACAGCCCAAGTTAAGTTAAGAAAACTGACAGCACCTCTCAAGATGACTCGAACAACACGAATAGTTTCGCGAACCTAGCTCGGGCAGCAGACCGAGTTCAGACCTCTAGATGGAACAGACGAACGCGCCTGATGATTCGCAATCGATTTCTGTGAGAATGAGCTCTGTAGCTGCCCTACAGCTCGAGTTAAGTACAAAATACCGACACCGCGTATAAAGATGACTCGAAACAGCCGATCCCGCCGCGATGCTTATTTGCAGAAGTATTTACCCGATCGAGCTGAGATAAAGAAGGCGAGCGGGAATAAGATCGAATCTGGTCAGAAAAAATACTAGAGCTCAAACGAATTGTTGAATTTCGAGAACAAAATTTTCAACCGACCAAAAGTCACCAAAAGGTCCGTCGACATTTTTCTTGCCAACTAGCTCTCCAGCGCGCCGGAATTACTGGGCGCCGGCGGTAAACCGTCAACCTTCCTCACCGCCGGGGGACTCGTAGAGCTTCCTGAGCATATATAATGTCGAACAAAATTGCAGAGAACGAATAGTTGTTCAGCCTAAACGATTTCAGACCTCTCGATGCAACAGCCAAACGCCCCTCATGCTTCTGGATCGTTTTCTGTGCGCACGAGCTCCGTAGCTCTCCTACAGCCCGAGTTACGTGCGAAAACCGACAGCACCTCTCAAGATCACTCGAACGATACAAATAGTTTCGCGAATCTAGCTCGAGTATCAGAGTTCAGACATCTGAATGCAACAGGCGGACGCGCCTGATGTCTCCGAACCGATTCCTGTGATTATCAGCCCTGCAGCCCCCTTACAGCCCGAGTTAAGTGCAGAAAATCGACAGCACCTCTGAAGATGACTCGAACAATGCGAAGAGCTTCGCGGACCTAGCTCGGGCAGCAGGCCGAGTTCAGGGCTCTGAATGCGACAGGTGGACGCGACTGATGTCTCTGAATCGATTCCAGTGATTACCAGCCCCGTAGCCCCCTTACAGCTCGAGTTAAGTACAGAAAACGGACAGCACCTCTCAAGATGACTCGACGAATACGAATAGTTTTGCGAACCCAGCTCGGGCAGCACACCGAGTTCCGAGCTCTGGATTCGGCAGGCGGACGCGCCTGATGCCTCCGAATCGATTCCTGTGAGTACGAGCTGTAGCCCCCCTACAGCCCGAGTTAAGTGCAGAAAACTGTCAGCACCTCTCAAGATGACTCCAACAACACGAATAGTTTCGCGAACCTAGCTCGGGCAGCAGAGCGAGTTCAGACCTATAGATGGAACAGACGAACGCGCCTGATGATTCGCAATCGATTTCTGTGAGAATGAGCTCTGTAGCTGCCCTAGAGCTCCAGTTAAGTACAAAATACCGACAACGCGTATCAAGATGACCGAAACAGCCGATCCCGCCGCGATGCTTTTTGGCAGTAAAAGGTACCCGATCGAGCTGAGATCAAGATGGCGAGCGGGGATAAGATCGAATAAAGTAGAAAAAAAACTAGAGCTCAAACGACTTGTTGAATTTCGAGAACAAAATTTTCAACCGGCCAAAAGTCAGCAAAAGGTCCGTCGAGATTTTTCTTGCCAACTAGCTCTCCAGCGCCCCGGAATGACTTAAGCTTCCAGCATTAACTTGCTAAGGGAAGCTCTACGAGTTACTCTTAAGCTTCCAGCAACTAGCTAAGGGAAGCTCTACGAGTTACTAGCTCTCCAGCGCCCCGGAATTACTGGGCGCCGGCGGTAAACCGTCAACCTTTCTTACTGCCGGGGGACTCGTAGAGCTTCCTGAGAACATATAATGTCGAAAAAAATGCATAGAACGTGTAGATTTTCAGCCCAAGCGATTTGAGACCTCGATGCAACAGCCGAACGCCCCCGATGCTTCTGGATTGTCTTCTCTACGAGCTCTGTAGCTCTCCTAGAGCCCGAGTTACGGCGTAAATCGACAGCACCTCTCAAGATGGCTCGAACAATAAGAATAGTTGGCAAACCTAGCTCGAGTATCAGACCGAGTTCAAGCCTCTCAATGCGACAGGCGGACGCGTCTGATGTCTCCGAATCGATTCCTGTGATTACCAGCCCTGCAGCCCCCCTACAGCCTCAGTTAAGTGCAGGAAACCGACAGCACCTCTCAGGATGACTCGAGCAATACAAATAGTTTCGCGGACCTAGTTCGGGCAGCAGACCGAGTTCCGAGCTCTGGATTCGACAGGCTGACGCGGCTGATGACTCTAAATCGATTCCTGTGACTACCAGCACTGTAGCCCCCATACAGCCCGAGTTAAGTACAGAAAACCGACAACATCTCTCAAGATCACTCGAACAATACGATAGTTTCGCGATTAGCAGACCAAGTTCAGAGCTCTGGACTCGACAAACAAACGCGCATGATGTTTATGAATCAGTTTCTGTAACTAACAGCTCTGTAGCGGTCATACAGCTCGAGAAAAGTACAGAAAACCGAGAGCGCCTGTCAAGATGACTCGAATAATACGAACAGATTTGCGGACTTAGCTCAGCTAGCAGACCGAGTTAAGACCTCTGGATGGAACAGACGAACGCGCATGATCATTCTGAATCGATAACCTGTGCTTACCAGCTCTGTAGCTGTCCTCTATCTCGAGTTAAGTTCAAAATACCGACAACGCGTATGAAAATGACTCGAAACGGCCGATCCCGCCAGTGTGCTTTTTGGCAGTAAAAGGTACCCGATCGAGCTGAGGTCAAGATGGAAAGCGGGAATAAGATCGAATATCACGGGAAAAATACTAGAGCTCAAACGAATGGTTGAATTTCGAGAACAAAATTTTCAACCGACAAAAAGTCATCAAAAGGTCCGTCGAGATTTTTCTTGCCAACTAGCTCTCCAGCGCGCCGGAATTACTCTTAAGCTTCCAGCAATGGGAACCGGCAGTAAACCGTCAACCTGGTTACCGCCGGGAACCTCGTAGAGCTCTTTTCTTGCACGGCGATCGTCAGAACACATGAAGAAAGCTTCTCGAGCGAAAAACGAAAAACCCGGAAAATAACGTTTTTCTGTTTTTATCCAACGTCGGTTCCTCCAAGTGTTTTGATAGTAATAATGCAGCTACGGACATGAAAAT
The DNA here is from genome assembly GCA_963575745.1 of Prorocentrum cordatum. Lineage (NCBI taxonomy): Eukaryota > Dinophyceae > Prorocentrales > Prorocentraceae > Prorocentrum > Prorocentrum cordatum. The sequence goes on from CAUYUJ010021153.1 coordinate 87,838, forward strand.
TTTACTAGCGGACGCGCCATAACCCACTACAGGTGCGAAAAATCTGCTTTCTCAGAATGAATTGTCAAATATCCTTGAATTCGTTGCAAGACCACCCAAAAATTACCCCTTGTCCTTTCTGGCCGGGTCGACCAACTGGGCGCCGGCGGTAAACCGTCAACCTTTCTTACCGCCGGGGGACTCGTAGAGCTTCCTGACCATATATAATGTCGGAAAAAATTGCAGAGAACGAATAGTTTTTCAGCCTAAGCGATTTCAGACCTCTCGATGCAACAGCCAAACGCCCCTCATGTTTCTGGATCGTTTCCTGTCCGCACGAGCTCCGTAGCTCTCCTACAGCCCGAGTTACGTGCGAAAATCGACAGCACCTCTGAAGATCACTCGAACAATATGAATTGTTTGGCAAACCTAGCTCGAGTATCAGGCCGAGTTCAGACCTCTCAATGCAACAGGCGGACGCGCCTGATGTATCCGAATCGATTCCTGTGATTACCAGCCCTGCAGGCCCCTTACAGCCCGAGTTAAGTGCAGAAAACCGAGAGCACCTCTGAAGACGACTCGAACAATACGAATAGTTTCGCAGACCTAGCTCAGGCAGCAGACCGAGTTCAGAGCTATGAATGCGACAGGCGGACGCGACTGATGTCTCCGAATCGATTCCAGTGATTACCAGCCCTGCAGCCCCCTTACAGCTCGAGTTAAAGTGCAGAAAACGGACAGCACCTCTCAAGATGACTCGAAGAATACGAATAGTTCGCGGACCTAGCTTGGGCAGCACACTGAGTTCTGAGCTCTCGATTTGGCAGGCGGACGCGCCTGATGTCTCTAAATTCATCCCTGTGAGCACGAGCCCTGTAGCCCCCATACAGCCCGAGTTAAGTGCAGAAAACTGACAGCACCTGTCAAGATGACTCGAACAATACGAATAGCTTCGCGAACCTAGCTCGGGCAGCAGACCGAATTCAGACCTCTGGATGGAACAGACGAACGCGTCTGATGATTTGCAATCGATTCATGTAAGAATGAGCTCGGTAGCTGCCCTACAGACCGAGTTAAGTACAAAATACCGACAACGCGTATCAAGATGACTCGAAACAGCCGATGCCGCCGCGACGCTTTTTTGCAGAAATATTTACCCGAGCGAGCTGAGATTAAGACAGCGAGCGGGAATAAGATCGAATATGGTGGGAAAAAAAATAGAGCTCAAACGAATTGTTGAACTCCGAGAAAAAATTCAACCGACCAAAAGTCAGCAAAAGGTCCGTCGAGATTTTTCTTGCCAACTAGCTCTCCAGCGCGCCGGAATTACTCTTAAGCTTCCAGCAACTAGCTAAGGGAAGCTCTACGAGTTACTAGCTTCACTCCGGCCCGGAATTCCTCCAGCTCATCGACAACGAAGAGCTCTACGAGGTATAACTTGCTAAGGGAAGCTCTACGAGTTACTCTTAAGCTTCCAGCAATAATTTGCTGAGGCAAAGCTCTACGAGTTACTGGGCGCCGGCGGTAAACCGTCAACCTTTCTTTTTTGCGTCTTTGCTGGGACCGTCTTGGCCACTAAGGCCAGGTCCAACAAAGTATCAGGCGAAACAGAGCCTCTTATTTATCACGCAAGCAGTCAGCTCTTATACCACACAGCGAAGCTGAAGGAATAAAGAGAAACGCATGCCGCAATGACACAATCAAACGCAAAGCACACAAAGATAAAACGACTGAGTCGGTGAACAGCGAAGCTGTTGGAATAAACAAGAACACAGAAAAAGAAGAAACAATGTGTGACTTATCCCTGCGAATGATCAAAGAAGGTCTGCACTACCTGTGGGAGCACAACGCATACGCGCTCCGCCGCTGATAGTTCCGTACCTGTAACAGCGGCGCTCGGTGGCAGACACCAAGCCTCAAGATACACATCCTTGAAAATGATGTCGGTCCGCGAGAAGATATATTTGTTACGCAGACCAATCTGTATCCACACCCACCACAGGCACTTCCGCGGCAAAGCCCTCATCAAAGCTGGCTTTGATAAGGCAAGGATAATGTTACGACGTGAGAGCCAGGAGACCTGGCCAAGAACTGAACATGCACACACTGAATTCTTAGAGCACAAACAAAAGAGACTATGCCATCACAATCAACAATCCAATACAATAAGTACGGAATGAAAGGAAGCACTCGAAGAATACGAATATCTACCACAGAGGCCAAACCTGAGATTTACACCTTCGTTCACAGTCCGTCAACGTCCTACCGTACCTATACACTTCGTCAAACACGATGTTGGCGCCTTTAGAGCTCTTAGCAGGCTTGGCACTGCTATGATATCGTTGGCCTTTGCCTCTGCCTTTGCGGTGCCCTCGTACATCCCCTTTTCCATCAGAACGCTTGGAATCCGGAGGAACAGCTTGGAACTCCTCCTCCGACTGACGCACAGTCCTGGAGACGTCCATCCGGACACGGACAAACGCATCAGAACCCGGATTCGATATCCCATTGAGCGTGACGGGACGATTCAGACACCCCTGGGACGCTCCTGACAAGGCGTGGCTATCAGGATCAGCCTGCACGTTCGGAGAAAACTCCGCTCTCGAGGATGCCTCCAGCTCCTCCTCAGCCTCCACAGTCACTTTCCGAAGAAGAACTCCTGAAGCTCCTCCCTCCATCCCAACGACCATCTCTGTCTGACAGCCGACTTCACAATGAAAGTCCACAACATCCGCACAAGAATTCTCCGAATGTGTCGTAACGGCCGCCTCCTCCTTGGGTAGCACAGTCAGGCAAGCATCATCCGTCTGCACTCCTGAGTCAACAAGGGAACGACAAGAAAGAGTCTCCGAGATAGTCGCAACGGTAGCCTCCACCTCCTCCTCCGCCAAGCGTGCATCAACCGTCTGCACTCCAACATCAACCAGCGATACAGAAGCCTGCACTCCAATACCTACATCAACCAGCGACTCAGAAGCCTGCATACGGCAAGAAAGATTCTCCGAAACAGTCGTAATGTCAGCCTCCTCCTCCAAACTGCGTTTAACAACAGGTGGATCGCGCAACAAGAGATAATCTAGAACCAAATCGGCAGTCGCCCGCTCCAGCCCTGGTGGTGGGAAACACGTAGGTGGCACAAACCATCCAGAGGCAAACGAATAGGTAAATGCACACAGTATCCGTTTTGAACAGCCAGCGCCCGACGCATGATGCGAGCACTTGCACTCCGTACGTGTGGCATAGCGAAAGATTGCAGAGGGGGACTCGTAGAGCTTCCTGACAATACATGATGTCGAAAAAAAATGCAGAGAACGAGTAGTATTTCAGCCCAAGCGATTTCAGACCTCTCGATGCAACAGCCGAACGCCCCCGATGCTTCTGGATTGCCTTGTGTACGAGCTCTGTAGCTCTCCTACAGCCCGAGTTACGTGCGTAAATCGACAGCACCTCTGGAGATGACTCGAACAATACGAATAGTTTGGCAAACCTAGCTCGAGTATCAGACCGAGCTCAGGCCTCTGAATGCGACAGGAGGACGCGTCTGATGTCTCCGAATCGTTTCCTGTGATTACCAGCCCTGCAGCCCCCCTACAGCCCGAGATAAGTCAGAAAACCGACACCATCTCAGGATGACTCGAATAATACGAATAGTTTCACGGACCTAGTTCGGACAGCAGACCGAGTTCCGAGCTCTGGATTCGACAGGCGGACGCGCCTGATGTCTCGGAATCAATTCCTGTGACTACCAGCACTGTAGCCCCTCTACAATCCAAGTAAAGTACAGAAAACGGACAGCACCTCTCAAGATGACTCGAACAATACGAATAGCTTCGCGATTCTAGAGCGGGCAGCAGACCGAGTTCAGCTCTGGATTCAACAGACAAACGCGACTGATGACTCTGAATTCGTGTCTGTAAGTATCAGCTCTGTAGTTGTCATATAGCTCGAGTTAGGTACAGAGAACCGAGAGCGCTTGTCAAGATGACTCGAACAATACGAATAGGTTTGCGGACCTAGCTCGGTTAGGAGACCGATTCCAGACCTCTGGATGTAACAGACGAACGCGCCTGATCATTTTGAATAGATAAGGTGTGCTTACCAGCTCTGTAGCTGTGCTGTATCTCGAGGTAAGTCTAATATACCGAAGCGCGTATCAAGAACTCGAAATGGCCGATCCCGCCTGGACGCTTTTTGGCAGTAAAAGGTACCCGATCGAGCTGAGATCAAGATGGCGAGCGGGAATAAGATCGAATATGGTCAGAAAAAATACTAGAGCTCGAACGAATTGTGGAATTTCGAGAACAAAATTTTCAACCGACCAAAAGTCACCAAAAGGTCCGTCGAGATTTTTCTTGCCAACTAGCTCTCCAGCGCCCCGGAACTGGGAACCGGCGGTACACCGTCAATCAGGCAACCGCCGGACACCTCGTAGGGCTCTTCTCTTGCACAGCGCTTCTCGGAACATGAAGGAAGCTGCGAAACCGAGAGCCGAAAAATTCGAAAAATCACGATTTTTTTGTTTTCATCCAGAGTCGGTTCGTTCAACGGTTTCGATAATAATGCTGCACCTACGGACCTGAATTTAACTGGCAGACGCAGCATAACCCACTCCCTCCCTCCGTCTCCGCCTGCTCAGAGAAAGAGCTTATGAGACGACTCAGAACAAACGCATTTTTTGGTGTCGATGCAAAGTCGGTTCCTCCAAGTGTTTTGATAATAATACTGTCCCTAGAGCGATAAGAAATTTACCAGCAGGTGCCCCATAGCTCACTACAAAAATGAAAATCTCACTTCTGGGAACAAACTTAAAAATTTTGCATAAACTGAAACAAAAACCGACCCTCGGTTACCACATCCTCTCTTTTCGTCGGGCCAGCCAACTGGGCGCCGGCGGTAAACCGTCAACCTTTCTTACCGCCGGGGGACTCGTAGAGCTTCCTGAGCATGCATAATGTCGCAAAAAATTCCAGCGAACGAATCATTTTTGAGCCTAAACGATTTCACACCTCTCGATGCAACAGCCAAACCCCCCTCATGCTTCTGGATCGTTTTCTGTGCGCACGAGCTCCGTAGCTCTCCTCCTAAAGCGCGAGTAACGCGCGAAAATCGACAGCACCTCTCAAGATCACTCGAACAATAGAAATAGGTTCGCAAATCTAGCTCGAGTATCAGACCGAGTTCAGACATCTGAATGCAACAGGCGGACGCGCCTGATGGACGCGACTGATGTCTCTGAATCGATTCCAGTGATTACCAGCCCTGCACCCCCCTTACAGCTCGAGTTAAGTGCAGAAAACCGACAGCACCCCTTAGGATGACTCGAACAATACGAATAGTTTCGCGGACCTAGTTCGGGCAGCAGACCGAGTTCCGAGCTCTGGATTCGACAGGCGGACGCGTCTGATCTCTCCGAATCGATTCCTGTGAGCACGAGCCCTGTAGCCCCCCTACAGCCCGAGTTCAATGCAGAAAACTGTCAGCACCTTTCAAGATCACTCCAACAACACAAATAGTTTCGCGAATCTAGCTCGGGCAGCAGACCGAGTTCAGACCTCTAGATGGAACAGACGAACGCGCCTGAAGATTCGCAATCGACTTCTGTGATGATGAGCTCTGCGGCTGCCCTAGAGCTCGAGTTAAGCACAAAATACCGACAACGCGTATCAAGATGACTCGAAACAGCCGATCCCGCCGCGATGCTTTTTTGCAGTGATATCTACCCGATCGAGCTGAGATCAAGATGGCGAGCGGGAATAATATCGAATATCACGGGAAAAAATACAAGAGCTCAAACGAATTGTTGAATTTCGAGAACAAAATTTTCAACCGACCAAAAGTCAGCAAAAGGTCCGTCGAGATTTTTCTTGCCAACTAGCTCTCCAGCGCGCCGGAATTACTCTCAAGCTTCCAGCAACTTGCTAAGGGAAGCTCTACGAATTACTAGCTCCACCCTGCGCCCGAACTGGCGCCGGCGGTGAACCGTCAACCTGGTCACCGCCGGGAACCTCGCAGAGCTTCTGGCACGCGTAAGAATGCTCAGATCCAAAGCAGACCGCTTCTCAGAGCATTTCTAGAAAAACATCATATTTGTATTTCTCGGTGTCAACGTGACGTCAGTTCCTCCGAATGTTTAGATAGTGAAACTGTCTCGAAAGAGCTGAGATGCTCGCAGGATAAAGTTAAGATAACGATGCTCGGAGTAAAAATCTGCTTTCTTAAAACGAATTGTCAAATATCTTTCAAATCCTGGCAAAACCGACCAAAAGTTATCACATCTTTTTTGGCCGGGTCGACCAACTGGGCGCCGGCGGTAAACCGTCAACCTTTCTTACCGCCGGGGGACTCGTAGAGCTTCCTGACAATATATAATATGGAAAAAATGCAGAGAACGAATAGTTTTCAGCCCAAGCGATTTCAGACCTCTCGATGCAACAGCCGAACGCCCCCGATGCTTCTGGATTTTCTTCTTTACGAGTTCTGTAGCTCTGCTACAGCCCGAGCTCTGTAGCTCTGCTACAGCCCGAGTTACGTGCGTGCATCGACAGCACCTCTCAAGATGACTCTAACAAAACGAACAGTTTGGCAACCCAGCTCGAGTATCAGACCGAGTTCAGACCTCTGAATGCGACAGACGGACGCGTCTGATGTCTGCGAATCGACTTCTGTGATTACCAGCCCTTCAGCCCCCCCTACAGCCCGAGTTAAGTGCAGAAAACCGACAGCACCTCTCATAATGACTCGAACAATAATAGTTTCGCGAACTAGTTCAGGCAGCAGACCGAGTTCCGAGCTCTGCATTCGACAGGCGGACGCGCCTGATGTCTTCGAATCGATTCCAATGACCACCAGCACTGTAGCTCCCCCCCATCCAGCCCGAGTTGAGTGCAGAAAACCGAGAGCACTTCTCAAGATGACTCGAACAATACGAATAGTTTCGCGATGCTAGATCGAGCAGCAGAGCGATTTCAGAGCTCTAGATTCAACAGACAAATGCGACTGATGATTCTGAATCGGTTTCTGTAAATATCACCTCTGTAGTTGTCCTATAGCTCGAGTTAAATACAGAAAACCGAGAGCGTCTGTCAAGATGACCCGAATAATACGAATAGGTTTGCGGACCTAGCTCGGCTAGCAAACCGAGTTCATACCTCTAGATTGAACAGGCGAACGCGCCTGATCATTCTGAATCGATTAGCTGTGCTCACCAGCTCTGTAGTTGTCCTGAAGCTCGAGTTATGTTCAGAAAACCGTCATCGCGTGTCGAGATGACCCGAAACGGCCGATCCCGCCTGCCTGCTTTTTGGCCGTGAAAGGTACCCGATCGAGCTGAGATCAAGATGGCGAGCGGGAATAAAATCGAATATCATGGGAAAAAATACTAGAGCTCAAACGAATTGTTGAATTTCGAGAACGGAATTTTCAAACGACCAAAAGTCACCAAAAGGTCCGTCGAGATTTTTCTTGCCAACTAGCTCTCCAGCGCCCCGGAACTGGCGCCGGCGGTGAACCGTCAACCTGGTCACCGCCGGGAACCTCGTAGAGCTCCTTGCACGCGTAAGAATGCTCAGATTCAAAAGACCGCTTCTCAGAGCATTTCTAGAAAAACATCATATTTGAATTTCTCGGTGTCATCGTGACGTCGGTTCCTCCAAATGTTTGGATAGTAAAACTGTCTCGTAAGAGCTGAGCTGCTCGAAGAATAAAGTTAAGATACTAATGTTCGGAGTTAAAATCTGCTTTCTCAAAATAAATTGTCAAATATCTTTCAAAAAATTGAAAAACCACCCAAAAGTTACCACTTTGTCCTTTCTGGCCGGGTCGACCAATGGCGCCAGCGGTGAACCGTCAACCTGGTCACCGCCGGGAACCTCGTAAAGCTCCTTTCACGCGTAAGAGTGCTCAGAGTCGCAAGAGAGAGCTTCTGGAAGCATTTCTCGAAAAAGGGAAAAATCATGTTTTTCGTGTCGACATGAAGATGGCTCCGCCAAGTGTTTCGATAGTAAAAGTGCGCCTACAGAGCTCATACTAAGACAGAGAGGCCCTCATAGTCGTTTACAGGTGCGAAAAATCTGCTTTCTCAAAATGAACTGGCGCCGGCGGTGAACCGTCAACCTAGTCACCGCCGGGAACCTCGTAGAGCTCCTTACACTGGTAAGAGTGCTGAGAATCGAAGTAGAGTCAAAAAATAAAGATTTTTCGGAAATCTTCATTTTCGATTTTTTCGATGTTCATATTCGCTCAGTCCCAGGAAGTCAACTCTCAAGAAAATGTATCGGCAGAGCTGAGCTGCTGTCAGAGCGGAGTTCATATGCCAATGCTCGGCGTAAAAATCTGCTTTCTCAAAATGAATGGTCAAATATCTTTCAAATCTGCGCAAAACCGACCCAAAGTCACCACTTTGTCCTTTCTGGTCGGGTCGACCAACTGGGCGCCGGCGGTAAACCGTCAACCTTTCTTACCGCCGGGGGACTCGTAGAGCTTCCTGACTATATATAATGTCGGAAAAAAAATAGAGAACGAATAGTTTTTCAGCCCGAGCGATTTCAGACCTCTCGATGCAACAGCCAAACGCCCCCCGATGCTTCTGGATTGTCTTCTGCCCGAGCTCTGTAGCTCTGCTACAGCCCGAGTTACGTGCGTCAATCGACAGCACCTCTCAAGATGACTCGAACAAAACGAATAGTTTGGCAAACCCAGCTCGAGTATCAGACCGAGTTCAGATCTCTGAATGCGACAGGCGGATGCGTCTGATGTCTCCGAATCGATTCCTGTGATTACCCGCCCTGCAGCCCCCCTACAGCCCGAGTTAAGTGCAGAAAGCCGACAGCACCTCTCAGGATGACTCGAACAATACGAACAGTTTCGCGGACCGAGTTCGGGCAGCAGACCGAGTTCCGAGCTCTGGATTCCACAGACGGACGCGTCTGATGTCTCCAAATCGATTGCTGTCACCACCAGCACTCTAGCCCCCCTACAGCGCGAGTTTTGCGCAGAAAACCGACAGCACCTCTCAAGATGACTCGAACAATACAAACAGTTTCGCGATTCTGGATCGGGCAGAAGACCGAATTCAGAGCTCTGGATTCAACAGACAAACGCCACTGACGATTATGAATCGGTTTCTGTAAGCATCAGCCCTGTAGCTGTCCTATATATAGCTCGAGTTAAGTACAGAAAACCGAGAGCGCCTGTCAAGATGACTCGAATAATACGAATAGCTTTGCGGACCTAGCTCGGCTAGCAGACCGTTTTCAGACCTCTGGTTGGAACAGCCGACGCGCCCGATCATTCTGAATCGATTAGGTGTGCTTACCAGCTCTGTAGCTGTCCTATATCTCGAGTTAAGTTCAGTATAACGACAGCGCGAATCAAGATGACTCGAAACGGTCGATCCCCCGCATTTTGGCAGTAAAAGGTACCCGATCGAGCTGAGATCCAAATGGCGAGCGCACATAAGATCGAATATCACGGGAAAAATACTAGAGCTCTAACGAATGGTTGAATTTCGAGAACAAAAATTTCAACCGACCAAAATTCCTCAAAATGTCCGTCGAGACTGGCGCCGGCGGTGAAACGTCAACCTGGTCACCACCGGGAACCTCGTAGAGCTTCTTGCACGCGTAAGAGTGCTCGGTTTAAAAGCAGAGAGCTTCTCAGACCATTTTTAGAAAAACGTCATATTTGCATTTCTCGGTCTCAAGGTGATGTCGGTTCCTCCAAATGTTTGGATGGTAAAGCTCTCTCGAACGAGCTGAGCTGCTCGCAGAAGAGAGTTAAGGTACTAATGCTCGGAGTGAAAATCTGCTTTCTCAAAATGGATTGCAAAATATCTTTCAAATTTTGGCAAAACAGACCGAAAGTTATCACTTTGTCCTTTCTGGCCCGGTCGCCAAACTAGCACCACCCGCGCCGGAATTCCTCTGGCTGATCGATGCCGAAGAGCTCTACGAGGTATTGTCAAATATCTTCAAAAACAAAAACAAAAAAAAAAAAAAAAAAAAAAAAAACTTTGGTTTTTTGGCCGGGTCGACCAGCGCCGGAATTCCTCCAGCTCATCGATGCCGAAGAGCTCTACGAGGTACTAGCTCCACCCCGAGCCGGAATTCCTCTAGCTCATCGATAACGAAGAGATCTACGAGGTATTCCTCTTAGCTCTTTGCTGAAGAGCCCTACGAGGTACCTCGTAGATCTTCCGCATCGATGAGCTAGAGGAATTCCGGCGTGGGGTGGAGCTAGTTGGTCGGCCCGACCAGAAAAGAAGATGTGATAACTTTCGGTCGGTTTTGCGAAAATTTGAAAGTTGTTTGACAATTCATTTTAAGAAATCAGTTTTTTACTCCGAGCATCAGTATCTTGATTTTTTTCTGCGAGCAGCTCAGCTCGTTCGTTTCTATCCAAACACTGGGCGCCGGCGGTAAACCGTCAACCTTCGTTTTTTGCGTCTTTGCTGGGACCGTCTTGGCCACTAAGGCCAGGTCCAACAAAGTATCAGGCGAAACAGAGCCTCTTATTTATCACGCAAGCAGTCAGCTCCTATACCACACAGCGAAGCTGTAGGAATAAAGAGAACCACATGCCCGCAATGACACAATCAAACGCAAAGCGCACAAAAGACAAACGAATGAGTCAATGAACAGCGAAGCTGTTGGAATAAATAGGAACACAGAAACAGATGAGAGACCTTCGTTACCACCTTCGTTCGTGGAACGGAACACATGAACAGGAACACCTTCGTTACCGCCGGGGGACTCGTAGAGCTTCCTGACAGCATATAATGTCGAAAAAAATTGAACTGATGAAAAAGTTTTTCAGCCCAAGCAATTTCAGACCTCTCCGATCTAACAGCCGAACGCCCCCGATGCTTCTGGATTCTCTACTGTACGAGCTCTGTAGCTCTCCTACAGCCCGAGTTACGTGCGTAAATCGACAGCACCTCTCAAGATGACTCGAACAACACGAATTGTTTGGCAAACCTAGCTCGAGTATCAGACCGAGTTCAGACCTCTGCATGCGACAGGCAGACGCGTCTGATGTCTCCGAGTCGATTCCTGTGATTACCAGCCCTGCAGCCCCCCCTACAGCCCGAGTTAAGTGCAGGAAACCGACAGCACCTCTCAGGATCACTCGAACAATACGAATAGTTTCGCGGACCTAGTTCGGGCAGCAGACAGAGTTCGGAGCTCTGGATTGGATAGCCGGACGCGTCTGATGTCTCTGAATCGATTCCAGTGATTACCAGCCATGCAGCCCCCCCACAGCCCGAGTTGAGTGCAGAGAACCGACAGCATCTCTCAAGATGACTCGACCAATACGAATAGTTTCGCGATTCTGGATCGGGCAGCAGACCGAGTTCAGAGCATTGGACAGAGAACGGCCACTGATGATTCTGAATCAGATTCTGTACGTATCAGCTCTGTAGCTGTCCTGTAGCTCGAGTTAAGTACAGAAAATCGAGAGCGTCTGTCAAGATGACTCGAATAATACGAATAGGTTTGCGGACCTAGCTCGGCTAGCAGACCGAGTTCAGACCTCTGGGTTCAACGGGCGAACGCGCCTGACCATTCTGAATCGATTAGCTGTGCTTACCAGCTCTGTAGCTGTTCTAAAGCTCGAGTTATCTTGAGAAAACCAACAGCGCGTGACAAGATGACCCGAAACGGTCGATCCCGCCTGGACGCTCTTTGGCAGTAAAAGGTACCCGATCGAGCTGAGATCAAGATGACGAGCGGGAGTAAGATCGAATATCACGGGAAAAAATACTAGAGCTCTAACGAATTTTTGAATTTCGAAAACAAAATTTTCAACCGACCAAAATTCCTCAAAATGCCCGTCGAGATTTTTCTTGCCAACTAGCTCTCCAGCGCCCCGGAATTACTCTTAAGCTTCCAGCAACATCTTGCTGAGGGAAGCTCTAAGAGTTATTTGGAGGAACCGAAGTATCGTTCACACCGAGAAATGCAATTATAATGTTTTTCTAGATATGCTCTAAGAAGCTCTCTTCAAATCTGAGCACTCTTACGCGTGCAAGGAGCTCTGCGAGGTTCCCGGCGGTGACCAGGTCGACGGTCCACCGCCGGCGCCAGTGCTTGGTGGCGTCCAAAACCCGGAGAGCACTTGGTGGCGTCCAACACCCGGAGAGCAAAGAGACCGTCAGGGAAAGGGACTGGGCGCCGGCGGTAAACCGTCAACCTTTGTTACCGCCGGGGGACTCGTAGAGCTTCCTGACAACATGTAATGTCGAAAAAAATTACACAGAACAAATAGTTTCAGCCCAAGCAATTTCAGACCTCTCGGATGCAACAGCCGAACGCCCCCGATGCTTCTGGATTGTCTTCTGTACGAGCTCTGTAGCTCTCCTACAGCCCGAGTTACGTGCGTAAATCGACAGCACCTCTCAAGATGACTCGAACAATACAGATAGTTTGGCAAACCTAGCTCGAGTATCAGACCGAGTTCAGACCTCTGCATACGCGTCTGATGTCTCTGAATCGATTCCTGTGATTACCAGCCCTGCAGCCCCCCATACAGCCCGAGCTAAGTGCAGGAAACCCACAGCACCTCTCAGGATGACTCGAACAATACGAATAGTTTCGCAGATCTAGTTCGGGCAGCTGACAGAGTTCAGAGCTCTGGATTCGACAGGCGGACGCGCCTGAAGTCTGTGAATCGATTCCAGTGATTACCAGCCATGCAGCCCCCTACAGCCCGAGTTAAGTGCAGAGAACTGACAGCATCTCTCAAGATGACTCGAACAGTACGAATAGTTTCGCGATTCTAGATCGGGCAGCAGACCGAGTTCAGAGCTCTGGATTCAACAGACAACGGCCACTGATGATTCTGGATCAGATTCTGTACGTATCAGCTATGTAGCTGTCCTGTAGCTCGAAGTAAGTACAGAAAAACGAGAGCGTCGTCAAGATGACTCGAATAATACGAATAGGTTTGCAGACCTAGCTCGGCTAGCAGACCGAGTTCAGACCTCTGGGTTCACCAGGCGAACGCGCCTGATCATTCTGAATCGATTAGCTGTGCTTACCAGCTCTGTAGCTGTCCTGAAGCTCGAGTTATCTTGAGAAAACCGTGACCGCGTGTGAAGATCACCCGAAACGGCCCCGCCCGTGTGCTTTTTGGCAGTAAAAGGTACCCGATCGAGCTGAGATCAAGATGGCGAGCGGGAATAAGATCGAATATCATGGGAAAAAATACTAGAGCTCTAACGAATGGTTGAATTTTGAGAACAAAATTTTCAACCGACCAAAAGTCACCAAAAGGTCCGTCGAGATTTTTCTTGCCAACTAGCTCTCCAGCGCCCCGGAACTGGGCGCCGGCGGTAAACCGTCAACCTTTGTTACCGCCGGGGGACTCGTAGAGCTTCCTGAGAACATATAATGTCTAAAAAAATTACACCGAAAAAAATAGTTTTTCAGCCCGAGCAATTTCAGACCTCTCGGATGTAACAGCCGAACGCCCCAGATGCTTCTGGATTGTCTTCTGTACCTGTAAATCTTCTATAGCCCGAGTTACGTGCGTAAATCGACAGCACCTCTCAAGATGACTCGAACAATACGAACAGTTTGGCAAATCTAGCTCGAGTATCAGACCGAGTTCAAACCTCTGCATGGGACAGGCGGACGCGTCTGATGTCTCTGACTCGAATCCTGTGATTACCAGCCATGCAGCCCCCCCACAGCCCGAGTTGAGTGCAGAGAACCGACAGCATCTCTCAAGATGACTCGACCAATACGAATAGTTTCGCGATTCTGGATCGGGCAGCAGACCGAGTTCAGAGCTCTGGATTGGACAGAGAACGGCCACTGATGATTCAGAATCAGATTCTGTACGTATCAGCTATGTAGCTGTCCTGTAGCTCGAAGTAAGTACAGAAAACCCAGAGCGTCTGTCAAGATGACTCGAATAATACGAATAGGCTTGCGGACCTAGCTCGGCCAGCAGACCGAGTTTAGACCTCTGGGTTCAACAGGCGAACGCGCCTGATCATTCTGCATCGATTAGCTGTGCTTACCAGCTCTGTAGCTGTCCTGAAGCTCGAGTTATCTTGATAAAACCGAAAGCGCGAGATCACTCGAAACGGCCGATCTCGCCCGTGTGCTTTTTGGCAGTAAAAGGAGATCAAGATGACGAGCGGGAATAAGATCGAATATCATTGGAAAAAATACTAGAGCTCTAACGAATGGTTGAATTTCGAGAACCAAATTTTCAACCGACAAAAAGTCACCAAAAAAGGTCCGTCGAGATTTTTCTTGCCAACTAGCTCTCCAGCGCCCCGGAATTACTGGCGCCGGCGGTGAACCGTCAACCTGGTCACCGCCGGGAACCTCGTAGAGCTCATTTCACGCGTAAGAGTGCTCGGAGTCGAAAGAGAGAGAGCTTCTGGAAGCATTTCTCGAAAAAAAGAAAAATTGATTTTTTCGCGTCGACATGAAGATGGTTCCGCCAAGTGTTTTGATAGTAAAAGTGCGCCTACAGAGCTCATACTAAGACAGAGAGGCCCTCATAGTCGTTCACAGGTGCGAAAAATCTGCTTTCTCAAAATGAATTGTCAAATATCTTCCAAAAAATTGCAAAACCACCAGAAAGTTACCACTTTGTCCTTTCTGGCCGGGTCGACCAACTGGCGCCGGCGGTGAACCGTCAACCTGGTCACCGCCGGGAACCTCGTAGAGCTCCTTGCACGCGTAAGAGTGCTCAACATCAAAAGAGAAGGCTTCTGGAAGCATTTCTCGGAAAAGAGAAAACATCATTTTTTTCAGGTCGACATAAAGTTGGTTTCGCCAAGTGTTTTGATAGTAAAACTGCATCTAGAGAGCTCATATTAAGACGCTGAGGCCCTCATAGTCGTCCACAAGTGCGAAAAATCTGCTTTCTCAAAATAAATGGTCAAATACCTTTCAAATATTCGCAAAACCACCCAAAAGTTGCCACTGGGCGCCGGCGGTAAACCGTCAACCTTTGTTACCGCCGGGGGACTCGTAGAGCTTCCTGACAATATATAATGTAAGAGAAAAAAAAAAAAGCAGAGAACGAATAGTTTTTCAGCCCGAGCGACTTCAGACCTCTCGATGCAACAGCCGGACGCCCCCGATGCTTCTGGACTGTCTTCTTTACGAGCTCTGTAGCCCTCCTACAGCCCGAGTTACGTGCGTGAATCGACAGCAGATTCCTGTGATTACCAGCCCTGCAGCCACCCTACAGCCCGAGTTCAGTGCAGAAAACCAACAGCGACTCTCGAGATGACTCTAACAAAACGAATAGTTTGGCAATCCAGCTCGAGTATCAAACCGAGTTCAGACCTCTGAATGCGACAGGCGGACGCGTCTGATGTCTGCGAATCGACTCCTGTGATTACCAGCCCTGCAGCCCACCTACAGCCCGAGTTAAGTGCAGAAAACCGACATCTCTCAGGATGGCTCGAACAATACAATAGTTTCGCGGACCTAGTTCGGGCAGCAGACCGAGTTCCGAGCTCTGGATCCAACAGGCAGACGCGCCTGATGTCTCCAAATCGATCCCTGTGATCACCAGCACTGTAGCCCCCCTCAGCCCGAGTTGAGTGAAGAAAACCGAGAGCACTTCTCAAGATCATTCGAACGATACGAACAGGTTGGCGATTCTAGATCGGGCAGCAGACCGAGTTCAGAGCTCTGGATTCGACAGACAAACGCAACTGATGATTCTGAATCGGTTTCTGTACGTATCAGCTCTGTAGCTGTCCTACAGCTCGAGTTAAGTACAGAAAACCGAGAGCGCCTGTCAAGATGACTCGAATAATATGAATAGGTTTGCGGACCTAGCTAGGCTAAGAGACCGAGTTCAGACCTCTGGATTCAACAGGCGAACGCGCCTGATCATTCTACATCGATTAGCTGTGTTTACCAGCTCTGTAGCTGTCCTAAAGCTCGAGTTATGTGCAGAAAACCATCATAACGTGTCAAGATGACTCGAAACGGCCGATCCCGCCACAGTGCTTGTCGATAATAATATTCACCCGATCGAGCTGACATCATGATGGCGAGCTGGAATGAGATCGAACATCACGGAAAAGAATACTAGAGCTCTAACGAATGTTCAAATTTTGAGAACATAATTTTCAACCGAGCAAAAGTCAGCAAAAGTTCCGTCGAGATTTTTCTTGCCAACTAGCTCTCCAGCGCGCCGGAATTACTCTTAAGCTTCCAGCAATAACTTGCTAAGGGAAGCTCTACGAGTCACATTGTCCGCCTCAGCCGGGTGGGCCAACTGGGCGCCGGCGGTAAACCGTCAACCTTTGTTACCGCCGGGGAACTCGTAGAGCTTCCTGACCATACATAATGTCGAATAAATTGTAGAAAACGAACAGTTTTTTGCAGCCTAAGCGATTTCAGACCTCTCGATGCAAGACGAACAGCACCTCTCAAAATCACTCGAACAATACAAATAGTTTCACGAATCTAGCTCGAGTATCGTTCAGACCTCTGAATGCAACAGACGGACCCGCCTGATGTCTTCAGATCGATTCCTGCGATTACTAGCCCTGCAGACCCCTGACAGTGCAGAAAACCGAGAGCACCTCTGAAGACGACTCGAACAATACGAATAGTTTCGCGTATCTAGCTTGGGCAGCAGATCGAGTTCAGAGCTCTGAATGCGACAGGCGGACGCGACTGATGTTCCGAATCGGTTCCAGTGATTACCAACCCCGCAGCCCCCTCACAGTTCGAGTTAAGTGCAGAAAAGGGACAGCACCTCTCAAGATGACTCGAAGAACACGAATAGTTGTGCTGACATTCCTCGGGCAGCACACCGAGTTCTGAGCTCTGGATTTGGCAGACGGACGCGCCTGATGTCTCCAAATTGATTCCTGCGAGTAGGAGCCTGTAGGCACCCTACAGCCCGAGTTAAGTGCAGAAAACTGACAGCACCAAGATGATTCGTATAATACGAACTTTCGCGAACCTAGCTCGTGCAGCACACCGATTTCAGACCTATGGATGGGACAGACGAACGCGTCTGATGATTTGCAATCGATTTCTGTGATAATCAGCTCTGTAGCTGTCCTGTATCTCGACTTAAGTCCAATATACCGAGAGCGCGTATCAAGATGACTCGAAACGGCCGATCCCGCTACAGTCCTTTTCGATAGTAATATTCAACCGAGCTGAGATCCAGATGGCGAGCGGGAAAAAGATCGAATATCACGGGAAAAAATACTAGAGCTGTAACGAATGTTCAAATTTTGAGAACAAAATTTTCAACTGAGCAAAAGTTAGCAAAAGTTCCGTCGAGATTTTTCTTGCTTACTAGCTCTCCAGTGCGCCGGCACTGGGCGCCGGCGGTAAACCGTCAACCTTGGTTACCGCCGGGAGACTCGTAGAGCTTCCTAGCTCGACTTAAGTTGAGAAAACCGACAGCACCTACCATTATTCCGACTATTCGACAGGTGGACGCGCCTGATGTCTTCAAATCGATTCATGTGACCACCAGCACTGTAGCCCCTCAGCGCGAGTTGAGTGAAGAAAACCGAGAGCACTTCTCAAGATGACTCGACCAATACGAATAGTTAGAGCTCTAACGAATGTTCAAATTTCGAGAACAAAATTTTCAACCGACCCAAAATCAGCAAAAGTTCCGTCGAGATTTTTCTTGCCAGCTAGCTCTCCAGCGCGCTGGAATTACTCTTAAGCATCCAGCAACTAGCTAAGGGAAGCTCTACGAGTTAAGTTGCCACATTGTCCGCCTCGGCCGGCTGGGCCAACTGGGCGCTGGCGGTAAACCGTCAACCTTGGTTACCGCCGGGAGACTCGTAGAGCTTCCTAGCTCGACTTAAGTTGAGAAAACCGACAGCACCTACCAATGTTCCGACTCATAGTGAATATCTTTTGACCTCTGAATGCGACAGGCGGACGCGTCTGATGTCTGCGAATCGACTCCTGTCATTACCAGCCCTGCAGCTCCCCTACAGCCAGAGTTACTGGGCGCCGGCGGTAAACCGACAACCTTTGTTACCGCCGGGGGACTCGTAGAGCTTCCTGACAACATATAATGTAGAAAAAATACACAGAAAAAAAAGTTTTTCAGCCCAAGCAATTTCGAACCTCTCGGATGCAACAGCCGAACGCCCCCGATGCTTCTGGATTCTCTTCTGCACGAGCTCTGTAGCTCTCCTACAGCCCGAGTTACGTGCGAAAATCGACAGCACCTCTCAAGATGACTCGAATAATACGAATAGTTTGGCAAACCTAGCTCGAGTGTCAGACCGAGTTCAGACCTCTGTATGCGACACGTGGACGCGTGTGATGTCTGCGAATCGACTCCTGTGATTACCAGCCCAACAGCCCCCCCTACAGCCCGAGTTAAGTGCAGGAAACCGACAGCACCTGTCAGGATGACTCGAACAATGCGAATATTTTCGCAGAACCAACAGCATCTCTCAAGATAACTCGAACAATACGAATAGTTTCTGCGATTCTAGATCGGGCAGCAGACCGAGTTCAGAGCTCTGGAGTCAACAGACAAGGGCCACTGATATTCTGAATCAGATTCTGTACGTATCAGCTCTGCACTGTCCTTTAGCTCGACTTAAGTACAGAAAACCCAGAGCGTCTCGCAAGATAACTCGAATAATACGAATAGGTTTGCGAACCTAGCTCGGCTAGCAGACCGAGTTCAGACCTCTGGGTTCAACAGGCGAACGCGCCTGATTATTTTGAATAGATTAGCTGTGCTTACGAGCTCTGTACCTGTCCTGAAGCTCGAGTTATCTTGAGAAAACCGTCACCGCGTGACAAGCTGACCCGAAACGGGCGATCCCGCCGCAGTGCTTTATGGCAGTAAAAGGTACCCGATCGAGCTGAGATCAAGATGGCGAGCGGGAATAAGATCGAATATCACGGGAAAAAATACTAGAGCTCCAACGAATGGTTGAATTTCGAGAACCGAATTTTCAACCGACCAAAAGTCATCAAAATGTCCGTCGAGATTTTTCTTGCCAACTAGCTCTCCAGCGCCCCGGAACTGGCGCCGGCGGTGAACCGTCAACCTGGTCACCGCCGGGAACCTCGTAGAGCTCCTAACACGCGTAAGAGTGCTAAGTATCAAAAGAGAGGGCTTCTGGAAGCATTTCTCGGAAAAGAGAAAACATCATTTTTTTCATGTCGACATGAAGTTGGTTCCGCCAAGTGTTTTGATAGTAAAAGTGCATCTAGGGAGCTCATATTAAGACGCTGAGGCCCTCATAATCGTCTACAGGTGCGAAAAATCTGCTTTCTCAAAATAAATGGTCAAATATCTTCCAATAAATCGCAAAACCACCGAAAACTGGGCGCCGGCGGTAAACCGTCAACCTTTGTTACCGCCGGGGGACTCGTAGAGCTTCCTGACAATATATAATGTGGACAAAAATTCAAGAGAATTTCAGCCCAAGCCAGACCTCTCAAGATGACTCTGGCAAAAAAACGAACAGTTTGGAACCCAGCTCGAGTGTCAAACCGAGTTCAGACCTCTGAATGCGACAGGCGGACGCGTCTGATGTCTGTGAATCGACTCCTCTTATTACCAGCCACGCAGCCCCCCTACACCCCGAGTTAAGTGCAGAAACCGACAGCAGCTCGCAGGATGACTTGAATAATAGAATAGCTTCGCGGAGCTAGTTCGAGCAGCAGACCGAGTTCCGAGCTCTCGGTTCGACAGACGGACGCGCCTGATGTCTCCAAATCGATTTCTGTGACCAGCAGCACTGTAGCCCTCCCCCAGCACGAGTTAAGTGCAGAAAACCGAGAGCACTTCTCAAGATGACTCGAACAATACGAATAGTTTCGCTGACCTAGCTCGGGCAGCAGGCCGAGTTCCGAGCTCTCGATTGAACAGACGAACGCGCCTGATGATTCCCAATCGATTTCTGTGACTATGAGCTATATAACTGCACTACAACTCGAGTTAAGTACAGAAAACCGAGAGCGCCTGCTACGATGCCTCGAATAATACGAACAGGTTTGCGGACCTAGCTCGGCTAGCAGACCGAGTTCAGACCTCTGGATTCAACAGGCGAACGCGCCTAATCATTCTGAATCGATAAGCTGTGCTTACCAGCTCTGTAGCTGTCCTGAAGCTCGAATTATCTTGAGAAAACCGACAGCGCGTATCAAGATGACTCGAAACGGCCGATCCCGCCGGAGTGCTTTTTGGCAGTAAAAGGTACCCGATCGAGCTGAGATCAAGATGGCGAGCAGGAATAAGATCGAATATCACGGGAAAAAGTATTAAAGCTCCAACGAATTGTTGAATTTTGAGAAGAAAATTTTCAACCGACCAAAAGTCAGCAAAAGGTCCGTCGAGATTTTTCTTGTCAACTAGCTCTCCAGCGCCCCGGAATTACTCTAAACTGGGCGCCGGCGGTAAACCGTCAACCTTGGTTACCGCCGGGAGACTCGTAGAGCTTCCTAGCTCGACTTAAGTTGAGAAAACCGACAACACCTACCAACATTCCGACTCATAGTCAATATTTTTGGACCTCTGAATGCGACAGGCGGACGCGTCCGATGTCCGCGAATCGACTCCTGTCATTACCAGCCCTGCAGGGTTTTCTGCACATAAGTCGAGCTAAAGGACAGTACAGAGCTGATACGTACAGAATCTGATTCAGAATCATCAGTGGCCCTTGCCTGTTGACTCCAGAGCTCTGAACTCGGTCTGCTGCCCGATCTAGAATCGCAAAAACTATTCGCATTGTTCGAGTTATCTTGAGAGATGCTGTTGGTTCTCTGCACTTAACTCGGGCTGTAGGGCAGCTGCATGGCTGGTAATCACTAGAATCGATTCGGAGACATCAGGCGCGTCCGCCTTTCGAATCCAGAGCTTCGAACTCTGTCTGCTGCCCGAACTAGGTCTGCAAAAATATTCGCATTGTTCGAGTCATCCTGACAGGTGCTGTCGGTTTCCTGCACTTAACTCGGGCTGTATGGGGGGGCTGTTGGGCTGGTAATCACAGGGTCGATTCGCAGACATCAGACGCGTCCACCTGTCGCATGCAGAGGCCTGAACTCGGTCTGACACTCGAGCTAGGTTTGCCAAACTATTCGTATTATTCGAGTCATCTTGAGAGGTGCTGTCGATTTTCGCACGTAACTCGGGCTGTAGGAGAGCTACAGAGCTCGTACAGAAGAGAATCCAGATGCATCGGGGGCGTTCGGCTGTTGCATCCGAGAGGTTTGAAATTGCTTGGGCTGAAAAACTATTTCTTCTGTGTAATTTTTTCTACATAATATGTTGTCAGGAAGCTCTACGAGTCCCCCGGCGGTAACAAAGGTTGACGGTTTACCGCCGGCGCCCAGTTTTACTCCGAGCATTGACATATAAACTTTGTTCTCTGAGCAGCTCAGCCCTCTAGAGCCATTTTTAGTACCAGTTCACTTGGAGGAACCGACTTCAGGTTGACTCCGAAAAATCTGAACTTGAAGTTTTTGTAGAAAAGCTTCCAGAAGCTCCCGCTTTGATCCTGAGCTTTCTTACGGATGCAAGGAGCTCTACGAGGTTCCCGGCGGTGACCAGGTTGACGGTTCACCGCCGGCATCAGTATACCTCGTAGAGCTCTTCGGCATCGATGAGCTAGAGGAATTCCGGCGCGGAGTGGAGCTAGTTGGTCGACCCGGCCAGAAAGGACAAAGTGATAACTTGTGGGTGGTTTTGCAATCTTTTGAAAGATATTTGACAATTGATTTTGGGAAAGCAGATTTTTCGCACCTGTAGACGATTATGAAGGCCTCTCTGTCTTAGTATGAGCTCTGTAGGCGCACTTTTACTATCAAAACACTTGGGGGAACCATCTTCATGTCGACACGAAAAAAAAAAACAATTTTTCACTTTTTCGAGAAATGCTTTGTGAAGATCTCTCTTTCGACTCTGAGCACTCTTACGCGTGCAAGGAGCTCTACGAGGTTTCCGGCGGTGACCAGGTTGACGGTTCACCGCCGGCGCCAGTCAAAACACTTGGGGGAACCATCTTCATGTCGACACGAAAAAATCAATTCTTCTTTTCTTCGACTCCGAGCGCTCCTACGCGTGTTAGGAGCTCTACGAGCTTCCCGGCGGTGACCAGGTTCACCGCCGACGCCTGTTGGCCCACCCGGCCGAGGCGGACAATGTGACAACTTTTGGGTGGTTTTGCAAATATTTGAAAGATATTTGACAATTTATTTTGAGAAACCAGATTTTTCGCACCTGTAGTAGGTTTTGCCGCGTCTGCCAGTAAAATTTTCAGGTATGTAGGTGCAGTATTACTAACAAAAGACTTGGGGGAACCAACGTTGGGTGAAAACAGAAAAACGTGATTTTTTGATTTTTTCGTTTCTCGATCCAGAAGCTCTCTTGATGTATTACGAGAAGCGCGGTGTGAGAAAAGAGTCTACGAGGGTCCCGGCGGCAACCTGGTTGACGGTTTACCGCCGGTTCCCAGTAATTCCGGCGCGCTGGAGAGCTAGTTGGCAAGAGAAATCTCGACGGAACTTTTGGTGACTTTTGGTCGGTTGAAAATTTTGTTCTCGAAATTCAACAATTCGTTTGAGCTCTAGTATTTTTTCCCGTGATAGTCGATCTTATTCCCGCTCGCCATCTTGATCTCAGCTCGATCGGGTGAATATTACTATCGAAAAGCACTGTGGCAAGATCGACCGTTTCGAGTCATCTTGATACACGCTGACAGTTTTCTGAACATAACTCGAGCTTTAGGACAGCTACAGAGCTGGTAAGGACAGCTAATCGATGTAGAATGATCAGGCGCGTCGCCTGTCGAATCCAGAGGTCTGAACTCGGTCTGTTAGCCGAGCTAGGTCCGCAAACCTATTCGTATTATTCGAGTCATCTTGACAGGAACTCTCGGTTTTCTGTACTTAACTCGAGCTGTAGGACAGCTACAGAGCTCATACATACAGAAACTGATTCAGAATCATCAGTTACGTTTGTCTGTCGAATCCACAGCTCTGAACTAGATCTGCTGCCCGATCTAGAATCGCGAAATTATTCGTATTGATCGAGTCATCTTGAGAAGTGCTCTCGGTTCTTCGCTCAACTCGCGCTGAGGGGAGCTACAGTGCTTCTTCTCACAGAAATCGTTTTGAAGAGATCAGGCGCGTCCGCCTGTCGATCCAGAGCTCGGAACTGC
Source organism: Prorocentrum cordatum (assembly GCA_963575745.1). NCBI lineage: Eukaryota > Dinophyceae > Prorocentrales > Prorocentraceae > Prorocentrum > Prorocentrum cordatum. The sequence continues at coordinate 110,969 of CAUYUJ010021153.1, forward strand.
TGCCCGAACTAGGTCCGCGAAACTATTGTATTGTTCGAGTCATCCTGAGAGGTGCTGTCGGTTTTCCGCACTTAACTCGGGCTGTAGGGGGGCTAGAGCGTCTCTCAAGATAACTCGAATAATACGAATAGGTTTGCGAACCTAGCTCGGCTAGCAGACCGAGTTCAGACCTCTGGGTTCAACAGGCGAGCGCGCCTGATTATTCTGAATCGCTTAGCTGTGCTTACCAGCTCTGTACCTGTCCTGAAGCTCGAGTTATCTTGAGAAAACCGTCACCGCGTGACAAGCTGACCCGAAACGGGCGATCCCGCCGCAGTGCTTTTTGGCAGTAAAAGGTACCCGATCGAGCTGAGATCTAGAAGGCAAGCGGGAATAAGATCGAATATCACGGGAAAAAATACTAGAGCTCTAACGAATGGTTGAATTTCGAGAACCGAATTTTCAACCGACCAAAAGTCATCAAAATGTCCGTCGAGATTTTTCTTCCCAACTGGGCGCCGGCGGTGAACCGTCAACCTTCGTTACCGCCGGGGGACTCGTAGAGCTTCCTGACAACATATACTGTCGAAACAAATTACACTGAAAATATAGTTTTTCAACCCAAGCAACTTCAGATTTCTCCGATGTAACAGCCGAACGCCCCCGATGTTTCTTGATTGTCTTCAGTACAAACTCTGTAGCTCTCCTACATCCGGAGCTGCGTGCGTAAATCGACAGCACCTCTCGAGATGACTCGAACGATACGAATAGTTTGGCAAACCTGGCTCGAGTATCAGACCGAGTTCAGACCTCTGCATGCGACAGACAGACGCGTCTGATGTCTCTGAATCGATTCCTCTGATTACCAGCCCTGCAGCCCCCGCCCGAGTTAAAGTGCAGGGAACCGACAGCACCTCTCAGGATGACTCGAACAATACGAATAGTTTCGCGGACCTAGTTCGGGCAGCACACAGATTTCGGAGCTCTGGAGTCGAAAGGCGGACGCACCTGATGTCTCCAAATCGATTCCAGTGATTACCAGCCATGCAGCCCCCCCACAGCCCGAGTTGAGTGCAGAGAACCGACAGCATCTCTCAAGATAACTCGACCAATACGAATAGTTTCGTGATTCTAGATCGGGCAGCAGAACGAGTTCAGAGCTCTGGATTCAACAGAGAACGGCCACTGATGATTCTGAATCAGATTCTGTACGTATCAGCTCTGTGGCTGTCCTGTAGCTCGAGTTGAGTACAGAAAACCGAGAGCGTCTGTCAAGATGACTCGAATAATAAAAATAGGTTTGCGGACCTAGCTCGGCTAGCAGACGAGTTCAGACGTCTGGTTTCAACAGACGAACGTGCCTGATCATTCTGAAACCATTAGGCGTGCTTGCCAGCTACGTAGCTGTCCTAAAGCTCGAGTTATCTAAAGAAAACCGAGAGCGCGTGACAAGATGACCCGAAACGGCCGATCCCGCCGCAGTGCTTTTTGACAGTAAAAGGTACCCGATCGAGCTGAGATCCAGATGGCGAGCGGGAATAAGATCAGATATCACGGGAAAAAATACTAGAGCTCTAACAAATGGTTGAATTTCGAGAACCGAATTTTCAACCGACCAAAAGTCATCAAAATGTCCGTCGAGATTTTTCTTGCCAACTAGCTCTCCAGCGCTCCGGAACTGGCGCCGGCGGTGAACCGTCAACCTGGTCACCGCCGGGAACCGTAGAGCTCCTGATACTGCCAAGAGTGCAGAGAATCGACACAGAGTGAAAAACTACAGATTTTTCGAAAATCATTATTTTTGATTTTTTCGATGTTCATATTCGCTCAGTTCCCGGAAGTCAACTCATGCAAATATGCATCGGGAGAGCTGAGCTGCTGTCAGAGAGGAGTTTAAATGCCAATGCGACGCGCAAAAATCTGCTTTCTCAAAATAAATGGTCAAATATCTTTCAAATTTCGCAAAACCAACCAAAAGTCACCAATTTGTCCTTTCTGGCCGGGCGGTCCAACTGGGAGCCGGCGGTGAACCGTCAACCAGGTTACCGCCGCGAGCCTCGTAGATCTCTTTTCTCGCACGGCGCTGCGTAGAACACGTCGCAGGAGCTTTTCTGATACGCCAGCTGAAAACTCGAAAAACTAAGTTTTTTAGTTGTCACCGAACGACGGTTCCGCCAAGTGTTTTGATAGTAATACTGCAGCTACGGACCTGAGAATTCATTGGCAGACGCGACAAAACCCACTACAGGTGCGAAAAATACCGGTCCTCAAAACGAATGTTCAAATCTCTCACAAAGTTTGTCCAACCGACCCAAAGTTCGCACATTGTCCGTCAGGGCCGGGTCGGCCAACTAGCTCCAGCCCGCGCCCGAACTGGCGCCGGCGGTGAACCGTCAACCTGGTCACCGCCGGGAACCTCGTAGAGCTCCTGACACGCGTAAGAGTGCTCAGCATCAAAAGCGAGGGCTTCTGGAAGCATTTCTTCAAAATGAGAAAACATGATTTTTGTTGATGTCGACATAAAGTTGGTTTCGCCAAGTGTTTTGATAGTAAAAGTGCATCTAGAGAGCTCATATTAAGACGCAGTGGCCCTCATAATCGTCTACAGGTGCGAAAAATCTGCTTTCTCAAACTAAATGGCCAAATATCTTTGAAAAAATCGCAAAACCACCCAAAAGTTATCACTTTGTCCTTTCTGGCCGGGTGGTCCAATGGGCGCCGGCGGTAAACCGTCAACCTTTGTTACCGCCGGGGGACTCGCAAAGCTTCCTGACAACATATAATGTCGGAAAAAATTACACATAAAAAATTTTTCAGTCCAAGCAATTTCAAACCTCTCGGATGCAACAGCCGAACGCCCCCGATGCTTCTGGATTGTCTTCTGTACGAGCTCTGTAGCTCTCCTACAGCCCGAGTTACGTGCGTAAATCGACAGCACCTCTCAAGATGACTCGAACAATACGAATAGTTTGGCAAACCTAGCTCGAGTATCAGACCGAGTTCAGACCTCTGCATGCGACAGGCGGACGCGTCTGATGTCTCTGAATCGATTCCTGTGATTACCAGCCCTGCAGCCCCCCCTACAGCCCGAGTTAAGTGCAGGAAACCGACAGCACCTCTCAGGATGACTCGAACAATACGAATAGTTTCGCAGACCTAGTTCGGGCAGCAGACAGAGTTCGGAGCTCTGGATTCGAAAGGCGGACGTGCCTGATGTCTCCGAATCGATTCCAGTGATTACCAGCCATGCAGCCCCCCTACAGCCCCGAGTTCAGTGCAGAGAACCGACAGCATCTCTCAAGATGACTCGAACAATGCAAATAGTTTCGCGATTCTAGATCGGGCAGCAGACCGAGTTCAGAGCTCTGGATTCAACAGACAACGGCCACTGATGATTCTGAATCAGATTCTGTACGCATCAGCTCTGTAGCTGTCCTGTAGCTCGAGTTAAGTACAGAAAACCGAGAGCGTCTGTCAAGATGACTCGAATAATACGAATAGGTTTGCGGAACTAGCTCGGCTAGCAGACCGAGTTCAGACCTCTGGTGTCAACAGGCGAACGCGCCTGATCATTCTGAATCGATTAGCTGTGCTTACCAGCTCTGTAGCTGTCCTGAAGCTCGAGTTATCTTCAGAAAACCGTCATCGCGTGTCAAGATGACTTGAAACGGCCGATCCCGCCCGCCTGCTTTTTGGCAGTAAAAACTACCCGATCGAGCTGAGATCAAGATGGCGAGCGGACATAAGATCGAATATCATGGGAAAAAATACTAGAGCTCTAACGAATGTTCAAATTTTGAGAACAAAATTTTCAACCGACCAAAAGTCACCAAAAGGTCCGTCGAGATTTTTCTTGCCAACTAGCTCTCCAGCGCCCCGGAACTGGGCGCCGGCGGTAAACCGTCAACCTTTCTTACCGCCGGGGGACTCGTAGAGCTTCCTGACAATATATAATGTGAAAAAATGCAGAGAACTGATAGTTTTTCAGCCCGAGCGATTTCAAACCTCTCGATGCAACAGCCGAACGCCCCCGATGCTTCTGCACTGTCTTCTTTACGAGCTCTGTAGCCCTCCTACAGCCCGAGTTACGTGCGTAAATCGACAGCACCTCTCAAGATGACTCTAACAAAACGAATAGTTTGGCAACCCAGCTCGAGTATCAAACCGAGTTCAGACCTCTGAATGCGACAGGCGGACGCGTCTGATGTCTGCGAATCGACTCATGTGATTACCAGCCCTGCAGCCCCCCTACAGCCCGAGTTAAGTGCAGAAAACCGACAGCACCTCTCAGGATGGCATAGTTTCGCAGACCTAGTTCGGGCAGCAGACCGAGTTCCGAGCTCTGGATTCGACAGGCGGACGCGCCTGATGTCTTCAAATCGATTCCTGTGACCACCAGCACTGTAGACCCCCTCAGCCCGAGTTGAGTGAAGAAAACCGAGAGCACTTCTCAAGATGGCTCGACCAATACGAATAGTTTCGCGATTCTAGATCAGGCAGCAGACCGATTTCAGAGCTCTGGATTCGACAGACAAACGCAACTGATGATTCTGAATCGGTTTCTGTATATCAGCTCTGTAGCTGTCCTGTAGCTCGAGTTAAGTACAGAAAACCGAGAGCGTCTGTCAAGATGACTCGAATAATACGAATAGGCTTGCGGGCCTAGCTCCGCTAGCAGACCGAGTGACCTATGGATTCAACAGACGAACGCGCCTAATCATTCTACATCGATTAGCTGTGCTTACCAGCTCTGTAGCTGTCCTAAAAGCTCGAGTTATGTTCAGAAAACCGTCATCGCGTGTCAAGATGACTCGAAACGGCCGATCCCGCCCGTGTGCTTTTTGGCAGTAAAAGGTACCCGATCGAGCTGAGATCAAGACGGCGAGCGGGAATAAGATCGAATATCATGGGAAAAAAAAACTAGAGCTCTAACGAATGTTCAAATTTCGAGAACAAACTTTTCAACGACAAAAAGTCACCAAAAGGTCCGTCGAGATTTTTCTTGCCAACTGGGATCCGGCGGTAAACCGTCAACCAGGTAACCGCCAGGAGCCTCGTAGAGCTCTGTTCTGGCGCGGCGCTGCTCGAAGCACACGGAAGAAGCTTTCTCAAGCGTGAAGAAGAAATATCAGAAAATATGTTTTTGAAATTTTGCATCTTCGCTTGTGGACCTAGCTGCCAGACCGAGTTCGGACCTCTCGATGCGAGAAAAATCGCGCCGAATGATACTGGGTCGGTTTATATGCGCGCCAGCTCTGTAGCTCTCCTAAATCTTCAGTTAAGGGAAACCGACAACACTCGTCAAAATGATCGTATATTACAAATAGTTTTGCGGGCCTAGCTCGAGCAGCAGATGGAGTTCAGACCTCTCGATGGGACAGTCGAACGTGTCTGATGATTATGAATCGGTTTCTGTAAGTATCAGCTCTGTAGCTGACTAAATCTCGAGTTAAGTACAGAAAACCGTCAACGCGTGTCAAGATCACTTGAAACGGCCGACGGTTCCCTCAGGTCTTTTGTAATATTACAGCTACAGACCCGGGAATTTAACTGGCAGACGCGGCATAACCCGCTACAGGCGGGAAACATACCTCTTTGTAAAACGAACTTTCAAATTTTACACAAAGATAGAATAACCGACCCCAAGCCGTCACACTGTCTCTTAAAGTCGGGTCGGCCAACTGGGCGCCGGCGGTAAACCGTCAACCTTGGTTACCGCCGGAAGACTCGTAGAGCTTCCTAGCTCGACATAAGTTATGAAAACCGACAGCACCTACCAACATTCCGACTCATAGTTTAAATCTTTTCGGCCTCTGAATGCGACAGGCGGACGGGTCTGATGTCTGCGAATCGACTTCTGTCATTACCAGCCCTGCAGCCCCCTACAGCCCGAGTTAAGTGCAGGAACCCGACAGCCCCTCTCAGGATGACTCGAACAATACAGTAGTTTTGCAGACCTAATTTGGGCAGCATCTGGATTCGACAGGCGGACGCGCCTGATTTCTTCAAATCGATTTCTGTGACCACCAGTACTGTAGCTCCCCTCAGCCCGAGTTGAGTTAACAAAACCGAGAGCACATCTCAAGATGACTCGACTAATAGAAATAGTTTTGCGATTCTAGATCGGGCAGCAGACCGAGTTCAGAGCTTTGGATTCGACGGACGAACGCAACTGATAATTCTAAATCGGTTTATCTAAATATCAGCTCTGTAGCTGTCCAGTAGCTCGAGTTAAGTACAGAAAACCGAGAGTTTCTGACAAGATGACCCGAAAAATACGAATAGATTTGCGACCTAGCTCCGCTAACAGACCGAATTCAGACCTCTGGATTCAACAGGCGAACGCGCCTAATCATTCTACATCGATTAGCTGTGCTTATTAGCTCTGTAGCTGTCCTAATGCTCAAGTTATGTTCAGAAAACCGTCAGCGCATATCAAGATGACTGAAAAAGGCCGATCCCGTCACAGTGCTTTTCGATAGTAATATTCACCCGATCGAGCAGAGATCAAGATGACGAGCGGGAATAAGATCGATACCTCGTAGAGCTCTTCGTCATCGATGAGCTAGAGGAATTCCGGCGCGGGGTGGAGCTAGTTGGCCCACCCGGCCGAGGCGGACAATGTGGCAACTTTTGGGTGGTTTTGCGAATATTTGAAAGATATTTGACTATTCATTTTGAGAAAGCAGATTTTTCGCACCTGTGGTGGGTTAAGACGCGTCTGCCAGTAAAATTTTCAGGTCCGTAGGTGCAGTATTTCTATCAAAACACTTGGGGGAACCAACGTTGGGTAAGAACAGAAAAACGTGATTTTCCGATTTTTTCGTTTCTCACTTCAGAAGCTTACTCCCTGTGTTCTGAGGAGTGCGGAGTGAGAAAAGAGCTCTACGAGGGTCCCGGCGGTAACCTGGTTGACGGTTTACCGCCGTAAAAAATACTACTAGAGCTCAAACGAATTGTTGAATTTCGAGAACAAAATTTTCAACCGACCAAAAGTCAGCAAAAGTTCCGTCGAGATTGTTCTTGCCAACTGGGAACCGGCGGTAAACCGTCAACCAGGTTACCGCCGGGACCCTCGTAGAGATCTTTTCTCACACCGCACTCCTCAGAACACAGGGAGTAAGCTTCTGAAGAGAGAAACGAAAAAATCGAAAAATCACGTTTTTCTGTTCTTACCCAACGTTGGTTCCCAAGTGTTTTGATAGAAATACTGCACCTACGGACCTGAAAATTTTACTGGCAGACGCGTCTTAACCCACTACAGGTGCGAAAAATCTGTTTTATCAAAATGAATTGTCAAATATCTTTCAAATATTCGCAAAACCACCCAAAAGTTGCCATTGGTAGCGTCCAAAAACCGGAGAGCGAAGAGACCCTTTGGGGACGGGACACTGGCACCGGCGGTCAACCGTCAACCTGGTCTCCGCCGGGAACCTCGTAGAGCTCTTTCCACGCGTGAGAGTGCTAAGAGTCGAAGGAGAGAGCTTCTCGAGGCATTTCTCGAAAAATTGAAGCTTCAATTGTTTCATGTCGATAGAAAGTTGGTTGCCTCAAGTGTTTTCACAGTAAAAGTGCGCCTCCAGCGCTCATATTAAGACGCAGAGGCCCTCAAAGTTGTCTACAGGTGCGAAAAATCTGCTTTCTCAAAATGAATTGTCAAATATATCTCGAATATTTGCAAAACTGGGCGCCGGCGGTAAACCGTCAACCTTTGTTACCGCCGGGGGACTCGTAGAGCTTCCCGACAGTATATAATGTGGAAAAATTCCAGAGAACGACTAGTTTTCAGCCCAAGCGATTTCAGACCTCTGAAGAGGACTCTGACAAAAAAACGAACAGCTTGGCAACCCAGCTCGAGTATCGAACCGAGTTCAGACCTTTGAATGCGACACGCGGACGCGTCTGATATCTGCAAATCGACTCCTGTGATGACCAGCCCTGCAGCCCCCTACAGCCCGAGTTAAGTCCAGAAAACTGACAGCAGCTCTCAGAATAACTCGAATAATACAATAGTTTCGCGGACCTAGTTCGAGCAGCAAACCGAGTTCCGAGCTCTCGGTTCGACAGACGGACGCGCCTGTTGTCTCCAAATCGATTTCTGTGACCAGTGGCACTGTAGCCCTCCCCCAGCACGAGTTAAGTGCAGAAAACCGATAGCAATTCTCAAGATGACTCGAACAATACGAATAGTTTTGCGAACCTAGCTCAGGCAACAGGACGAGTTCAGAGCTCTCGATTCAACATACGAACGTGCCTGATGATTCCCAATCGATTTCTGTCACTATGAGCTCCGTAACTGCCCCACAGCTCGAGTTAAGTACAGAGAACCGAGAGCGTCTGCTACGATGACTCGAATACTACGAATAGGTTTGCGGACCTAGCTCGGCTAGCAGACCGAGTGCAGACCTCTGGATTCGACAGGCGAACGCGCTTGATCATCCTGAATCGATTAGCTGTGCTTACCAGCTCTGTAGCTGTCCTGAAGCTCGAGTTATCTAGATAAAACCGATAGCGCGTATCAAGATAACTCGAAACGGCCGATCCCGCCTGCCTGCTTTTTGGCAGTAAAAGGTACCCGATGGAGCTGAGATCCAGATGGCGAGCGGGAATAAGATCGAATATCACGGGAAAAAATACTAGAGCTCAAATGAATTGTTGAATTTCGAGAACCAAATTTTCAACCGACCAAAAGTCAGCAAAAGGTCCGTCCAGATTTTTCTTGCCAACTAGCTCTCCAGCGCCCCGGAATTACTCTTAATCTTCCAGCAATAACTGGGCGCCGGCGGTAAACCGTCAACCTGTTTTTTTTTTCGTTTCGCGGACACACGGGCCCTGAGGCCCAGTCCAGTCCGAAGCGGGCGGGCACGCCAAACGCGGGCCACCGAGCGGCTAAGGCGAAAGCCTCACCACGCCAAGCACGTGGGGGGCGGCTTAGGCGGTAGCCTCTGGCAGCTCTTATAAGGAGTGTGTACATCAACACAATGTGTGCACGCATGAAGGCAACAACACAAATGAGAATCATCAATCACACAACTTATCGCTAAAATAGGGTTGCAAAACCCGTGGGAGTGCTGCAATAACGCACTCTGCAGCGGAGAGTTCCGCATCCGTCACCGTGGACCCGTCTTGGAGAGCGAAGGAGCAAACGTAAACGTCCTTGAAGATAATCTGTGGGGATTCACAGAAAGAAGAGGTGGGCGATAGATGGGAGAATCGAGATCACAGTCCAATCTGAATCCAAGCTCCTCTTCCAGCTCCCAGGCTGCACACACCACCATCAAAGCCCGCTTTGATGAGGCAAGGTTCGTAGCATGACTGTTCGTATGGCTGCAACTGGTACTGTTCGCTCGTGTATTGGTGGCCCTCGCGGGCCTGGTGGGTAAGGAGGTCGGCTTTCTCGTTCCATTCCCGAAACTCATGCTTGAGAAGATCGCGTCCTGCTTCAGCAGGTCTGACACCATACATACAACACGTTCCTTCTAAAGAATTAATCATATTATCAACACGCGTCTGGTACAAGTGATTATCAGCCTTCCAGAGGCCGCAAAGCCAGCAAATGATAAGAAGAGAATCTCCTGTGATCTCCAACGGCACGCCTCCAGAAGTCACGTCCCAACAAGTGCTCTTCATAATGTGGATAGCTAATCTCTTACTGAATCGCAGGCGTGCAGCAGGAGAATCGTCATCTGTAACAACATACTCCTCATTTCGTTCAGCTAGAAAGACGGGGGAGTTACCATCATGGATACCTTTGCATTTCTTCTGGAAAAGCTTGAGCATGGATGGTGTACAATGGTGAGCTGCAAACTGCATGAAGGCATGAAGGCCACCTTGGAATACTTCCCACCACCGTGGGCCAAAGAACTCATGAAAGGGTGTCTGCCAACAACGTTGTCCAATCCCTTGCCCTCCTGACCTCCAGCGTTTCAAAACTCCGCATTCCCTCCACTTTCCGAAAGCACGAAGGGCTTCTCCCTCAAGAGTGCGCAGCGTGTCATAACTTATTCCAAAGGCAACCAAACACATGCGTGCATCACTCCATGCTCTGTGCTCGTCCGTCATGTCCTCTCCCTGATACAACCTCTGCGCATATGCCGAGACATCCTTCGCCAGCAGCCACTGAGCTCGGAGAAATCTCTGGACCAAGCTGTGGTATCCAGCCTCTGCGAACTTCGATCTGGCAGCGTTGTATCTTCTCTCATTCCATGTAGCATAGGATTCGTCTGGTTCTCGACGGCATCGAAGCATGAAGCATAAACACTTGCCCTCAAACGCGTGCAAGGCATGGAGGCTGTCCCTGTCGGCCGTGCAACCGTCCGCACCGAAAAGGGCAATACTCTGAACCTTTTGCTGGTACCGTAAGAACTTATCCTTAAGAGGCGTGCTGTTGTTCCGAAAATATCCTGCCTGGGAATAAAATGTCCGACGAGCCGCCTCGAATCTAGAGTCCACGTCAAGGTATGAGGAATACTTATAGTCAGAGAACAGCTGGATGCCTAGAACCGTCATCTCCGTAACACGCCTGAACCGCATTACGTCATTCAGGAAGGGTACAAGCATGTCGGCAGAAGATAGGATCTGCCCCTCAGCATCTCTCGCAGCGTCGGCTCCAAAGACCATGTAAAGCAAGCTTGAGGGTTTCCAGCGCATGCCGAAATCTTGGAGTCTAACAGTAAGGTCGTGAATCATGTGTGCCAATTCTTCCCTGCTGCGTGCCAAGATGTAGCAATTATCTGCCCATACGAAGTGATTGACGACCGACGTGTAGGACGACTTGCCAGAATCCATGGGGTCCCCAGTTTTAAAACACACTTGATAGCCTATGTTCTGTCTATCCCATTGTCGGAAGGTTTCCTGCCACATCGCAGCAATAATTAAATTGAAACCTAGGGGTCCCTCGGCTCCGCCCGTTCTAATACATCTATCCCATCTCACACCCTCCACCTCGATACTTTCATGGCAAACCGTCCCCACACTATCACATAGTGGATCAAGAAATGCATATTGAAGATGATAAGGTACATGTGCGTGCTGTAAACCCCGTCTAACATTGGCTACCGTGCAATGGTCGAAGGCCTGTAGGATATCTGCGTTGGCCAGATGTGCTGTTTCCCCCTTGCCCCATGTAGACGCATGCTGGCCGATGTGTTTCAAGCTCGCCGTGATCTCGCTCGTGGTGCGATTAGATTGGAAGCCGTAAAGTCCGAGAGGGCGAAAGAGACCGTTTCGCTCGACATGTTGTTCCACCAAGATAACAATACATGTGCTATACCATCGTGCAATAGCGTTCTGCATACATAGAAGCCTACCGTCCCTAAGATCCGTGATGCCAGGAAGCTCGGGCATAAAGGAGATGAGGATATCACGCCATGAGGAGGGGCACGGTGTGCACATGTGAAGCACATCGTCGAACAGGCGTCGGATGTTGCGCAATACCGTCCAAGGGAGACACTTTAACACCTCACACGGTACTCGATCTGGCCCTGTGGCTCGTTGTGTACGAAGGCGCGCCCGCCCACGTCCGAGTAACGCCATAGTGATGGTCAAAAACGTGCTGCTACCAAGCTCCTCCCTCGCCTTCTCCTTGATCTCCTCCATCATACTAGTGTTCTCCTCCCGCATCTGATCCGATGACAGCTTATTTCTGCAGAAACTGTCGAGCTCCTTCCTCCAAACCTCCCTGTCCTCCGTCTCCTGGCCCTCCACCACCAAATGTTTAATATGATGACGGGTCTTTCGACGATTGAGGGGACACTTCCAAGCTGCAACATCTCTGCGATATCGACGGCGATGTAGATTAATCTCACTCCTGAAACGTTTCTTTTCCTCTGGAGTCGTGTCTGACGGTAGTTCCCGCCATCGTTCCAAAAGCCGAGTCAACTCGGTCGGCCTCACAGGTGGCCTCTGCTTGCCACTCTGCGCCGTGGTAAAGTCCACGTCAGGAGCAGCAACAAAAGACTGAATGAGCGTGCTAGGCAAGCTGGCTGGCTCCATCTCGAGAGAACGTGCGGGAATCCCACGAAACACAACATCTCCCAAGCTCCGATCCACCCTCCTCCTGGCATTGAACTCATCGCCCCATGTCACGCATCGATATCCTACCAAAGAGGGCGCTGGTGGCTCCACCCGCTCCTTGTCGTCACGTCGCACAATCACACGGCCAGGCGATGCAAACTGCCCAGTTAGAAGTGCATGATCACTTAATCGACTCCTATTCCTCCTTCCTCCTCTTGCATAACACCAAGAAATTTCACACTCTGAGCACTCCCAACGGCTGGGCACCAAGATGTAATCAAGCACCTTCTGAATTCGTCCGAAGCTACGTTGCTCGCCCCACGCTTCCCAAGTAGGACGCCTATCTGCAGAAAAGGTATTGGCCGCCTTAAACATGTGGGTCTGCATGAACCCCAGTAGCATCTCCATCATCCTCCTCCTCCTGTTGATACGCTCCCTCTCCTCCGTTCCACATGCCAAGGTCCTGACCTCCTTCCTCAAGCCCTCTCCCGTGGCAAGGTACACTTCCCCATTACATTCTAACTCACATAGTGGCGGTAGCTCAACATTCCCGTCAAGCAAACAAACAAAGCTGGCCTGGCTATACCTGTGTCTGAGGCTTCTGAAAGTGGCAGACACACGCTCAAGCGTAAGTTCATACTCCGCTTCGCAATCTTCTCGATGAGAATCGGGCAGGTAGAGAGAACAGACAACCAAGGGCGAGATGGAAGTACCGAACACACCAATGGCGAATCTAGAGAAGGTAGTAACGAATTCCCTGGACGTCGAGGCCCAACTCCGATCGAAGAGGAGCCCCGCCTTCCTGCAAGCACTATGCTTGATCTGCCATCCGAGACGGGCGGCATCTGCATGAATTATATTCTGGGCCTCCTGAAGCGCGAACAGACCGCCACATGCACGCATATGGTTAAGCACCTCCACGCCTCTGAAGTTGTTCTCACCAGCCTTGTCGAGGTTCCAGCATCCCAACTTGATCCCCGACAGCCGGTGCCGATTCGGTCACACCTTGCGGTTGACCTCGATCCCGAAGTCCGGCGCTGTGATCGTCAGATTTGGGAACTTCGCCTGAAGTTGGCCCCACTGCGTCTCATGGATCGTCCACGTCTGGGCTGATCCGAACTCAGCGATACAGATCGGGCGGAGGAGTCGGTCGCCCTGAGCCTTGACCCACATGTTCGATTTCGGGGGGCCAACCTCTCCCCTCACCTCCAGGACCAAGTTGTGGCGCTGGCACACGTTACGCCAGGCCCCGCAGAAGCGACCAACTGCACGAACATGGTCGCGCTTCCAGGGAGCTGATTCGATATTGAAACGTAATTGAGTCGGGTCGATGACCTGCGTCATACCTGCGATGAGCACGCTGGGGTCTGGAATAGTCGTCCCTTCTGGCAGGGGGGCTCGCTGCGCAGTGGGAGTCACAATGATCCTGAGAAGCTTCTGGAAACGATATAGCACTTCTCGATCTGTGAATGGAAGAAACTTGATGCGACAACTGCCGAACATGTAGCGACCCGCATTGATACGCCCTGTCCCCTCCTTGCTGAGAAAGGCCTGGTCATCTGAGGCAATCACTTTGGATATATTGTCCAGGAGTATCATGGTGTCATCGGAAGTCAACATTTGAGCACAACGATTCTGATGATTGGCCCAATCCGTAACCAACCCCTTGACCTCGATATATGTTGGAGAGAATTGGCCCCTACCCCCTCCTCCTCCACCGCCCCCGTCTGCAGGGCCACTCCCAGCACTGAAGGTAGATACCGCACTCCCATTCTGAACCGTTTTCAGTGTTTTCTCGAGTTCGTCCATACGTTTATCCGTCTCGTCCATACGTTTAGTGTGTTCTGCTAAAACTCCGTCCATCCTCCTGATGTCTGTCTTTGTGGCCTCAACAGTCTCACGGATATCGTCACCTACGTCTTCCTGTTTGAACATTCCCTCAATCATCATACGCTGGAAGGGATCAGTGAATTGTGCCAGCGTCTGGGTCCTGCGTGCCTGGACATCAGGACCTCGCTGTCTCTTAGTACCCGCAGTA